>JAANYP010009316.1:92500-526362 GCA_020465985.1 Centrapalus pauciflorus | reverse complement strand
TTTTTGACCTTTTGAGGAAGTTATCAACTTAGAGACAATACTTAAATTTAACTAACAGGATAACTATAGCAAACTAAGTAACACAAGAATAAAAAGTTAAACTAATATTTTTGGATTTTTAATATTAAAATAAAAAAACTAATTTTAGCAAACAAGAATTAAACTAAACGACTAAAGCAAGCAAGTAACGACACCTGAATCGAACTCTTATATTACGAAAACGTCACCCACTTGGAATTAGAAAACTATAATTAACTGGCGATGGATTGAATTGATTGACTAAAGACAAATCAGTTGATAACCAATTTTTAATTCAATTAAGCCCGGATTTCAGTTTAATTTACCGATTATTTAATTACTTCAAGTTAAAATATTTAATCTTGATAACCACGTGATGAAAACAAAGCAACTCATCAAACTCCAATATTAACCAATTAATCTTATAATCGCAACACAATGCATAAAGATAATCGATTAACACCGAAATCCAACAAATTGACTTTGTCACTTTAAAAATCAAACTTTATGATTTGCCAATCCTATTGTCGCAACACAATGCATAAGAACCAACAATCACATAAAATCCTAGATTAACAATCAACTATCAAATCATTATCGCAACACAATGCCTAGAAGAGATAGTTGACTATTAATTTTTCATTTAAAGCCTCTTTCTTTTTAAAACGCAGATTTAATTAAAACTTTATTATCGCAAAACAATGCTAAAAGATTAATAAAAATCTGATTTTTAACAAGAAAATATGAAATAATCAAGAATCCAACAAATATAAACAAAAATCCATCAATCAATCCAATAATTTACCAATTAATACATAGAATCCATCATCCCAAGCGGGTGAACAAGAAAACTACTCACTAATCATGATAACACTCAAAATTAAACTTAAATTAATAAAAATCATTATAAATTCAGAAAGTAAAGGAACGAATGTACCAAATCGTGCCACTACAATAAAGAATTTGAATCCAAAACTCGAACCGATGCTTCTAATCCAAGAAATTCGAAAACTTTAACTAAACTATGATAAAAATTCGTAAAAGATGAAAGAAAACTCTGAAATTCGCCAAAATCGTGTCTGAAACGCACGAATTAATGCTGGAATCGCCCCGAATGCTCCAAAAATTGAAGAAGAATTAAACTTTAAGCTAAAACTATGATTAACTATGAAGAACTACTGAAAATCGAGAAGAATTTCGCCTAACTATGTCTGAAAATCGCCTCCAATCGACTATGGAATCGGAACTGCCGCCTCTTAGGTTTTAAAAACGATTTTTTATGGGCTGGGCACGGCACGCGGGCGCGTAGGGGAAAGTCACGCGGGCGCGTGCCTTTAACCTAGTGTACGCCCCTGCGTGGGCATATTACGCGGGTGCGTGGCCTGCTTTGACTGAAAATGGGCATGCGGGCGCGTGGGATGTTCTACGCGGGTGCGTGGATGCTCAACTGGACTTGGCCACACAGGTGCGTGGAGAGTCTTACGCGGGCGTGTAGAGTCTTACGCGGGCGTGTAGAGTCACTTTTCGCCAAATCTTTGCTTTCGATCACGGGAGACGGCTGGATCATAAAATCTCGTCATTTTAGCCTTGATTTCCGTTCCCATGTTGATTCAATGGCTTCTGACCTGCGGAATACACATATTAATGAAATCAGTATCTTTTTCACGCGTTTCGGTCTGAAAACCACATAAATTGGAGATAAAATGATATCAAAAACATGTATAATTTTGCACATATCAATATGAATTAGTTAATCATAATGCAATTTTGAACGTATGTATATCATAATTTTACATGAAATTAAACATTTTATCATAATGAACATGTGCATTTGATATGGTTTTCCAGTTTTCCAGTCTAATATAGTTTTCCATGGATCTCGACCCTATATATCTATATAAATATATATATATATATATATATATATATATATATATATATATATATATATATATATATATATATATATATATATATATATATATATATATATATATATATATATATATAGGGAGGTTTAATTGAGAACTTTTATGCATCGATGTACAAAAGAACTTATATCATCCATTAGGTCAAAAAATTGTATGGATTTAGATTGATGGTAAAAGGGTAAATAGTTGGACAATTTTATGCATCTTGTGCATTATAGAAACAAACAATAAATGACATTTTGGGGAATGTGCATACCTCATTAAATTTAATATTTCAACAAATAATCAAATAATAAATGTTAAATAAATTCAATTGATACATTTTCAAATTTAACAAAAATTACACAAATTTTAAAAAGATGATGGAGATCGATGCATTCATCGTTAATCGTGTTTATATATGCATCATGTTCAACAAAGACGCATTTAACAAAAAAAATACACAAATTCATTTATGTATCGTGTTCAACTTGATCATTAATCTATGTATCGTGTTCGTCGTTCATATTCTTCAGTCATCTATGCATCGTGTTCAACTTGTTCATCATTTATCTATGCATCGTCATTATTCATCGTCCATTTATGCATCATCATTTTTCGTTGTTCATCGTTCATCATCCATCTATGCATCGTCATTCTTCATCATCCATCTATGCATCATCATTATTCATAATTCATCATCTATCTATGCATCGTGTTCTTCATAATCATCATCGATTGCATCTCTTGTTCATGTTCATCATCATCGTTGTTTATCGTTAATCTTCGTCTTCAAATCATCATCACTATGAAAATCATGAAGAACATGATTAGAGAGAAAGAGAGAGAGAGAGAGAGAGAGAGAGAGAGAGAGAGAGAGAGAGAGAGAGAGATAAATGGGGAGGAAAATGAGAAATGTAGTTAATATGAGTTTTTAATTCAAAATGTAACTCCTAATTATATTTAATGATTTTAAGAGAAATAAATTAATTACCATATCTTTAGTTTTCCCTAAATGCCCTTTGTGCACCATTGGTAGATTATCCGATGCACAAAAGTTTCTCGAGGTTCTCGATGCATAAAAGTTCTCAATTGAACCTCAATCTATATATATATATATATACACACACACACACACAAACACACACACACAAAATTATAGCTAATTAAGACAAAAGGCCATCATTGTCTCCACAAGAAATTAAGATGAAAGTCCTGCAACATGTTGTTGTACCAACTATGCTTCTTCTATGGAGTTTTGTGATAAACTATATTTTTTTACAAATCAACAACAATTTTTCGGGTTTATTTTTAAATTGTAAGAGATTTAAGGTCAGGTTAAAGGTTTGTTGGGCCGGTTCGTCTTCTTCGTCTTTGTTTCTCTCTGATGAAGAGACACATACTTAGATTTGGACATTGGTAAAGATTTCAGTATCAAAGGGTGTTCACGATTTTGATGGTTAGAGTTTTCATATTTCTGTTCTTGGTTTCGATTGATTTTGGGGTTTTGTATTATTAGTTTCTTCCCTAAATCTTGATCTGCGGAGGGTCACTCACTGCTTCGGAAAAGACAACCCGAGCAAACAGAAAATAACACAAGGACAACTTAGCTCTCTTCAATTGTTGAAAACTCTTAGGGGACATTTGGTTCACAGATTTTTTCCTATGGGATTTGCATTTTTTTCAAAGGATTTGCATTATGCAACATTTACATTTGTCAGGATTTTGTCAAAGAATCTGCATTATCTTATAGAAAAAATTTGCTAATCTGAAGAATGCAAGGTAACTGGGATTTAAAATCCTAGGGGGAGGCTGAGTTTTTAAATTACAAAAAATGAAGAGATTTATGAAATCCTGGGATTTAAAATCTTTACTGAAATTTGTGAACCAAACACAGAATTTTAAATGCAAATCCCAATCCGTGAACCACCCCCTTAGAGGTTATGATTGTTTATTAATATTAGGGTTTTGATTTAGGCCTAGGCATTCTATGATCTGTTGATGTTCTTCGTTTCAGATCTTGAACATAGGTTTCTTCATGTTCTTTGTTTCAGATCTTCATGTTCTTTTCTTCGTGTTCAAAGCTTTCCAGATTTGGTCTCAGATTTGTATAGTTAGTTGTCTGGGTTTGATTTCTTCTCAGATTTCGATCAGGAGAGGTGGATGGTGGTTCGAGGAAGGAGTAGGAGGTGGTGGCCTGTGGTCTTCGCGAAGAACATCTTGAACCCAGATGAATAATATTCATTAACACATGATGATGATCATTTACATTTAACGTGTACTAATCCATCACCTTCGATGATTCTTTACCGAGAAAACACCATTGTTTTCCAATTTACACTCTCATTTGTCTCACAATTCACCTCTATTGGGTACCCAAATCCCGCCATACATTTCTAGGTGGACTGTGTTGGAAATCTATTTTTTACATTTAAACTCATCGACCCATTTTTCACGTCAAAATGAAAGAGATGATTGCTCACCAATATTGAGAAAAAAGACAAGAAGGATAAATAAATGGAGAAGAAGAAGAATATGATGGGTGAATAAATGGAGAAGAAAGATGATATTTATTTGGAAAATGTGAGGAAAGAGAGTGAGTATTTTACCAAAATAACACTTGAGAAAGTCAACTAACATCACAAACTTAACGTCCGTCTAGCAAAAGGACCATCCATGCAACAAAAATACAATCATAGAGACCAATGGAGTAATTTTTGCTCTTAAATAACCAAACCATAAAAAATGGACAAACCACAAGGACCAAATAAGTAATTTTCTCTCAATTTTAAAACTACTCTAATAATGATGTTATTTGGCACCATTATTAGAGATATAGAGAGAACCACACTAACTGAGGATGTGTTTGTTTACTTTTTGATGAAATCATTTAGAAGTCATTAATGAAAGGTAAGATAACATCTTAATCACTCCACTAAGAGGTAAACAAACATGATCTTGTTATCATTTAGAGCACGTGTAATGTTAAATCATATTTTTTATTGCTTTTAATAGTTCCATGTCATAAAGTTTTACAACACATCATCAAAGATAGAAATTAGAGGCCGATTTCAGACTGTGTAGTATGAACGAGAGATTTTGAGAGGGTGAAGTTGGGGCAATTTTCTGGGTAATTTATTCAACATCAAAAGATAATAACCTACTGCTACTTATCAGAAACTCCTAGCTAGAATAATGGAATGACTAACCCACGTTGCTTTATCCTAAAACGAAGGAAAAACCGGCCTACATGGCCTTTGACCACGGCCGGTGCTTGGGGGGGGGGGGGGGGTCAGAGTGGGCCTCTGCCCAGGGCCCATAATAGGTTAGGGCCTCCAAAAAAAATTTTTAGTGTAAGCCCATATGTGTGGAAAAAAAACGTATGTATTATTTTGGGTTTGACCTAACCGACTTGAGAAAGTCCAGAAGGAAGCAGCAGAAAGTCCAGAAGAAAAAAAAACACCGCCTGTGAGACTGCTGTGCGACGGCCGACGATGCGTGTGCGAGAATGAAGAGACGTAGAGCCGCCGATCGCCGCCGTCGGTTGAGTTCCACGAGGCGTCGTCTGTCGTTTGTCGAGGCCTCCTTGTCTCCTCCGCTCCTCATTCCTCAACGGCAAATAAAAATCACACGCATCCTCGCCTCATCGGATTCCTCGCAAATGGCAAAGGTAGGTAACGGTCTTTTTCAATTTCATTCTTATATTTGACAAATTTTGGTCATGTATGAAAATAAACAAAGTTCTATAGACTATAGTTCATTAGTTGAGTTCAATTTCATGGTTCGAAATCTTCATTCTTCTGCCTGGTTCTATAGTAGTATAGTTGAGTTATATACTTATATTTAATTTCCGAAATCTTCTGCGGCTCTGCTTGGTTCGAAATTTTCAGAAGTCGGAGGCCTCTTGTTGCGAGTTTGCGATTTGCTAGTACTGACTACGGGACAGCCGGACTGGACAGAGGCCCCCCAGGTTGTATCTTTTCATTCTTTCTACATTTTCCTAATCGTTATTGTCCAGGGCCTCCAAAATCTTTGAGACGGCCCTGCCTTTGACAAATTCTAAGTAAACATAAAAGTAAACCTGCAAAATACACCTTAAAGTTTATGGATTAGTCCAACAGAATCCACATAAACCATGAGCAACATGAGTGCTCTTTACAAAAAAATAAAATAAAAAGATTATTACACAATCAGAAAGCACTATATACATGTTTGGCTCACTGGTCACCACACTATGCCGGTTCCATCTTTGGGTCAATGCTAGGTTTACAGACGAAAATAAAAACAATATATAAATACGACAAGAACCCTCTTTTGGTAATGGGGTTTTGGTAAACGCCCATGTGGATTGTAAGGAAACTCTAGAAGCTCGTGAGTTCAAGGCCAATCTTCCTGGTATCAAGAAAGAAGAAGTGAGGGTCAAGGTTGAAGACGGCAGCATGTTACATATCAGCGGCGAGAGGAATGTCGTGAAAGAAGACAAGAATGAAACATGGCATCGAGTTGAACGCTGCATTGGGAGGCCGGTTCACAACTCACAAGGAGGTTTAGGTTGCCGGAGAATGCTAATTAAGATGGATCAAGTGAAAGCGGTCATTTTGGCCGAGAAGGAAGTGAAGAAGCTTGACGTCTAATCCATTGAAATCTCTCGATCTGGTTAGGGAAAGCCTATATATCTGAAGGACTTTTTCATCTTAATTTCTTGCACGTGGAAAATCATGCATATATATGTATATTACATGTAAAAACCAAGTAAACATGTATATAATCATTTTGTATTTCATTATATAGTTTATGAGTGTGGTGACGTATAAATGAATTAATTAACAAAATAATTATTGTATCTAGCTATTTACAGATTTTGGGAGCTATGTCCTTACGACAAAGCAAAGGTTTTGAAAGAACAGAGAGAAATTATCTCTTTCGTCACACTCTAAAGTTGTGCTCCAACAATCGGTCCAGCTTGATTCCAGCCAGGGGCTCAGTCCCTTGGATCCCGCAGCCCCTGGAACCCTGCTATTCGGGGGCGCTACCTCCGAACCCCCGATAATCAATCTTAAACAATATTGAACAAGTGTGCACTCCGCACCATCCCAACTTGTTCAATATGTAATAAGATTAAACAAGTTCATCTCATTACAGTTAAATCATATTGGTGATAAAACATGCCCTTGTGGAGCTTCCTTCCCAATCCAGCGGATGTTTAGCAAAGCAGTGATTTCAAACGAAGATGATTGACGTGTTTAGCAAGAAGCTTTTAGAACCTCTAGTTTTTTATTTTTAAAGCTCAAAAATTTGTTTAATTGATAAGAGTTTGAACTTTTGATCCGGAAATGAAACTCTCCCAAAGTTTTTCCAAGTTTTCAAATGAAGCTTGATCTTTTCGTCTAAACAAATTACTTTTTACTCCAAATATAATCATAAATTACAATTTTGAAATTTAGTGTCGTTATATGTCATTTGATACCAAAAGCTGTCAGCTAATAGTTCCGGCTTGAAGTTACCGCTAATTGTGTCAAACATATCCGATATAAAGAAATCTATGAAAGAATCCTAAACATTGAGTGGAAATGGATCGAAGATGGCAAGATGCTGCTTTGTCAGCATTAATGATCAACATTTCAAAGGTTGGGATGGAATTGATCGAAAACAATTGTAAGATCAATTGACGTAGTTTGAATTGGGATTTGTTTATCAATTTGTTGTAGATTTCGGTTTGAAGATTAGGGAACGGTATTGGAATTTTTATCGAATAAAGGCATCTCCTAGAAATTTCTGGTTGGCTTGTTAACATAACATTGAGCATTGGTATGAAGTATGAACCATGCACTACTACAAAAAGTACCTTCTACCCCGGTTGTTTCTGTAAAAGACCCCGGTTTTTTAACCGGGGTAAAAAGGGGGGGAGGCTGTTGATATATGACATAGACCCCGGTCTTTTAACCGGGGTAGAAAAGTTTTAGACCCCGGTTCCTGTGTAGGCAACCGGGTCTGAAAGCTTTTAACCCTCTGTTTGTATGCATTTTCGGCCCAGGGTTATTAACAATAAACCGGGGTTAAAAACCTTTTTTCCTTTTTAATATTATTGTACAATTACTATTCCCAGAAGCTGTGAATAATCTTAAATAAAATGTTGCCTAACAGCTTCATAACTATTACAAGAGTCTTTAGTATGCATTATGTACAAATCTAGGATTGAAATATGAAGTTAACACTTAACAGAATTGTTAAAATTCAGATTGATTGATATTCAAATACAGCTAATTGTTAGAAAGTAGATAAAAGAAAGTAGCAACAATTCAATATGATAATCCAAACACTATGTCTATATATCAGCCTCGATTCTCTAACAATACAAGATACATATATGTGAGATGTGAAACTGAGTCATTATATAGTGCAAACAGCACCATTGAATTCACGTATAAATGGATGGAAAATAGCACAAAAGGGCCATGTTTAATGTGCCATTGCCAAAATAGTGGAAAAAAACGTTCAGAATTGTTTGCATCTGATGCAAATTTGCAAGCGCTTTTTGCCTTGACCGTTAGAAGATAACAATTTTGTGTAAGAGAGAAATGCATTAATTTAAATATTAAAGGTAAGAACGTTCCAAATAAAACCAACTTGTGCATACCGATTGATTTGTTGCCCAACGTTCATAATAGTGAGTATATCGTTCTAACGAATTCTTTGCCATTTCTCTTCGACGTTCAGATTCATCATACTGCAAGTGGAAGTGGAATTACAATATCAAAGGGTTGTGACTTCAAGATAAATAAAAGAAAATGCAATGCTTGAATGGTTTGGAGCAAAATGTCATTAATTATATTACCGCTCCTTGCTTTGCAGGTTCATAACGGTTACAAGCATAAAAGCCACAATTCTCCTTCCGTGATCTGACCATTGGCCAAGGCACAATCTAAAAGTAAAATTTAGAAAAAAATCAGAATTATCATTAGAATTGCAATGAATAATAGTGCATTGCAGCCAGAACCAGAGTGTGTGTGTCATGTGTGTGCAGCTGTGATTGTGCTCAAGGTGTTCCTTTTTAATCACCGAAACAGCAACAACAATTCTATTTGTGCGATTTATGATTATAAGACAACAATAGCAATTAATAGTGTGTGTATTGGTGTCCTAAATTCGAAATCAGTGTGTTGTGTTCGAAATCAGAATGTGTGCGTGTCAAATGTTAAAAGGAAAACAGTAGCCAACTTAAGGGTATTGTGTGTGTGTGTGTTTAAAGACTAATATATATCTTGTAGTGATATATATAAATGTGAGGCCCTCCACTCTACACTCATAAACTAATTTATCATGACATTGGATATAATTGACTGTTCTTTAGGCTGTTATTTACTATAATTGCATAGGTTGAATACCATCCATCCCAGCGATTGATTGTCGCTTTCCAAATGGGGGCATACATACATCTACCAGGATATTAATTCTGAATTGAAGACTAGAAATAGTATATATACTTCAATTTAATAAACTACATGTGGCATCATTAGATAATGAATGTTAAATCATTGTAATCATTAAAACATATATTGGGTAGTTTTAGACCAAAAAGGTATTCTTTCCAAGCATCTTAAATTAGTTCAATGGACATCCATTGAGTGTATACACACATAACACAACATAATAACACAATTCAAATGTAAGATGGCTAACTTATTTAACAACAAAATGTTATAAACAGAGTAGATTGACCATAAATCTGAAGTTATGAACCATATATTCAACTATAAAGTAAAAAAGTAAGAACCAATCACACTACTCATTCATAACTATAAAAAATATAACCATAAATCAAAAATTTGTACACATATCATATTAGATCTAACACGGAGCCACAAAGTCGAAAACTTACAGCGATTCATGAAGCCACAGACCTGAGATAGATAGAGAAGTCGCGAACGAGAGAGAAAGGAGTTATCTGTTCCTTCATTCTGACTCAAGGGAGACGAGAGGCTTCAAGGTCAGTTCCTTCATTCATATTCAAGATTTGTTCCGTCACTCATATCCACCTTCGATTCCACAAATCTATTCCTTTATTAAGATTTTAGGGTTTCGAGTGAACATGACAGACTTTAAAAATCTTCAGATCTAGATTCCACAGTGGCTACAGACTTCGATTTTCCCCATCCTTTGTTCATTTTAGGTTTGTCCATCAGATTTTAATAGGAAACAAATGGACTTGACTACAAGAACAGAAAAAACCACACAAATTTAAACTAACCTGGAAACAAGGAAATATGCACTTGAAATTTTCGTTTAAGGTTGCCTTGCAACAGCCGGAGATGATGAGCAGGAGAACAGAGCTGGGTCAAAATAGTTAGAGAGAAGGGAAAATTTAGGTTTGTGCGTTGTGGGTTTGAAGAAGAGAGGCGACGTTTGATTTTATTTGGAGGAGAAAACATTGGGGGAAATAAGGGGAGCGGGAATTGAAAAGATTAGAATCAACCACGGGCTTTTCTAAAAGCAACCGAGGTGCATCATATTGACGTGGGACGCGTGAAATTAGAGAGGAATGGACCTCGGTTTTTTGCATTGGAACCGGGGTTTATTTCTAAAAAATACACGGAGAGACTTTTACCCCCGGTTTTGAGGGGATTTTATGATAAACCTGGGTCTATTAACAAGGGTTGAAAGTAGTTTTTGTAGTAGTGATGGAAACCGCTAAAAGGAAACTTCTTGATACTTTGTAAATTATTTTATTGATTGCTTTCTTAATTTTTAATGTTTACTTAGTAAATTATTTTTAAGTTAATCGATACTTGGTTTGTAATTTGTATATAATATACATAAATAATATTTATAGGGTCCAATGTAAAGATTTTTGAAATTAATTAGTTAATTCGTTAGAATGTATTCTTAGATAAAATAGATAGAGTTATTAGTTAATTTGAATAGAGGTAAAGTCATACAATAGTAATCTACTTTTGAAAATTTATCAATATGGTACGTCTACTTTTTTATATATCGATATGGTACCTGTACTTCAATTTTTCAGATCGATATGACCATATTTGTAATAGACCCCTGTTTTTCATACCATTAGAACCCTGTTTCGTATGTAAAAACCGGGCTCTATTATGTAGAATGATCATATCGGTACAGAAAATTAAAGTACACGTACCATATAGACAATTAAAAAAAGTAGATGTACCATATCGATACATTTTCAAAAGTAGGTTGCTATTGTATGACTTTACCCCTATCGCCAACAAATGAATCCGTAAAAAATATTTTCTTAATTAGAGAAGCCGCCTAGATTATCGAGAAACCTCGAAACCTAATCGATGATGACTTCCTACAAATAGTGCCACCAGTGGGAAAAATTTCCTAGATACACTACTTTGTGGGGATATAATAGAGTCAAGTCGTGTCGAGTAGAGTCAAGATGGACTCTTGCTCAACATCAAAAGTCAAAACTCGAAGTTTAAAACTCTATTGGAGCTTAAAAGATCCTAAGACTGTGTTAAAATTTTTACAAATTTTCTATATGTAGTTTTGTAGACCTCTCTCAATTTTTGTTCTCTAGAAAATCACTAAAAATCTGAAAATTAATGGGTTCAAATGCCTGAGAGTTAATAACCAAACAATAGTGATTTTAAATTTTAATTACCAAAACTTAATAGTTTTAACTTTTTTAAATAAAAAAATTATAATGAAATGAATTGTGAAAAGGGAATATTATTGATCTTCAATGAATGATCAATTGATTACATCTCAGCAGCTTTTATAGACGAATTGGTAGCCTGATTTGGTTAACAACAATTAACCATAATAACCACCTTATTACCTCTCTAACAGTTTATTCTAACATAATACTCACTTGACTATTTATGCTTGTTACAACTAATACAACTAACTATGTAACTACTTTAATGTACGTATACTTGTTGATCACATGCATATAGGTGAATCACATGCACATCAGTCTCCACCTTGATCACAAGTACTTCAGGATATGTAACTCTTTTAAGCACCATTGAAATTTTGTCCCTGGTAATGCTTTAGTCAACATATCAGCAGCATTAAGATCGGTATGAACCTTCTCCACTTCTACCTCCTTGTTGCTGACTATTTCTCTTATAAAATGTAACTTTACATTTATATGTTTTGACCTCTCATGATGCAATGGATTCCTTGATAAATGCAGAGCACTTTGATTGTCACAGTATACCACCGGTCCTTTACCTTTTACTCCAAGTTCAGACAAAAACCCTTTAAGCCAAACAGCCTCCTCTACTGCTTCTGTCAGTGCTATATACTCTGCTTCTGTTGATGACATGGCAACTATGTGCTGTAAAGATGCCTTCCAACTGATGGTACACCCCATGACTTTAAACACATAACCACCTATTGATCTGAACTTGTCCAAATCTTTGGCAAAGTCTGAATCAGTATACCCTTGTATTTCAAGAGTGCTACTGTCTTTTTCACCATAAACTAATCCAACATCTTGTGTCCCTTGTAGATATCTCATAATCCATTTTACTGCATTCCAGTGTTCTCTACCAGGATTAGCTAGGTATCTACTGACCAGACTTACTGCATAGGCTAAGTCTGGTCTTGTGCACACCATCAGATACATGAGACTGCCAACAGCTTGAGCATAGGGAAATCCTTCCATTTCAGTTGCTTCCTTTGTACTTTGAGGACAGTCTCTCATAGACAGCTTGAACTAAACTCCTAATGGCGTTCCAACAGGCTTGGCATTCTCCATATTAAACTTTAACAGCACCTTCTTTGCATACCCACTCTGAGATAGCATTACTACTCCTCTTTCTCTGTCTCTAATTATCTCCATGCCTAAAACTTTCTTTGCTTCACCTAGTTCCTTCATATCAAACTTGGAACTGAGTATTTCTTTTGTGGCTTGGATTTCTCCTTTGTCTTCACATGCCAATAGCATATCATCAACATACAGTAACAGGTATATAAACCTATTCTTTCTGAACTCTTTGAAGTACGCATAGCTATCATAAGCACTCCTTGTGAACCCATGGGTAACCATATGATCATCAAACTTCCTGCACCACATCCTTGGTGATTGCTTGAGTCCATAGAGGGATTTCTTCAATAGGCACACATAATCTTCTTTACCTGCTGCTATAAACCCCTTTGGCTGCTTCATGTAGATGCTTTCTTCTAAGTCTCCATGAAGGAAAGCAGTCTTTACATCTAACTGCTCCAATTCAAAATTACACCTTGGTGTTGGAGCTAATAAAATCCTGATTGATGCATGTTTCACTACTGGGGAGAAGATCTCAGTAAAATCAATTCCTGGTTTTTGAGTAAAGCCCTTAGCTACCAATCTGGCTTTATATCTACGTTCCATCACCCCTGTGATTCCATCCTTTATCTTGTATAGCCATTTGCAACCTACAATGCTTTTATTGTTTGGCTTCTTAACCAGTTCCCACGTCTGATTTTTATCCAAAGACTCCATTTCTTCCTTCATTGCAGCCAACCACTTATCCTTTTGTGCTGAGTTGACTGCTTCTTTAAATGTCACTGGTTCAATGGTGTCTTCATATTCTGCCACAGCAAAGGCAAATGTTGTTATGTCAGACTGTTCCCTATACCTTGAGGGAGGGATTATCATTCTTCTCTGTCTATCTCTTGCAAGTTGATAGTTGTTCAATTCTGGTGTGGTTACAGGTTGGACTTCATTTAACTCCCTGTCTGTGGCAGGTTCAGGATCAACCTTTCTTTCTCTGTCCAACTCCACCTCAATCTGACCATTCTCATTTTTGCTGTTGCTCATAACATCCTTGTACATTTGATTCTCATTAAATGTAACATCTCTACTGAGAACCACTTTGGGACTTCCATTATCTACTCTCCACAGCCTGTATCCTTTAACTCCCTGTGGGTACCCAATCATCACACATTTAATGGCTCTGGGGTCAAGTTTGTCCTGCTTTACATGTGCAAAGGCCACACTCCCAAAGGTCTTCAGTTGACTATAAACTGTTTCTTCTCCAGTCCACATATACATGGGTGTTTTGTTGTCCACGGCAGTGGAAGGACTCTTGTTAATCAGAAAGACTGCAGTATTAACAGCTTCTCCCCAGAATTGCTTGGGCATACCAGATTGACTTAACATTGCTCTAACTTTGTTCAAAATGGTCCTGTTCATTCTTTCAGCAAGACCATTCTGCTGTGGATTCCATGGAACAGTTAAATGCCTTGCAATCCCATTCTCCTTGCAGTATTGATTAAACTTGTGATTGCAGAATTCCAGTCCATTGTCTGTTCGTAGCTTCTTTACTTTGTTCTCAGTCTGAGTCTCAACTAGCACTTTCCAAATCTTAAACTGGTCCAGAGCCTCGTCCTTTGATTTTAACATATACACCCATACTCTTCTCGAGTAGTCATCAATCAAAGACAGAAAATACTTTGCCCCCCCCCCCCCCCCAGTGTTTGAGTTCGAGTAGGCCCCCACAGATCTGCATGTATGTATTCAAGGACTCTCTGTGACTTGTGTGTACCTTTACCAAATTTGACCTTGTGTGACTTGGCTAAAACACAGTGCTCACAGAACTCCATATCCTTGATTTTAAGCCCCCCAAATGCATTAATCTTTGTTAGTTCTTGTAGGCCTTTCAGACTCATATGGCCTAGTCTTTGGTGCCACAGACTTATCTCCTTGGACTGTTCACTGCAGCTGTTGCTTATGCTGTTGGCTTGACTATCAATGTCAAGGACATAAATGTTGTTTGTCTTCCTTGTGCCTTGCATTACCACACGGACACCATTTATGATTTTAATCTTGCCACTACCCAACTTTACTTTCAGTCCTTCTTGTTCTAAAGAACCCAGTGAGATTAAATTCCTTTTTAATTTGGGAATGTATCTCACATCATACAAAAGGAATTCAGACTCATCCCTTAACTTCAAACAAATGTTGCCAACCCCTTCAATACTGCATGGGCTATCATCTCCCAACATAACAGGGCTCATATGGGTTTGTTTAAAGTTTGTCAATAGGTGCTTATGGGGGTCATATGATGTGAACAGCCAGAATCCAAAATCCATTCATCAATGAGAGGATGGTGAGTACTAACCATTAAAAATTCTGAACTTTCATAGCCTTCAGAGGACTGATCATTGGTCTGAACATTCTGGGTTCTTGCCTGGGTGTCTTCTCTCTTCTTCCACTTATCAGGGCAGTCCTTGATAAGGTGGTTCTCTGATTGGCATACGAAGCATTTTTTCCTCCCTTTTGATTTTGATCTGGCACCTTGTTTCATCCCACCTTTTTTCTTGAATTCTCTTTTATCAGATCTTCCTCTCACATAGAGCCCCTCTGAAGCAGTGTCTTTAGGATCTGACTTCTTGTTGAGTTCCTTAGAGTTGAGAGCAGCAAGTACCTCCTCCATTGTAAGGCTTTCACGTCCATACATCAATGTATCTACAAAGTGCTCGTATGTAGGTGGCAGTGATGTTAAGAAGATGATGGCTTTATCTTCTTCATCTAAATTGACTTCTATATTCTCCAGGTCCAACACCAGTTTGTTGAATTCATCAACATGGTCATCTATAGATTTTCCTGTTCCTATTTGGAACGTGTACAGTCTTTTCTTGAGATACAACCAGTTTGCTAGAGACTTTGTCATGTAAAGAGCTTTTAGTTTAAGCCAGACACCTGCAGCTGAAGTTTCTTTTGAGACTTCTCTCAATACTCGGTCACCTAGGGACAGTATGATGGCACTATGTGCCTTCTGCATTTCCTGTTTCTTCTCTTTATCACTCAGAGTTTCTGGAAGATTGTCTTCTCCTTCTAGTGCATCATCAACGCCCTGGTGAACTAGCAAGGCTCTCGTCTTTAGTCTCCAAAGGCTGAAATCGTTTTTGCCATCGAATTTCTCAAGGTCAAATCTCGTAGACACCATCTTGTTGTTCTTTCATCAATTCACCTCGTGCAGCAGTGCTTTTCAACGTACAGTTTTGCAGACAGTGTTGCCCAATCTCCGCTGTGGTGATGGAGTTTCTGCACAATCTCCGCCGTAAAGCCACGATCCTCCGCCGTGGCTCTGATACCACTTGTAATGAAATGAATTGTGAAAAGAGAACATTATTGATCTTCAATGAATGATCAATTGATTACATCTCAGCAGCTTTTATAGACGAATTGGTAGCCTGATTTGGTTTACAACAATTAACCATAATAACCACCTTATTACCTCTCTAACAGTTTTTTCTAACAGAATACTCACTTGACTATTTATGCTTGTTACAACTAATACACTAACTATGTAACTACTTCAATGTACGTATACTTGTTGATCACATGCATATAGGTGAATCACATGCACATCAAAAATAAATGGAAAGTTTTCAAGGCATCCGTAGCTCTGCATCCCACGTATTTCCCTTGTCATTCCATAATCGCACGCAGTCGTCCCCATCCATTCAGGCAGCTTTCCGAAAATAATTGTTTCTTCGATCTATAATCTTCCATCGTTTACTTGTAACTTCGATCTTTAACCTAGCTTCCATCATTTGCAACCAATTAATTAACAGGGACCGGGTGTTTGAGATAGCCGTACGTTTGGTGCATAAAATAATGTTGGGTTTTTCCTATTTTGACCCGTGAGGATGCCCAATTATTTTAGCCCATTAAAAAGCCTTTTAGGGTTTATTATTTTTGAGAAGTTAAATAAAAAGGGGCCAGCCACCACTTTATAAACACAAGAGAAGCCAAAAGCAGAGAAGAAAAAAAGAGAAAAAGAAACCTTAGTGCTATTTTCGGATTTTTCTGTACAACAACACAAATCTTTTGTTTCCCGGATATTGAACGGCTGGATCGTCGCGATTTCTGGACAGGAGCTTCGTAGCATTTGTGCCTACATTCTGAAGGGTGGAGATCGGTTTTTTTAGGTCTGGAGGTCGGGATTTCGTGGCTAGAACAATAGCGTTCTTGGGGTGATATTTTCTCAACTTTGTCTTTTGTTGTCATAAATCTTGATGTGCTTTGTTTTCAAGTGTATGATGTTTTTGGTATACCTCTAGTACATCTAGAGAATACTTTGTATTACTCTCTTGTTGGTGATAGTGGATTAAACGGCCAAAGTGGTCCGGTGGTTTTTACCCTCTCGTTTTAGGGGTTTTTACCCACGCAAAAATATTGTACAAGAACTTTTTTTTTTCTTATCTATATGTTACAAGTACTTTAGTTTTTCATCCTATTATAGTACATTTCTACGTAGAGTTTGAATTTTTGTACAAATAATGTCCGAATGAGGTTTTCAACACTGCTCGATGTAAAAATGTGTCATATTGAAATGAAAACTAAATTATATGTATCATATGGATAATAAAAAAAAGTTTGATACATTTAAAAAAGTAAATTGGTATTATGTCACTTTAACCCTTAAAGAATAAAATGTTGTTTCTTTAAAAGGCATTATTCTTCAATCTTGGGCATGAAAATGCCCATGACCGGCTTTGTTTGCTATTGTTGCCTTTTTCCAAATACTTATTGACACAAGTAGTGTAAAGCTGCAAGAAACAAATCAATTTCGATCCACAAGAAATCAATTTAATTAAGCATATTGATGTTATAAAAACAGAAGTTGGAGATAGGAAGCAGCCAATTGGACAATTGAAAGTGACCGGAAAACGGTGGAAGGCATACGGAGACGACAAGTGACAGACAGCCGGAGAGACAGGCCATACGGTTGGAAAGTGAGAAAGATTTATGACATCAACTACATGCGGAGATGACAAGCATGCAAAGAAGTACTCATTAGACAGGTCAAAAAGGCATACATAATGTAAGGACATTCCTAGTAGTCTTGCAAGATTGAAAGATTTTAGGCTTAAAGAGGAATTGATATTGAAATATAAGCCTAATTCAACTTACCAAATAGGTCAAGCCGTGGATTTTTGGGGCATGTGTCATAAATTTAAACTAGGCCGTCTAATTACGAATATTTTGAAAATGTAAAAAGTATTGCAAATACAAACATTGCTACAATTATGTATGCAAAAAAAATACAAATGTAGAAAAATGCATTAATTCAATTTATATGAAATCTACTAGGAAGTGAGTTTAACGTCTTCATGATGGTGAGGTCCTAACAAACTGGGGGCATGTGCGGTCGCCCCAAACCTAATGCCCCCCTCAATAACCAGCCATGGTTACCAAAATCTGGATTAGTTTAAGATAGTAAATAGTAGTTAATTATGGAAGTTTAAAGTGGTTAAGGGTTGTAAAATAACTACCCATCGAACACGTTCTTTTCAAGGGGTATGACCCTTTGTTGTGACTTTTAAACATATATAAATAAACGTATTAATGTGTGTTGTTGAATAAAAGATCATTTTTAGAGATTTATTTTTGTGTTCTATTTTCTTATCCTTCCTACAATATATAAGAAAAAAAATATAATAAACGTAGAACTAAGAGAAATTTTAAATATACATAGAAGAAGCATAGTTGGTACAACAGCATGCTGCAGGACTGCAGGAGTTTCAATCTTTCATCTTAATTTCTTGTAGAGATCGACAATGATGGTTGATCGGTTGTCTAACTCGATCTGATTTTATATTCTTTCCAAAATAAATTGATTACAAGCATATGTGTATATAACAATTGAAGTGGAAAATATATCATGCCGACAATTCAATATATCTAACATATAAAGAGCAATTAACCATGCATATAATCATATTTTTTTATGATTAATTTTTAAAGTTTATGAGTTTGGTGATGTATAATTGAATTTAGTTAATAATAATAGCTATTGTATATTCATACAAATTTAGGGAGCATGTCCTTACGACAAAGCAAAGGTTTTTGAAAGAACAGAAAATTGATCTCTTTCATAGCACTCTAAAGTTGTGCTCCAACAACAGTAGGTCACCCATTAATTTAATTTATTTCTTAGAAAATCATCCCTTCCTTCAACTCAAACCAGAAACCTATATATATTCAACTTCAATTCATTGCTAGGATCATCGATCAATAGTAAAAGCTAATTTCAGAGCTACAGAGATCAGTAAGAGATGGGTGGTTTTGTAGGAATTCTCTTCCCATTTGTAGTAACTTTAGCTATGCTTCTTCCGCTGTATGCTGCTACTGGAACTACCAGGAAATATGAGTTTAATGTTCGTCCATCTGATCATTTGATACTGAATCATATTTATTTGTATTTTTTTTTTTTTTTGTAATAACTAATAACATCTGAACTAAAATATATCTCTACAGATTCAGCTGCAAAACGTGACACGATTGTGCCACACAAGGAGCGTGGTCACAGTTAACGGGAGATTTCCAGGTCCTCGGATTGTCGCACGGGAGGGTGATCGTTTGCTTATTAAAGTGACCAACCATGTCCCCAATAACATTACAATCCATTGGTATGAATTGAAGCTACATGCATATATTTTGTATGCATAAGCTAGCTAGTGTTCTTCTTAACAGCCATAATTAATTTGTATCCACAAGTACTTTATGTGCAGACTTATTAATTGTTTTCTGTTTTTGTATGGTAAACAGGCATGGCATCCGTCAGCTTCGGAGTGGATGGGCAGATGGGCCAGCATACATAACACAATGCCCCATTAAAACTGGCCAAAGTTATGTGTACAACTACACAGTGGTTGGACAAAGAGGAACCTTGTTTTGGCATGCACATATATCATGGCTACGAGCATCTCTTTACGGCCCTCTCATCATTCTTCCAAAACTCAATGTTCCGTACCCTTTTACCAAGCCCTATAAAGAAGTTCCCATCATCTTTGGTTAGATCGAGTTTCTTATTGTCAAATCATTTCTCGATCATTAGTTAGTTGTGTGAATTCTTATCCTTCTCTTTTTTAGTTAGTACAACATGAGATCAAACCCAATGTGTTATCTGTAACAGGAGAGTGGTTTAATACGGACCCAGAAGCCATAATCGCACAAGCGACACAAACTGGTGGAGGTCCTAATGTTTCCGATGCATATACCTTCAACGGGCTTCCTGGGCCTTTGTATAACTGTTCTGCTAAAGGTATTTTGATTATTTCATTTGTTATTAAACCAACAACTTGTATTTTTGTAATATACAAATAACTTTATTTATGTTCATGAAACTGGTAGATACATTCAAGCTGAAGGTTAAGCCTGGGAAGACATACCTCCTTCGACTGATCAATGCAGCACTCAACGACGAACTCTTTTTTAGCATAGCAAACCACACCCTCACAGTTGTTGAAGCCGATGCCATTTATGTAAAACCTTTCGACACCGAAACACTTATCCTAGCTCCCGGTCAAACCACCAACGTCCTCCTTAAAACTATATCCAAATTCCCTGGTGCCAACTTTCTCATGTCTGCTAGACCATATGTAACGGGTCAAGGGACATTCGACAATTCCACTGTTGCCGGTATTCTTGAATACAAGTCATCCATTCCCATGAAAAATCTTCCACTCTTTAAACCAACATTACCACCTTTAAATGATACTTCATTCGTTTCAAATTTCTCAAATAAACTTCGAAGCTTGGCAAGCTCTCAATTTCCTGCAAATGTCCCGCTGAAGATTGACAAACACTTATTATTCACCGTAGGTCTTGGGACGAGTCCTTGTGGGAAAAATGAAACTTGCCAAGGACCTAACGGCACCAGGTTTGCGGCGTCTATTAATAATGTGTCCTTTGTACAGCCCAATGTTGCCCTTCTACAGTCCCACTATTTTGATCAATCAAAGGGTGTTTATAGTCCTTATTTTCCAATCAGTCCGTTGCATTGGTTTAACTATACTGGGACTCCACCAAATAATACGTTTGTGAGCAATGGGACAAAAGTGATGGTTCTTCCATTTAATACTAGTGTGGAGTTAGTGATGCAAGATACGAGCATTCTTGGTGTTGAAAGCCACCCTCTTCATCTCCATGGCTTCAATTTCTTTGTTGTTGGTCAAGGGTTTGGAAACTATGATCCTAACAAGGACCCAAAGAAGTTCAATCTTGTAGACCCGATTGAAAGGAACACAATTGGTGTCCCTTCTGGTGGATGGGTTGCTATACGATTTCTTGCTGATAACCCAGGTTAGTTTAATTTTCTATGACAAATGATATATAGTCCATTTTTGAGATATATCAATGGGCCAAACAGGTTGGACGAGGCCAAAACTGCTCATTATAAAAATATTAAATTATAACATATGATCTGTTTTTTTAAGTTTTTTTAAAACAAGTCTTAGAAAATATTGTACAAAGCAAGGATGTTTAGAAAGAATTTGATAATAAAAATATAAATTAACGTCTGCCCCTACAGCCCATTTGTTTGATTGAACTGAAATTGTCACCTCTTATAATTAGTTCTGATCACTTATGTGGTTTTATTAATTTTCCTGGTGAATGAGCAGGGGTTTGGTTCATGCATTGCCATTTGGAAGTTCATACAAGTTGGGGTTTAAAGATGGCTTGGCTAGTCTTGGATGGCGAACTTCCAAACCAAAAGTTATTACCTCCACCCGCTGATCTTCCCAAGTGTTAAATGTTAACACTTTTTTCCTTTTTATTTCAAGTTTGCGGGATTTTATTTTATTACACTTAATTAATTCGTTGAATCTTTCTAGCGAGTTGATGAAATTTATATGTAGGTTCACGATAATTGAATAATATCTAACTATTTTTCCATGTCAATGTATTGTGAATATTGTTATATTCATCTAATGGGATTTTTGCATAATAAACTTCATAAATTGTCCTTTTTTTTTGGTTAAATCCCTTAACTATTTTCTTACTTAAAAAATCTTTCACCAATTCTATGTAACACCCACAATTCTCACACAAATACCACGTCAATACAATACACAGGTGGCAATAACGCAAGTATCTCAAGTTACTCATGTCACAGGATTAGCGGAAAACACTGCTAATTAAAACTTTATCACGAAGTCATACATTGTCTCATAAACTGACACTGATACATAGACGTAACTGATTACTGTTAACATACATAAGTAGATCAGATACAACAGTTCCAAAACTAATATCAACAAGACAGTCAACGCACGCAACTCTAACTGTCCCAATCTCTACTTCGGCTGCTGCGGCTGTGGCTGTGACCCCACGGTATGACTGCCTGACACACAGAAGACTCGAAAACATAAGCTGGACAGCTCGTGAGTACGCGAGGGTTAGACTCTGCAGGTAAGCACATAAAACATACACAACACACATATCTCGTTACATATATGCAACTCGATGCATAACACGTATCTCTGCTCAAAAGGGGACCACGTTCCCCAGCTAACAGGCCGCACACAGCAGCGGTTAGCTACTCAATAGGCACAGGAGCGACCTGGCAATATCACTGCCGTATATATACAGCCTCATAACTCGTGACTGGTTAGGGACAGTCAGCCTGCGCGATCACATATCGCGGACACCTGCAATTCAAACACATATAGCACGTATAGGGTAGAACGGATCATACCTGCGCACTAAGCTCGGTCTCATACACAATATATCACAACACATATACACGACTCATAAAAGACTACGCGCGATTTGTAAAAGAACTCGAGTACTCACCGATACCCGAAAGCAATCGAAACCCGAACTCTCAATGCGGCTCGGCACGTGATCGGCTAGCACCTGAACACATCACGGGTCTCACATGTTATCACAAACTCGATAGCCACGCAATTCAATCAAACATAACTCAATCCAACACAATTATCACAATTAAACTAATCCCGAAACATATTCCCGAACGGACAATCGATCCCCGAAACCCTTTTTCGGAACTCCTATCGAGACCCAAAATCCCAAATAATTCAATTCAATAATATCCCGAAGGAATCCGACCAATTAACGACCCACAACTCTCTTATAAAACTAAACCAAAATTCTCTAGCAGACTGATTTACGCGCCGCGCTTTTCCCATTTGCGCGCCGCGCTTTTGCCAGACAGCAGAATCTGCCCTTCGAACTCCATAGCTGAACCAGAGGTTTTAACCTCCTCCTCACCCGATTTCCAGCATCAAAACACATATAATTCATACATAATTAACCCATACACTTTCAGAGACCAATTCCATCATATATCACATACACAACTCAAGATTTAGCCATTAAAACCACAAAATCTTACCTTGAGCACTTCAAGAACTCAAGAGGATGAGGAAGATGATCAAAGGTGCAATTTCTTTGTTTCAATTTCTGGCTTCAATCTCAGCTGGGAATTTCCACACAATTACACACACTCACCTTAGGTTTTTGATAAGAGAAAATGAAAGGATAAGGGAAAAGAGGAAACAGAGGCTCCACCCATATATACGTACATATCCATATCCGGTTCCGAACCCACTAACCCGGACCCGATATCACTTTTTCACAAATTATATCATTAGGACCCAATTAAATCCACGATCTCAAGGAGATAATTAATCCGCTAATTATTAGCTCGGAGACACGTATCACTCAATTTTGACACGTTAAATCCACGAAACGGAATTTAATTGGAACAACGCAATAATAATAAATAAATGAGCCAATAAATTAAATCCACGTACCAGGCTCAAATCCGGGATGTTACATTCTATTATCATTAAAATTGTGGTCCTTAATTTAATTTATTTTTTTTTTGACTTTTAACCGATTAAATCATTTAAAAGTTTTACATATTGTCTATATTAAACAAAATAACCTATTAAAAATTCTGCGTGTACGCGTTAAACATTTCATTGGATTTAAAAAATGTAAATGTTGTGACTAAGTTTAACTTAGATGACATATAAAACTTCTAATCAATTATTTTGTTTAACATAAATGTCAGATACAATTTTTAACCGGTTGCAACTTGTTAAATGACTAAAAAATTAACAAAAAAAATCATTTTATTAGTTTCGGTTGGGAGATTTATGAGACAAAAACAACGGTAAAGATAAATCGGGAAAAACAACAACTTTAGCATTTTTATATTTTAATGTAAAAAACTAAAAATCCATAATTTAATTAATTATAGCATTAAATTTGAAATCTGATTTATTATAAACACACCTACATTTTTATTTGCTTTTGTTATTTTAGTAATTAATGGTAATAGTATTTTAATAGCAGCAGCAATAATAACAATAATAATAATAATAATTTTGAGTATACATGAAAATAATATATACAAACATGACAATTGAAACCAACACATATATTCATAAAACTTGTAACTGATAAAATTTATAAGAATAAAAACATGATTGAGATACATGATTCGATCTTAATACGTACACACGATGACATGTTCATTTCCTAAATCGGTTTCGATCGACTTGATGCTAATTTCCAACCCTCGTGATCCCAGCGCAATGTTATGGTCTAACTTACAATCATAAAGACAAAATGAACTCTACTAAATCCTCCAAGGACTTGTGTGAAGAACCACCATGGCTTACTGCATTTTTAACATTCTCTTTAATTTCAGTACCCCGACGCCTCATTTCTTCCCCTTCTTTATCCACTAAAAGTCTTCTAATTCCTCCCTCAATCTCCCCTCTCTCCACAACAATTTCAACACCCATCTTCCAAATGTAACTCACATACCTAGCACTCAACATCTGATCCGCACTAAACGGTTGACACAACATCGGAACACCTTCTGAAACACTTTCCAATGTCGAATTCCACCCACAATGACTCCAGAATCCTCCAACGGCAGGATGCGCCAATACTTCCTTCTGAGGTGCCCATTTTACGATCAGACCTCTTTCTTTTGTTTTACTCATCAAATCCTCTTGCAAAAACTCTATCCAAGCACACCCACGAACCAACCCTGGTCGAACCACCCACAGGAATGGTTGGTTACTCTTGGCTAGACCCCATGCCATTTCTATCGAGACCTTTTCATCTATTGTTGATAAGCTTCCTAAGCTTACGTAAATCACTGATTTGGGTGGTTGTTTATCTAGCCATGCGATGCAATTTTTGTCTTCTTCAAGAAAGCTAGTTGAAGGGGTCGGGGATGTTTTGTGCAAGGGACCGATGGTAAAACTTGGAAGTTGGTAAAGATGGCGGATCTTGGTGAGTGCTGATTGTTCGAGAATTTCGAGTGTGTTCCAAATGAAGGCTGAAGGTGTTTTCGGGGTGATCATGGTGATCAATCGAAGGGTTTGTTGAATTGGGAGGCCAATAAAAGGTATATCTTTGTATCTGAAGGGATGGAGTTCTGGAACTATTTCCTGCAACAAAGAATCTTCAAAAAGATTTCGAATTCATCGTCAGTCTTGTTACGACAGGCCCATACAAAAGTAAGACAATTCTAGAGTAACAATGTTGTATTTTAGATCTATATATGATCTTTAATCAGATCTCTTTTTAGAGTAACAATTTACCTTGTACAGGAATTCGACCTTCTTGATATAGCTGAGGGATGATCATGTAAGCAGGAAAGTAAGCTACACTGCTGGTGCTCAAGACGATAGACGGTAGACCCATATCGCTGGCAACTGATCCTGCAAAAAACATGAGGTAATCATGGATGATAACGATTGAATCCTTCTCAAATGTTTCGTTTTGTGCATTCATCATCTGAATAAGGTGGTCTTGAAAATGGGGTTTGCAGTTATCGTTGACATCTTGCAAGAACTGAACAAAGCCAGCAGGGAATCCGGTGCCAGATAACTTGTCTGGAAGAGGTAGAAAGACGAAGCCCGGATGAATAGAAGGGTCCGGCCGATTGAACTCTGAGTGAGCGATGGTTATGGAGAAACCTTTGGAGTGAAGGAAAGTGGCTAGCTGGAGCATGGGAGTCATGTGGCCTTGAAGTGGACTTACCACCAGCACCAACCGCCACCGTTTTCTGCCATGCTCAGCCATCAGTTTGTGTGTGTGTGTGTAAAAAGACTCTGATCATACACTTGACAAAGCCGTTTACAAAATACTAGTTTTATAGCGGTGTTGGGGTACTAGAAACAGCTGTGATGGTACGGTCAAATTACATCCCATTCTCAAAATATAACTTTTGTTATTTGTTGAATATCTGACTTGAATCAAATAATGAATTAGAAGAATAGATTGCATCATTTATTTTGTAATTAGCATGTAAATTTAGTGAGTTATTTAAGTCCTTGTGTAATTAAGATTTAAGATAGAGTTCAAGATTCTCTATTAAAAGAGTTCTTATTCTTTGATTTGATGATAAAGATCGAGTTCAAGATTCTCATTCGTATTAGTCTTGATTTGTCTTACGTTTGGATTTGCATAACAAATTGGTATCCTATCAAGGATTCAAGAGGCTTCGGACAAAGTAACCTTACAACTTTACAAGTCGAATGTTGATGTTCGTTTGGATCGGAAGTGAGCGTCAACGGTGATTATCGAATAGATTGAGTTTATTCTTTTGGAGTTTTGGGTATCAATTCAAGAACTTGGGTGTCCATGATGACATTTATGGTGTTTTAATCGATTAGCAATTTTGTTTTATTTTAGGAAAAATGGCACATTTGAGTTTGTATATATTTATGTATTTTTTTTTTTTTTTGCACAATTATATAGTGTATTTTTAATAGGTGTTTCAATTAGGTAATTGGGTAGCTATCTAATTGAAACACTTTTAAAATCATGACTATCAGTTGTGCACAAAAGAAAAAGTATACTACATAAATGTGTACAAAAAGAAAGTTTGACAAAGTATGGTGACGTGTTGTATCGGTTATCAGGTCACTCAATTACCTAATTGAAACATTTTTAAAAGTACATCATATAAATGTGCACAAATACACTACATAAGTGTACATAAATTCAAAAGTAATTTTAAAAAAATTGGCCAAGTTTGCATATTTGGTTGCAATAATTGAAATCGGGTGATTCATCTTGGTCTCGACTCTCGAGTTTTGTTTGGGTTTTGATATTTGGTTTTTAACCTTTGAGATTTGACAATAGGGGTAATAATCAACAAATTAGGATTTTATAACAAGAAATTGTTGTTGGTTTGTTTTATTTCTTGATCTTTTGGATATTGAGTTCAAGTTCAATTTGGATTGAAGTAATTCTCTCACTCATATTTGGGTTCAAGAAACCGCATATGCTTAGTAGGAGATTTGTTATTGGCTTTTTTAATACCTCAATTTGAAAATTATCGGTATTAATTTGATGTCTGATTTTGTTCGATTTCTTGACTTGGGTTCCTTCAATTGAGAGTGAGCAACCTAATTTTGGGTTTGAAGTGTAATTCGGTGATAGTTTATAGAACGTAGCATGTTGTTTTCGGAGCGTTTACCCGGTGATCATTGGTGAATTGTTTGGATTTGTGGACATACCGTTCTTATTTTATATTATATTTTTATCGTAAATGTACACACAGATACGAAATGATCTTCTAAAATTTAAATTATACTAAGAACAGATCACATCCGTCAATAAATCAGATTTGTTGACATGTTTAGTTAACCTATTTTTGACAAAAATTTTCAGCGAAAACAAGAGTTTCCCAAAAACACCTTCAGATCCACAGTTTTTAAATGTTTTCAATTTATAACAACCTTTTTAAAACTTTGTTTTAATGTTTTCATACTATGTTTTCAAATGAGAGGAGGAAGGTTTTGTAAAGACAATGTGTGTGGCGGTTGAATGAAAACAATAAAAAAAACTTTTAAACTCTTCTAAGCAGGCCCTAGGGTTAACAAAACTATTGGGTTCACAAAAGAAATTTTCGATATGTGTTTTTCAAATTTAAATGCTCTTGAAGAAGTCATGTGGCATGTCGCCTTTTTTAGGCAATGATCACAAAATGCAATAAAGTAATAGAAGTACTGAGTCGATTGAGACAATTTGTTTAACATAAATGACTAGGGGTGTGCAAAATTACCCAACACATTTAAACTACTTTGTAAAGTATTTCGTTTATTATACTAAAACTGAATAACTCGTTTAACCCAATCTGAGTAACCCGTTACCCATTTAACCCGAAACCGATTAACACATCCCCTTATATGGTTAGGGTTCGGCCAGGAAACTTACACCCTCAAACACGAATAACCTGATACCCATTTAACATGTGTGAATAACACCCATGTATAGATAGATGTACATGACTCATATTGAAGATGCAAAAAAGTAAAGAGTGATTATTACCAAATATAGGAAGACCTATAATGTGCTAAATTCCAAAGTGATCATGGAACTATGATTATTATCATCCTCAATAGATATGTTTTCTCACGTTTAAATGTACTTTCTTCAATAACTCATATCACAATGTCTTTCTTTTTAAGGTAACAAACGCGAAAAGCCATAAAGTAAGCTTTAAACGATGTCACACATACCGCTATAATTCCATGTTCAATCAAACTCAAGGAACAACATGCATCGTGCTATCAATATTAATTCTAACCAACAAATTACAGCAAAGGTAGGTAGCATTAATTCCATAAACACAAACATGTTAATTTTATCGATAAAATAAATCAAAATAATTGAATTCTGATATTGTTTTAAGGGTTAAAGACTAAAATAACCAAAAAATAAAGGTTATGAAAGAAAATAGTCAGATAACTAATCAAGTATGTTACACTTGATTAGTGTAGATTGTAGAGTATATATATTCTCGTGATCAATTAACCTTGAGTAGTGTTTTAAATCGACAATCGTCTTTTAATGTTTGTTTTTGTCATTCTTACGTAGTTGATCACTTTATATATACATCAATTGATCTCCAACGATGATTTTCAGCCTCAATTTGTTTTGTTTCGAATTAAAATGCTCTTCAACCGGTCATATGGCTTGTATTCTCGTTTAAGGTAATAACCACAAAAAACCATAAAGTAAACACGAAAGAAGAAAACTTAAAAACGATGTCACACATGCTTGTATAATTTATGCAAACAAATTTAAATGAGAACATAAATATTCAAACCTAAAAAATATAAATTTATAATTACAAATAATTATATTACATACTAGAATAAAAAATAATTTTATTAAGAATTAATTATATAAATGATCTTTATGTGCCAGCCTACGAAAGTAATCCCTCATCTTCATTTATTACGTCAGTGATCTTTATGTGCCAGCCTACGTATCTCTACTCCATCAACTTTAACGAGTACCTTGTAAAATCTAATTAACTGATCATATTGTCCATTTTATTATTACACTTTTGGTACCTTAAGTTTGTGATTTATTTTCTACATGCTTCTTGAGTCCTTTTAAACAAATTTATTATTTTTATTTAATTACTTATTCATTTAAGTTTTTTACACTTTCGTTTTTTACTATTTACTAAAGGTTTTTAAATAAATCTAACTTAATTATTTCTTTATTCAAGTTTTTAATCAACTTTATTCATAATTATGAAATTTTAATTTACGAGTTTTTTTACATGATTATAATTATGAATATTCAAGAAATTCTTCATAAATCACCACCTCTGGCAATCGGCCACCACCGTCTTTACGCATGCCACCACTTCTACTCTTCTAGCTACTGTCGATTGTCGGAAAACATGAAGCCAACGAAAAACACGGAGAATACGAAGATTTAAAACATAACACATGAAGAAACATGAAATTTCCTTGATCAAATATGAAGAAACACTTAAAAACGCCTAGAAAATGAAACAAGAACAAATAGTAAAATAAATCAAGCCTAAAATCAAAACAAAGGAATAGAAAAACCCTAATCTAAAACCTCGACATGAACCGCAGATCAAAAATCCTTAACACGAACTAGAGCTTGGATTTTTCTTAGAGGGAGAGGTATACTCAAGCGGAAAGGTGGTCGGCTTGCCACCTCGGATGGAGGCCGGCGGGCACACCAACACCCCCCCCCCCCCCCGGGGCCCAGGCTCCATCCTCCCCCGCTCGAACTTCCACCACCAACGGCCCCTTCTACTCTTTTTTTTTTTGTTTTTACCCTAAAATGGTCAAATAATCGTTAACAATCAAAAAAAATAAATCAATATTTTAACTCTATAAATACTTCACTTCCATACATTAATCTTCACACCTTCCAAACTCTCAACTTTCTCTCTTTCAATCTATACACTTTCACACATTTCAATATAGATCGAAATACCGGCAAACAACCCACTTCGAGTCGACAACGCGGTATTACCGGATCTCGAACAACCTCTCCATTCCGTCCACCGCAACAACAAAATTATCCACCACATTTTACGCAACCATTTACAACACCATATGTACCATATATTTTATCATCAATCCACCAATCTTTTTCACCCATTCCATAAACCCAACAATTTTCGTCACCCTTTTCACAAACAAAATATTTTTTATCACCATCCATTCCACAAACCGCACAATTTTCACCACATTATTCGTCCAACGAATTTGACGAGAGTTTCGATCCATTTTAAGCGGTTATCGAGAACAACCATCCGATGATGACGATGACAAGGAAGCGACACCCCAAACTCAACCACAAGACGATGACAACGAGGAGACGACCCCCGTAATGACAGCGGGGACGTGAAGAAAAAAATGGTCCAATGAATGGAAAATGTGGACATCGCAAGAAGAAAAAGCATTGGAGGAAGTATGGGTTGATGTTTCCGAGGATCCAACTACAAGAAACAATAAAAAAAACGTTTAAATTTTTGAGGTCGAATCTTCAAAAATTTTGATAGCCAAATAGGTGGAACTACCCGTACCATCCCCCAATAAAATTCAAAGTGGAATGATATGAACCGTAATTACACAAAATTTGGTGGCATGTTTAACAACAACATGATGAATCGGCAAACCGGCGAAAACGACTACGACGTTTTCACTACAACCCAAGAACAATACAAGACACTCCACAAAATTAAGTCATTTCCACACCACTCGGTCTGGGACGTACTTCGACGTCATCAAAAGTGTAACACCGTTCCACAAATGGATGATTTTGTTCAACCGCAAAGAATAAATTTTAAACATCCGATTAAAACACGATCGGAACACTGTTTTCGGATGCGGCATTTTTAGGTGTTCACTAGGAACAAGACGACGAGAGCGACGATATTCAGGAGCTTGAAAGACTACGCCGCAAAGGAATAAAAAATCAGCTTCAACATCAAGCGACTCAGAGGTCTTCAAACAATTCGAAATGTTTTCAACTTCTCACGTCGACGATGTTGATAATAAGAAACGCCATCAAAGACGAACTGAAGACCTAAAAGAAAAACAATTGGAGTACCAAAATGAAATAAAAGAAAAAAATATATTAAGCGTGCTTATCGGCACTGAATGAATAACAACACGATAGAGATATGGAGTTTTTCATTCGGTCACACGACCATTTACAATGTGACGCTTAACAAATCGTACTACTACACAAACAAAGAATAACAGAGCGTTGGGATGACAATTGTAGTTTCGTGGTTTTTTAAATTTTTAGTTTCGTAATTTTTTACTTTTAGTTTCGTAATTTTTTTAATATTTAGTTTTGTAATTATTTTATGTAATCGTTTTAATATTTTAAAATTAATTTTTTTTATATTTAATTGTTTTATTAATTAAAATGAATTTCTTTTTTTAAAAATTAAAAAAGATGGAAATGTTTAGAAATGTAGGTATTTCCAACTTCGAAATGTGAAAAGGTGAAGAAAAAAAAATCTAACGTGGCGCTAAGATGTATACAGAAAGATAAGTGATGGAAAACATGGATACTCCCATCAACCTTCTTAACAGAGTTGGTGGTTTTTGGGGTGCTCTTGTTTGCTGAAGGAGATCGACAAAGATTGAGATGTGTAGATGATGAATATTGAAAATGGGTTAAGGGTTTTTTTTTTTTTTTAATTTTCAGGTTTAATTAAATAATTAAAGTTTCCTTTATTTTATAAAATTTAAATATATTTATATTATTATATAAAAAAGAATGGGCAAAATGATAACTTAATTAGATTTGATAGATGGCTCATTAAAATTGATGGAGCAGAGACCACTCGCGTAAGCAAACAGTTAAAGGTGGGACCGCACTACTAAAAACTGAGTTATTATCGACGGATTTTTCCATCGTTAATCCGTCGCTAAAGTTTTGTCGCAAAATCGGTCACAAAATTTGTCGTTGATACCATTTTTCTTGTAGTGTCAATGGCGTAATAAATGAAAATGATAGACGATTTTTGTAGGTTGACGCAAACCACAGTGACCATTTAATAATCTACTTTATAATATTGTTTATAACTTTTGTTAGTAAGAATTATAAGTATAGATCACTAAATATTAGTTAAAAGTTTAGTTTTATAAGTTCACTACAACTATCTTCTATATATTTAGAAATTAATATCATTAATTGATTTATATTTTCACGAAAAATCTCATCAGGAAAATGGTATAAGAAGTGCAGGTGGAGGTAATTAAAGATGTCTGCATTTTACAGATATATCAACTACGAAAGTAACATTTAAAAACAAGATGGGAGCGTTTGGTTCTTTTTTTCTTTTTCTATTTCTTTTTTTCTTTATTTATTTATTTTTTTTTTGGGAATTGCTGTCAAAAGATAAATTTACATAGATGAGCATTTTTATTTGCATTAAAAACTCATATTTGATTGGTATAAAACGGATGCATTTTATTTGTATTTGAAGGTGCGCCCTACAGCCGCAGTATCTGTATAGGCCATAGCGATGCCAATTTTGACCCAACTGGACGGACGGAATGATCATGATGACCTATAGTTAAAAAGGGAACATATTTTTTTTTAAAAAATGAAATTTTAGAAAATGATGTATTAAACAAATTGTTTTTTGAAAAAAAAATTTAAAAGTATGTCAATTTTTTTGTCTTTTGGTCGCCAACTGGTTCAACCCGATTGTTTGAATGGGCCAGAATTGCCTCTGTATGTAGGTAGACTCTCAAGAGCCTTGTACTCGTAGCCATAACTAATGTTCTCCCTAGCACCTAGCCCAACACCATAAGGTGGTTGGGCACACGCCGATGGGAATTTAAAAGGAAGGGGAAGTTGAGATTTCAATTAACAAAAAAATGTGAGATTTTTGAAATTCTAGAATTTAAATCCTTTATTCAATCCGCAAAACCAAATGCAATATTTTAAATTCCTATATCAGTAAATCTCAAACAATCCACGAAACCAAACGGCAAACGCCCCCAAAGAATGTTACATGGCATTGTGTTGAATGCAACCATGGGAAGTTCATAAGAAGATTCTGGTTGCCTAAAAAGGTAAAGACATATCGATGAATTGAAGTCATCCATGGAAAAGAGAGTGCTTACCATTAGGGTTCTCAAATTAAGAAAGAAGTGAAGAAGCCTAATGTGAGATGTATCTTTTGATCTCTATTTTTAAAAAAAAAAAATTACAAATTTGTTATATATAGTTCTTGAGCATCTATAGCTTGGTTTAATGTTATGTTGTGTTTTTAGGGGCGTTTGACTCACTCTAATCCAGGATAATCATAGGGAAATAAATCCAACTTTAATTGATGATATATGTAGAGAAAAAAGAATAAACTTGACATCACAATAACTCAGTTTTATTTTATTTCTTGAATATTTTCTGCACACTTACAACTCAAAAGTGATGACAATTTATAGACTAAGTTTTCACTCACCTTCATTTACTAGTTGCATAACTTCACCATTAATCACTAATCTCTTCATGACTTCATCTTTGACCAAGACTCTTCATCTCTTAGATGGTTACATGAATCTAAACATTAATCACTAAACTTTCCATTCTTCAAGACTCTGATCATCTCTTGGGTGGTAACATAAACGTAAACATACTAGAACATTCTATAACCATCCAAGTAATTTATTTTATTGTTAACAAATATATATACACACTATTTCATCGCTACCTTAGTTTATGTTCTCTGATATACGACGATGAATAAAGTGATTATTTGCTTCTAAAAATTCGTTGTTCTGTATTTGAATTCGAACATAATTGATGATCAACTGATTATATATATATCTCGTCCTGATTACCAAAATCAAATTATAATGGCATTCACAGGTGAAATATTCGTTTTTACTTTATTGATGATTCATAAAACTTGCATAACGTACTGATAAAGCTTATAAGAATACAAACACAACTGATACATGTTTCTTAGTACGTAGACGATAAAACTTTCATCAACGATAACGATCAAGCAGCGTGTGTCCAAACTTATGGTTTACGATCATAATGACAAGATGAACTCTACCAAATCCTCCAAGAACTTGTACGAAGAACCCTCATGGCTTACTGCTTTTTTAACATTTTCTTGAATTTCAGTCGCCCTTCGCCTTATTTCTTCCCCTTCTTCATCCACCAAAACTCTTTTAATTCCCCTCTCAATCTCCCCTCTCTCGACAACAATTTCGACACCCATCTTCCAAACGTAACTCAAATACCTAGCATTCAACATTTGATCCGTATTAAACGGTTGACATAACATAGGAACCCCTTCAGAAACACTTTCCAACGTCGAGTTCCATCCACAATGACTCCAAAACGCACCAACGGCATCATGTGCCAATACTTCCTTCTGCGGTGCCCATTTCACGATCAACCCTTTCCCTTTCAAATCACCCACCAAATCCTCTTGCAAAAACTCGATCCAATCACACCCAGGAATCGAACCTGGTCGAACCACCCAAAGAAATGGCTGGTTACTTTTGGCTAGCCCCCATGCCATTTCAACCACCGCCTTTTCATCAATTGTTACAATGCTTCCTAAGCTTACGTAAATCACTGATTTGGGGGATTGTTTATCTAGCCATGAGATGCAATTAGCGTCTTCTTCAAGTAAGCTGGTTAAAGGGGTTGGGGATGTTTTGTGCAATGGACCGATCGTAAAAATGGGAACTTGATAGTGATGGCGGATTTGGGTGAGTGCTGATTGTTCAAGAAACTCGAGGGTGTTCCAAATGAAGGCTGAAGGGGGTGTTTTCGGGGTGATCATAGTGATCAATTTGAGGGTTCCTTGAATTGGGAAGGCAGTAAAGGGTAGATCTTTGTATCTGAAGGGATGGAGTTCTGGAACTATTTCCTGCAACAAAGATTCTTCGAAAAAGATTTCGAATTTATTGTTAGTAGTTAACAGGACAAAGACATATAAAAGTGACACATTTTTATAGCTAGTAACAATATTGTTTCTTAGAATAGCTTAAACAATTTCTGAAACTATGCCAAATTCTAAACTTAATTTGCATGTTACTCACTTTAGATTACACGATTACGTACGTACCTTGTACAGGATATCGACCTTCTTGATAGAGTTGAGGGATAATCTTGTAAGAAGGAAAGAAAGCGGCACTGCTGGTGCGCAAGATGATCGACGGGAGACCTAGATCGCTGGCAACGGATCCTGCAAAAAACATGAGATAATCGTGGATGATAACGATTGATTCCTTTTCAAATGTTTGGTTTTGTGAATTCATCGTCTGAATAAGGTGCTCCTGGAAATGGGGTTTGCAGTTATTGTTGAGAGTTTGCAAGAACCGAATGAAGTTGGTAGAGAGTTCGTTGCCGGATAACTTGTCTGGAAGAGGTAGAAAGACGAAACCAGGATGATTAGAAGGGTCTGGACGATTGAACTCTGAGTGAGCAATGGTTATGGAGAAGTCTTTGGAGTGAAGGAAAGTGGCGAGCTGGAGCATGGGAGTCATGTGGCCTTGAAGTGGACTTGCCACCAGCACTAACTGCCACCGTTTTCCGCCATTCTCCGCCATCGGTGTGTGTGTGTGTTTGTGTAAATAAGCTATAATATAATCTTGACAAATCTGGTTATAGGAAAATACAGGTTTTATAGGGATGTTGGGATAGAAATGCAACATTTGATCGAAAAGGAATCAATCGTACATACTTTTCTCAATTTACCTAAATGATTGATTAACCTTTTTATTTAACCGGATGGTACTTGTACTCCAAATAACATGATGCTTACGTGGATTTTGATCTCTATATAAAGAATTTAGAAAAATCAATATAAGCATATAGAACCTTTTAAATACTTCTAAAAACACAAATATAAGATCTTTACAGGTTGAACCGGTAACGGTAATCAAAAGTATCATCTCAACAATAAATTTTAACTACAAATACCAATGAGATAAAAAAAATAACTAGATTAATCATTTGAGTAATTTCAGTAAAATAACATAAATTTGTATAAATTTAACCCAAAAAATAACCATGGGTGTGTTAAGATCACATCAATTATTCAATTGCATGTTCATCGGTTCTTGATCATTAATTACTTTCTCCTTGGATTTTAGATATAGGCTTGTTGTAGTTTCGACTTTCGACTTTACATATAGGCTTGTATCTATTTGTGGTTAAATTCACTTCAACTAGTCATATGGTATGTCGCTTATGGCGATCTCCACAGAAAGCCCATAGAGTAAAACACAAAGAAGAATACTTAAAATGATGCCGCACGTGGGTTTCAAATACTTGGAATTCTGGGAGTCGTGATGATCACTTTCAGATTGAATTATTTTGATGGTACTTCCGAAATCTCAATTGGATAAAACTCAAAAATCGTACAGAAAATATGCTAATGCTTGTGATTTTTGTACCACGTCCTTATGACCAAAAACCGCACGAATTTATTAGGTTGCAGCCGTCAAGATAACGAGATTTCCAAATTGGGTCAAAAAAACCAGGGCCAAAATAACCCAGACAGGGGCTCTGTCCCTTGGCCCCCGCCACCAGGGGCGACAGCCCCTGGAACCCCGCTACCGGAAGCGCTGCCCCCGAGCCCCCGGAAATTAATCTTAAATAATGTTGAAAAAGTTTGCACTCCGCATCATCCTAACTTGTGCAATATTTATTAAAATTATTTTGATAAACAGGTGTATCACATTACACTTAAATTATATTAATGACAAATCACCAACACGAATTTAATTTGAGAATGTAATACATGTCATCAATATCACAGCTAGAAATGTTATTTGAAAAACTAATTTGCTAGCTAGTAATGACATATGTTAATTATGTATTCAAATCGATGGCGTGAATTCTTTGTATGTTATGGGTCTAATATTACAAAGAATACATGCACTTAAATAGAATAATTTCATTATAAGATGATATATTAACAAATTAAACAATGGTTTTTATAACGATGGAATGAAAAGGATTCGAAATGGAGATTTTTATATTGTTTTTTAACCATTTATATTCTAACAAAAAAATGAATATTATCATTCTTATTAAAGAAGGGACCGGCCATTTATAGAGGAAAAATTATACAAAAAATCAATTACCTTTTGATATATTTCAATTAAGCCAATATATCAAAAACATTTCCCTAAAAATCATTCAACCAGAAATTTTTTACGAGTTGTTGTTTTATAAGATTTTTTAAGAGTTTTTCTTAAGATTTCATTAAGTTAAATGACTTTTATAGAAACATTTTATGTACAGTGATTTTTATGAAAATGGTTTTAAGTTGAATGACTTTTGTGAAAACGTTTTTAGTACAGTAATTTATTCGAAAAATACTAAAATTTCCATTATATAGACAAATAATACAAAGTTTATTGAGAGATACGATGACCATGACACATTGACAATGTTGAGAAACACCTTTTTTTGGTGATAAAAGGGATCTTTTTTTGTACCAATGAAATATTATTATTAGAGATATTGTGAACCTTATAAAAGTGCTTATTTTCGGATAACCAACACTACAAGAAATACCGCCAATAGCGGCGACCGTACACACCATCAAATCTCATATACGACCACACAAAAATAAGACATGAAATTGTACACGTGTACAATGCATAATCTATTGTGTATTTAAAAAGCATTCCCATATAACAATTTAAGAAATGGATAGAGGTGGAAAAATAGATATAGAGAATAAATTAAACTAAACTTAATTAAATCAAGACGATTCCCAAGTTCCGTTGTATGTGCATCCATCACCAATGAATATGGACGACGGATCAATGGGGATGACGATGAACGACGACGGAACAATGGGAGGAATGCCGCCAGCGGCGCCAACCGATAACGACACGATGGGAATGGATCCCAACAAGCCTATGATGATGACACACATGACCTTTTATTGGGGGAAAAACGCTTGGATTCTCTTTGAAGGTTGGCCAGGAACCAGCACGGGAATGTATATTCTCGCACTTATTTTCGTGTTCCTTCTCGCTATAATTATGGAATGGCTGACTCATAGTAACCTTGTCCCGACTAAATCCAATCGTATGACCCGAACAATGATACATAGTTTGCGTGTCGTGTTTTCGTATCTGGTGATGTTGTCAGTGATGTCATTCAACATTGGTGTCTTTATTATGGCGATACTAGGGCATGCCATCGGGTTCTATTTGTTTCGAGTTCTCAAGAAATCGTCGGAGAAAGATTCGGATATGCCTCCAATGGCTTGTTAAATTCTATATCTGATGGCTCGTTAATTCTATGGTTATCTGGATTTTCTAATGATATGATTATGTAATAAGTGGTATTCTCCTTTGTTCCAAAAAAAAAAAAAACATATGCAACAACATCCTAAGTTGTAATTTGAATCGATATTTACAGCATTACTCTTAGACTACGGACTTAATATATTAGTTTATAGCGTTTTTTTCGTGTTTATTATGAAAAAAACCAACATATTTTCATGGTTTTTGCGTTTTTGTTCCTCAATGTTATTTTTTTTAGAAAAATCCTCAAGTAAAATTATTTTTCTAGTTGACTATTAGAGTCAGTTATAATTACTAAACGGGGTTTTTAAAAACTGAAAAACTGAATTTTAATAGTCAAATTTCACTATATAAAATGAAAAAATTAACTTGAAGACTATTCTGAAAAAAATAACATAAAAGGATGAAAACATGAAATATGTTGATTTTTTTATAATAAACCTTTTTTTTTTTAAGACAACATTTTATTAACCAAAGATATAAAGTACGAGTTCTCACAAAGTCCTTCTCCAAGTGAGAGAACGGACAACCCAAGCCGGCCTATCCAACATAACAAGAAAAACACATGAAGTAAGGGATAAATCTAAGAAATCGTCTCATAAAGATTACATGTCCAATGTGACCACTTAACTTGATTGAATCGTAGATATTCTACTGAGCATCCATAAGTCTGATGTCCCCTGTATACTTGGAAAAAGTTCTTCCTTTCTAATTTTCTCGGCTTCCATTGGATTAGCGTATAAAATCTGATTACGTGATTTCTAGATTGACCATAAAGTCGTAGCGACGACATCTTTTATCATGTTATCCCATATCCGATTCTGACCAGCAGAGAAAACTTTCAACTTATAGGACTCAATCAAAATCAATATTGAACCCGAAATGCTCCATCACCCGATACTTTTCGCCATAAGGATGACACCATGGAACAACGCAAGTGTTTTCGTTGGTAATTTACCAACGAATTTCTTAAATTAGCAACGACTTACAGTCTAACTACTGGCATAATGTCTACGACCGGTAGTTGATGCTAAAGTCATTGGTAATCACTTATACCAATGAAAATTCACTTTTTAACAACGAATTTTGGTGGTTGCTAATTGCAGTTTTTCTAGTAGTACATAAACAAAAATTGTATTATGTATGTCTTAGATATTTACTTGCTTCACTTTTTACAAATCTCAGAAAATTCTCTAAATTATTCTTCAAGTGGTCTATGTATCGATTGAAGATCAACTTCTTATAAGTGGGAACAATGCACTTGATTATAATCCTTCTTTACAAATACTTGCATTGTTCAATTTTGAGTATTAGAAAGTGATTGATGAGATTTATCTCTTTCTAGTTAAAATAAAAAAGAATAGAAAAGAAGTAAGGTAATATTTCTTCCTTTATCATAAGAATAAACATAAGGGGGAAACAGAGTGGTGCGAGCCATTGCGGGGTGCCACCAAATAGGATGACATGGCCATCGGCATGTTTGGAAGTGGTAGCATCACTTCCCTTATGTGGCACCGCTTTCATTTGGTGCCAACACGGGACTAGTGTCAAGTGAGAGATAGGTTTTTAGGTGTTTGTTTTTTACTGAGACAGGAAAGTAACGACTACAAGGTGATTTGAGTGAAGAAATATGGAAGAGATGAAGAGAGAATCTGATATGACGATGACGTGGAGAGTGAAATAATAGTACAAAATGGTGACCAAATGACCACCACCCTTCCCCTTAAGTTTGATCACTCAGCTCCCTTATTTATATGAATTGTGTAGATGATGAGTGATCAATTATTTTAGACAACTAGTCAAAGTGACCCGTGCGATGCACCGTATTGTAATTTTATTTTTTGATTTGAATATTGTGTAATATTCAAAGATTTATATTTTTGGGTCACTTTATAAACTTTAGATTATACAACATATAATATTTAGGCATAACTTTTTATAAATAGCAATATTATGGTTTTGAAACTACACACTTTTAATTCAAAAAAATAAAGGTCATTTGTTTACTTATTTTAAGATTTAATTTATTTAAGTTTCTTAACTTTACGTTTTAAAATATTTTAAAGTATATATATATATATATATATATATATATATATATATATATATATATATATATATATATATATATATATATATATATTTGTTTTAAGTTTAAATTAGAGGGTTATACTTAAAAATGTTATCCTATATTTTTTATGTTAATGATCATTATATATTAAACTAAAGAAAAGGAATTTAATTCAAATCTTTAACAAAGTAAAATTTGGTTAAATTATTAAAAATTTGATATTTATAAGAAAATTATAGTTTTTCTACACAGTGAGACTACTATGAACTTTTAAAGGTTGGCTGCTAGAGATAAAAACATATTTATCTTTTGATGAAACGATATTTTATTAATATTTGTCAAATAATTAAATTTAATATTGATTTTATATTTAAAAAATTGAAGTATACATGACATTCAGAACATATGATAAGTAGATAAATATTTTTTAATAAGTAACAATCAAGAGAGTCGTATAGTATTTCTTATACATAAAATATACGAACTGCATTTATTATTTTATTTGGAACAATATATTAAAATAAAATTTGCAATACTTGATTATGAAAGTTTTTGAATAAATTATTTTTTATAACTATGGTACAAACTTTAATCACTTGTTACGAAAATGATGATTAAAAAATATTTTTGTCTCGACAATTGGAATAAAAACAAATATAACTTAAATATTGTTTATTTAAAACAATTACAAAAGCACAACACCACAAAAAAGTTTAAGGTTATTGTTCGAATTTTTTGAATACATACAAAGTTAAAGTCAATATTAAATACAAATGTAAGAATGAAAAATATCCATATTTTTTCATATGTTCTTAAAACCTAAAAAAAACTATGTTTTTTTGTTATAAATAATCAAGATACATATTATTTGTTTGCTTAATATGCAAACAATCAAGTTAAAAATAGAATATAAAATTAATTTTTTTACTAAAATTTTAAATATATAAATATAAAAAGTATTACTATCATTTATTAGATTGACTGGTTAAAATTAGATATTAAACATAAATTATCAAAATGATTTATTTTATTATTTGTTAATAAAATTTAAATTAGATCGCGTAAGAACTAAAACATAACTACTATTATTTATCAGAAAATTAAAATAGAATCAGGTGATCAATACGCTTAAAAATTGAACTAAGTGAAAATTATATATTAGATATATTTAAATAGAAGTAAACAACTTATTATAACAATAAGTTATGAATGAAAACTCGAAAATTAATTTAAAATAAAATAATAATCAATTGTAATTTTATAACCATAATTTGTATTGTTATGATGATTTTTATAGATAATTAATTAAAAGTTACATGAATCCTTATATGTATTATTATAAAAAAAAATTAATATAATTTGGATAAATCAATAAAACTTTTATTAATAAAAAAAATTAAAATTAAATATATATGATCATTTTGTTATTTATTAGATGGACTATCTATTTTAAATATTTAACAAAAATTAACTAAATGATTATTACTACTATTTATTACAGAAAAATTAAAATCAAATCATGTACAACAACTATATTTTAAATTTGAATATTCAATTATCAAAATGAATATTCAAAACATTTAACCATTTTGCCTAAAAATTTAGTTACCAAATTTATATGATAAATATTAGATGAAATTTTAAAATATCGTGCTCAAATTAACTAATTAATAAATATAAATGTTTATTTTTTATAATAATAATAATAATAATAATAATAATAATATTATTATTATTATTATTATGATTAAGTTATATAAAAATAAATCAATTAATGTCAAAGATATATAATTTATAAGTGAACAAAACATTATTATCATCATTTATTGGTGATCTTAATTTGATTTATTTTTGTATTTAGTAATAATTAGTCATGTTAAACATATGAGGGTGTCAAGATCAAAATCACCTAAGATTATCTGGTATGAATAAATCAGAGTTAAACCAATAATATTGTTTTGAATCAAAATCCAATTAAGAAGTTTGTGGAATAACACTTAATTGTTTTAAGAAAAGCTTTCAGAACAGTAAAATAATAGACAATCAACAATCACAATCAATATCAAAAATCTTTGTATAACCAATCTATGATTACAATCACCTCTAATCTATTTGATTAGACGAAGAACACAAACTGTTTTTAGGGTTTTTCAACCTTAGAAACTTTAGAAACTTTAGACAAAATACAGGTTACAAAAAAAATATATACGAATTGATTAAGCACAGAATTTTTTTTTAAGAAAGACCTAGTCTATCTCTATTTAAACATTCTGATTTGTTTCCTTGACGAACTGCGATTTATCCTGGGTGGATATCTTTGGAAGATCTTCAAATCTTGAAATCTTTATCACTTCCTGATTTGTAGCACTTTCTGGTTATCTGTTTGTTGAACAGCTCGAACTTTAACTCTAGCAGCATGAACTTTTGAACTAGCAGCTCGAGTTTGTTGAACTAGCAGCTCGAACCTTGTAATTACACAGAATTACTACTAACATTTTGAGAAATCCTAACTAACAGCTTGACATACTAAGATTATTTCCCAACAGAGGGATTAACTAATGAAAGACAAATGAGAAATTAAAAAGTTACAAATTAAGTATTGATAATTAATGATATTTATTATCATCAATTAAATAATCATAGTTTTGCATTAGAATATTTATATAACACATTAAAACTTAATATTCATGATTTCAATGCATACTTATATAATATATTTTCCTAAAAATTAAATACGTATGTTTGTATTATTGATTTTTTTAATTGTTGTTTTTAAAATACTCATAAATAGGTAATATACTTTTTATATCTATGATTTTATTTACTCTATTTGTGAAAAATTTTAGAAAAAGATAAGAACCTAATTGGTAATTTAAAATAGAGTTTAATCTAAAATTTTTATAGTTAAGTTTTTAAAATAAATGTATTTAAAAGGTTATAAATTTCATATTTTGAGCAATGATTTAATTATATGTTTTTTTTTTTGACTAATTACAATAGCAAAGCAACTAAACGTACTTCATATTGTTCCTTTTTACCATAATGAAATCACAACCAAATAACAAAACATAATACTACACTAAATGGAATATGTCAATTAAAAGAAATATTAAATTACTAATTCAATAAACATAAAAACTTCAAGTAAAATATATAGTGTATCGTTAATATTAAGATAATATAAAAGACTTAAAAAATGTATAAACATAGTTACAAATATCATCATTAAATAAAATTTTAATATTAGTATTCACAATATAAAATTGTGTAACGATGGTTAAACTAAAATACATTATAATATTTATTAAATCATAAGGTGTTTAATAACGATTCTGGATCAATATTTATTGAAAATTCTTCAAAGATGAGTTGAAATAAAACTCATTAAAATTTAATATTGTAAAACTTTTATTGTTGAAAAAACTATCAAGAAGATATTTATAAAAGAATTCAAGTACAGAGAGACAAAAATTTTGTTGTTAATACATTTCTTTTTAAAAATTATTAAAGTTTAAAACTATAAAGTTGAAAGTTAGATAATAATAGGGGTTGCAATCTTGACCCAACAGGCCAAACGGGTTTGACAATTAAATTGGCTTATTGTAAAAAACTAAGATGGAACATAATTTTTTAAAAAAATGAAAATTTATAAAATGGTGTATTAAACAAATTGTTCTTTGGAAAAAATTATATAAATTTCATTACTTTTGGTCGTCAACCCGTTTGACCCGTTTGCTTGAACGGGCCCAAATTGCCACCCCTAGATAACAATGACCTATAAGTTGGTTAATATAACTTTGACATATATATATATATATATATATATATATATATATATATATGGAGGTTCAATTGAGAACTTTTGTGCATCGAGGTACAAAAGTACCTATATCATCCATTAGATCAAAGAATTGTATGGATTAGATTAAATGGCAAAAGGGTAAATAATTGGACAATTTTATACATCTTGTGCATTACAAAAAAACATGGAAGGACATTCTGGGTATTGTGCATACCTCATTAAATTTAATATTTTAACAATTAACTAAATAATAATTGTTAAAATAAATTCAATTGATCACTTCCAAATTTAACAAAACTCACACAAATTCAAAAAGAATGATGGAGATATTGATGCATTTCATATTAATCGTTCAATTCGTGATGCATATCGATTTTATCTATACAAAATCTATACAATTCGTGATGCATCACTGTTAATCATCATCTTCATATTTATTGTTTATCATCATCGTTCATCATCTTCGTATTCATCGTTTATCATCATCGTTCATCTATGCATAGTGTTCATCATGGTGCATCGTTGTTAATCATCAACATCATTGTTCCAATGGATGCATCAACGTGTTCATCATCATCATATTCTATCATCTTGTTCATCGTGTTTCATCGTATTGTTCATCATCGGTTGCATCTCTTGTTCATCATGTTCATCATCATCGCGGTGGAGGTGGTGGTTGGCGGGGTTCCTTGATGCATACGGTGGAGAGAGAGAGAGAGAGAGAGAGAGAGAGAGAGAGAGAGATTCGGTGGAGATGTGGTTACAACAAAGGTGATGGTGGTGGTGGTGGTGTGGTGGATATGGTGGGGAGAGAGAGTGAGAGAGAGAAATAAAGAAAGAGAGAGATATGAGGAGGTGGTTACTTTTTTTTGAATATTTATTCCTAATTTACCTATTATAATTAATTCCATATATTTAATTTTACATATTCAATATTCCAGGAATACCCTAAGGGGGCGTTTGGTTCGCGGATTTTTTTACCTATGATTTGCATTTTGTCAAAGGATTTGCATTATGCAGCATTTGCATTTGTCAGGATTTTGTCAAAGAATTTGCATTATCTTATAGAAAAAATTTGTTAATCTGAAAAATGCAATGTAACTGGGATTTAAAATCCTAGGGGGAGGCTGGGATTTTAAATAACAAAGAATGGAAGGATTTAAATAATCCTGGGATTTTAAATCCTTACTGAAATCTGCGAACCAAACGCATGATTTTAAATGCAAATCCCAGGAAATCCTAGGAAATCCGCGAACCAAACGCCCCCTTAGTGCACTATTGTTTGATTCTTTGGTGCACAAAAGTTCCTAGAGGTGCCTCGGTGCATAAAAGTTCTCAATTGAAGTTCTATCTATATATATATATATATATATATATATATATATATATATATATATATATATATATATATATATATATATATATATATATATATATATATATATATAGGCGACAAACCTTAAGGATAATTGGCATGTCAATATAGAGTACATCCATCACCAACGTCAACATAAATAATTTATTAATAAAAATATATAATTCGAAAAAGAATTATCAATGTAGGATCGAAGAACACACAATTTTTTTTCTATAAAGTCTATTTGTCAATAACTTCTTTGCATAGATGATAACTTCAATAATATCCATAATTATCACTGTCAAATATAAAATATCACAAAACAAAAACTGTAATAATCGATTTCTCATAATAGAATAACACATACGTGTGTTAAAGATGAAAACGAACTTGATATTTGAAAATAAAAGAAGAAAACTAATCGGTGAAAATTTAGGGAAATAATGAGAATGTTTTAGAATGGCAAATGAATTATTTGCAACTCATACTATTTGAAACTTTTGATGACCATCATTTTCTTTGTAACCAGCGAGTGAATAATTAAATAACAATTAATCATAGCTAACCAAAAGTCATGAAACGCTAATGAAATTAAATAAAAAAAACAAAATTTTAAATGACACTAAATTTTTAAATATAAAAAAAAATAAGCTAAAAATGAAATTTAAAAAATTAACAAAACTATTTATGCATAGAATTCAAATTAGATATTAAATGTAAAAAAAATATGTAATATTTCTGTAACATCACATATTCGAGATAATTGCGTGGAATTATTTTAGTGGATGTTTAAATAATTATTATTGCGTGGTCCAATAATAACCCGAGTAGTGGATTATACGTGTCGGGTTTATGAGTTACGTGTCTCCGAGTAATTAATTTAGTGGATTAATTATATATTTGGGTTCGTGGATTTAAATAGGTTAAATGGATTTTAATTGTGAAAATGTGATATCGGGTTCGGGTTATGGGGTCGGAACCCGCTAAAAGTGGAAATAATATTTATGTACGCCTCTTTTTCCTTTCTCTTCTTTTGGGATAGCAGCAGAGAAGTTTGTGTGTGTATTGTGTGTGAAATCAGCAAGAATAGCATCAATAGCTTCAAGATTAATTGTTGAAAATCAGATTGAACATTCATCATCATCATCTTTGTGTTCTTGGACTTGAGAAGGTAAGAAATCTTACTTTGGTTGTTTAAATTCATGATGGTTCTTGTTAATATTGGGGAGATGGTTTTTAAGTATGTTGGGAATATATATATATATATATATATATATATATATATATATATATATATATATATATATATATATATATATATATATATATATATATATATCAGTTATGGGTGCTGGAAATTGATATAATCGGAGTTATTGGGAGCTTTTAGCTTCTGGACAGGTGAAGAAGACGAACAGGGGGAGCTGACCGCCAGCGAGCGCGGCCGCGATGGCTGGGTCAAGGCTGCGATGGTCTGGGCCGAGCGCGGCCGCGATGGTCCTGGAGCTCGGGCGCGATGACCGGCCTGGGGGCCAAGGGTGTGGGGCTTGAGCCGGGTCTGGTTCGGGGGCTTTCGGGGTCAGATTCCGTTTGGGATGTTGGGTCATATCTCGTTGGGTTTTCGAGAAATTGTTGGAATTGTTTTTGGGTCGGGTTTTGATTGAGTTCTCGGGGTTTCATTGGGGTTGTTTTTGAGTCGGGGTTCCATGGGGTTGCATTGGGTCCGAGTCGATTGTGGAGTTATTATAATTCCGTTATATGTGCCGTTTGAGATAGGAATTAATAGTTGGGATCCGTGTGAATGCAGGGACGGGTCAACGAGCTGAGCCGAGCCAGATATTTCGAGAATAGCGGATTGGCCAGGTGAGTACCCGAGTTCTTTTTAAACCGCGGGACTGTTTTCCGAGTCATAATTGTGTGGCTAGTTTCGTGTACGTGTATATTGTGTATCGTGAATGAGACAGGGACGCGAGCAGCAGGTATACTTCTATTCTCATATATGTGTTATATGTGCATGAGATGAGATCCAGTCCGGGGTCCGTGATGAGTTCCATACGGACAGTGATTCGCGATGAGTGATCGCGTGGGTTGACTGTCTCTAACAGTCCTTGGGGCGTGTATACACAGCAGTGCCTGTAGCCGGTTCGCGCCCGTGCTACAGGGTGTTAGCTAACCACCGGTGCGCACGGTCGTTAGCTGGGGAAGGGTCCCCCCCTCAGTGATTCTGTGTGCAGGGCTTCGGATCTCATGTTGTGTGTTCATATTTGCGTTATGATGTTGATTGCCAGAGACAGAGATAGAGTTTGTACTGTGTGTATGTGCTATGTGTATGAATGTTATGTGTGTTTACAGTGCAGAGTCTAACCCTCGAGTACTCACGAGCTTCCGAGCTTACGTATTCGAGTCTTCCAAGTTCAGGGTATCAGTGACGGGATTAGTAGTCGTTCTTGTTGATCCGGGATCGGGAATTATCGGGAGGGTTTTATGTTAGTTTTGTATAATGATCAGATCAGTATTGCTTATGTTAGCACCTTTTGGGTTATGTAACTAGCGGATTATACTTTATTAATGTTATGTGAAAGATTTAAATTAATAGTGATTTCGGGTTGTCCTATGACGTGTGCATGATAAAGTATTGAGATATTGCCACCTGTGTATTGTATTGACGTGGCATTTCAGGGTTCGGGGCAGGTGTTACAATTTCTTAGCAGACACATATTTTTTTAGTTAAAATATGTGTATTTTCATGAAATAAACACTATATATCTATTTAATTAACAATATTTAATTATTTAGATCACGTGTAATTAAATTTTTTAGTATTTATTAACATATGCATATGTTTTTATTTTGGTATCGTACATTGGATGAAAGTAGTTAAGTTTAAATTCAACATCACCAAAATTAAGAATATTGAATATATCCATAAACTAAAACATAGAAAAAAGTTTATGATTACGATTATTTATAAAATAACTTAATTGTAAAAAAATTATCACATTGATTCAACTAATAAATTAATAATTATTTTATATAAAAATGATCTAAAAAATTTAATTACCAAATTAAAATAAAATAAATCCAATATTGTATTTCATAAAATGAATAAATTTAAATAATAATTCTAGAGATTTATATTATTTATAAAATTAATTAACTTACACAAAAAAAAAAAAAAAAAAACTGATAGCCAACATTTGTTATAGTTAAGACTTAACTTTTATAGTGTATATAGGTTTAATTACCAAATTAAAAGTAAAATAAATAGAATATTATTATTCATAAAATGATTTAATTAAAACAATATATCTCGAGGTTTATATTATTTATGAAATAAACTAATTTATACAAAATAAAATTATATAAAATATTTAATAAATCTAGAGGTTAATATTAGTTATGTAAGTAATTAAATTATATAAAAATAAAATTTATTACAAACATTTATTATGATAAATATAATATTATCATTTAGAAAATTATTTAATTTAAACAACATATCTAGAGATTTATATTATTTATGAAATGACTTAATTTATAGAAAAATAAAATTGATTATCAAGATTTAATAAATCTAGAGTTTTAGATTATCTATTAAATGAATTAAATTATACAAAAACAAAATTGATTACCAACATTTATTATTGTCAGGACTCAACTTTTATAGTATATAAGATAAAATTTATTACAAACATTTATTATGATAAATATAATATTACCATTTAGAAAATTATTTAATTTAAACAATATATCTATAGGTTTATATTATTTATGAAACGAATTAATTTATAGAAAAATAAAATTGGTCATCAAAATTTAATAAATCTATAGTTTTATATTATAATTAAATGAATTAAATTATATAGAAACAAAATTGATTACCAACATTTATTATTGTTATAACTCAACTTTTATAGTATACAAGATATATATGTCTAAATTTTCAGCTAAATGAGTCAAATGAGTTCCATGAGATGAAATTTTGGTTGATTAACGCTTATCGGATTCATTTAGTCATAAACAAATAGAGTAGTTTGACTGGTCCATTATATAGTTGCTTTAGAAGTTATAATCTTTTATATATTTTGTTGTAAATATTCAAATACATGGTTGTAATTTGTTATTTTCATCTATATATTACTATAAAATTTATTGTCGTTCTGACTATTTTAATAACTTTTTAATATTAAATTTTTTTATAATAGCTAATTATTTTGATTTTCTGATATAGACTTTAGTATACGTTGCTTTCTAAAATTCAATTACCGCATTAGGATCACATATTTTATCTATCTTTCAATTGTGGTACAGATTATTTTTAAAATAACAAAATCTTTAATATTAAACAATTATATGATATATAATTGTTTTAATTTTTTTATTACAACCTTTGTATTAATTTTCTTTATAAAAAAAATTAAAATTATCATTTATAATCTCACTGCAATCACGGTTTACAAAACCATATTTAACTTAAAATTGAATAATCGATCAAAAAGAGATCATGAAACATATTTATTTACCCCTCTAATTTTTAGACTTTTAAATTAAATTTAAAAATATGTTTTTCTTACTCCTTAAGGGTAATTCTAAATGTATACCCCTTAATTGCTAATCACACACTCTTCTTCTTAATGTGAAAGAAAATTAACTTTTAATTATTGGATCTCACGTCATTAACAAAAATCATGTAAGCAAGGGGGCATGTGAATGGGTGTTATTCGAGCGGGTTAATTAGGTATCAGATTATTCGGGTTTAAGGGTGTGGGTTCTTTGGCCGAACCCGAACCAAATAAGGGGACGGGTTAACCAGTTTCGGGTTAAATGAGTATCGGATTAATCGGTTTGGGATATTCGGTTTTGATTAAAAAAAAATAAAATACTTTACAAATTTGTTTAAAAGGATTAAATATGTTAGGTAATTTGATTACACGGGTTTAATGTTTTGACTGTTAAAATTGGGTATCTAAATATTTACATTTTTATATACAAACAACTAGTTATCAACCCATGTATAACGTGGATATTTTATAAATAATCTACTAAAATCTACCCAAACGTAAATTACATACAAAAATGTTTATTTTATCAATATTAGTTTTGCTTTTAGGGATAATTAAATTTCTTTTATTTTTGAATATGTATGAATAGTATTCATTTTTAAAAAAATTTATTTTTATATTTCTATGAATAAAGTTTAAAATTTTATTTTTAAATAGAACAGAATTTAAAATTTTTTATAATTTAAATAAAAATTATTGAAAATTTGATTACCAATACTTCATTATTTTTACTTTTTGAATATATAAAATAATGCATAGTTAACTAAAATTAGGAGTTAAATTTGGAAGGTATTTAAATCATTTAAAAAGATTGTTTTTTTTATTTATAGTAGTTAAATTAGGTAGTACTTAATTATATTTTTATTTAAAGTTTAAATATAAATTAGATAATTAATTAATGAGATTATATATGAAAAATTGGGCGGTAAAATAAAATTTTACTTAAATGAGAAAGTGAGACGTGGCACTAAGCATCTTCTTTTATTAATATATATATATATATATATATATATATATATATATATATATATATATATATATATATATATATATATTCTAATTCTAATAAAAATTGGGAGTTTAAAAATTAAACGGGTTATTCGGGTTATTTGGGTATCCAAATAAACATGAATCCTACCCGATCCGAAATTGTTATTCGGGTAACATTTAACCGGATTAACAAAACCGAAATAACCTGTTTAAGCTTCGGTTAAGATGGGTTAATCGGGTTCGGTTATATTGCACAGTCTTAGTGATTAGTAAAAATTAAGGAATTGTGTATATATAGCAATTAGCAATGTCCCTTCTAAATTATTGAAAAGTCCGTTTCCTTAATATGAAAATGATAATTAAACAAACATTCAATCCTAAATACGATATAATTAATTAATCACCTAACAAATCGAATCCGGAATCCCAAAATACGATGATTAATTAATCACCTAACAAAACATAATCCTCAAAATTAAACGATCTTAATTCATAGAACAGATACACATCTCGAAAGTAATCAAAAGTGTTTAAATGCAAATTTCTAATTTGCTTATTTAAAATCAATGTTAACTATGGTAATTTATATATAAGAGCAATAGAAAATCAAGTATACAAAAAGCAGTAAAATTAAAAGAAAAAGACCTAAAATAATATAGCACACAACAGTAATCGGATATCCAATCCGAATTCCCAACTGTAAGTGTAGTATGATTATGATGAGATTGAATCAAATCAGAAAACTACAATTGCATAATTAAGCAGCACAAATCATCGGAGATAGGTCAGAACTTTTATCGTCGGCCGGCGGCGGTTTTTTAAAAATCCAGGTCCCGAAAACCAAAAACCCTAAAGCATGACCGGCCACCGCCACCAGAAACACTCCGCCGTTGAACGACATCACCGCCAGCATCACCATATAAACTAATCCGGCACGTAGCGTATGAACCACGGTCTGGACCAAAGCCACCGCCACCGGACCGGACCCTTTCCGGGCGAAATTCGAGTGAGATAAGAACTCGACGATGAATGCGAGGAAGAAGACGAAGATGAGAACCAGAGCATACATACCGGAACTGGATCCGGGCCAACCCGGGAACAAAATCTCGCCGTTCTTGCCCCAGAAGAAAGCCGCGTGCATCATTGCGTGATGGTGAAAGTTGCCGCTTGCCATTGTTGTTGTCGGTGAATCCGTCGCTGGCGGTGACATTTCCGTCATGCCGTTCATGATTATCCTCTCTTTCAACACGAAGGGATAACTTTAGTACACTGTAATTTGTCCGCCTTGCTCCTTGTAATGGATATGTACACAAACGACTTTGTGGGCGTTCAAGTCATACGAATTTTTTAGATATATTTTAGATCCTTTAAGAAAAAAGTTATACAAAAATGTATTTGGATTAATTTTAGGTCTGATACTTTTTCCTTGAGTTGCACGTGATCGGATTTTAATCCGTTCCAAACCGGATTAAATTCGATCCGGTTTTGGTTTAAAGTAACCGGGTTTTTTTTAGATCCAGTTTGGATTGATCTGGTTTTCGATCCAAAATAAGATAACTAGTACAATCAATTCGAATAATACTATCAATGTGTTTGGAAATTAGTTTTTTAATAGCTTTAACTTTTAATTTTCAAAACCTCAAGCTCAAAAACTTCATTTAGTTAATAGAAGCTTATGTTTTTTTATTTTTCAATTAAAAGCTATTTAAAGTATATTTCAAAACGAGTTTAAGTTTTTGGTGAATCAAACTTACCTTTCTACGTGTCAAGTAGTTTTAAACTAGAACATTTAATTAATATCAATGTCTAATGTGTCATTCAATATTAAAATCTACAGCTACGGCTACTTTTATCAAACACATTAATAAAAACAAAAAACTTCAGCTTCTTTAAAAAGCTACAACTCCAAAAAGCTCAAGCTACTAAAACTACAGCGTTCAAAAACTTCATCTCACATCTCTAACTCGAAGCTACAGCTAGTCGTGTCAACCTAACAATGTATCTGGTTTTTATATAACCGGGTTTTTTTAATCAAATGTTTTTATAAATTTTTTTTTGTTTTTTTAGCTTGCCAATTAATGCTGTTTATTCTTTTTTGTTTCGGCTTGGGCTTTATCTCTTTTGTAGTATAATGAAATTGTTTTTTTTAACGAGTTTTTGGAGTTTTTGGACTCCATCTTTATAAATTATAATTATAAATTTATTTCATCTCTTTTATAAAGTTTACAAACAAATACATTTCTACTCCAATTAAATATTTATATTATATTATATTTGGTGGCAAAAGGTGTGATAAACCTAAAATATAACCAATCTATTTATAAAAAAATCGGATCAATTTTTTTTTTGTTAAAAACCAATTTTTTAAAACGAATAAAAATCCGGTAAAAATCTGGTCCAACAAATAATTCTCAAGCCGGTTGTCAAACCGGATTAAATAAAAACTAGACCGGTTTCGAAAAAACAGTTTTTTAAAAAACAGTTTTGAATCGAAATCAGATAACTGGATTTTTTGTACACCTCTATTTATCTCAATAGAAAAAAAAAACTATGTTTTCATAAATTATCATGAAAACTTTAAAAGTAATTATTTTTTTTGAATGGTAAATTTTAGTAAAGTTCTAGCAAGTAACTAGAGGTCAGAAAATAATTACCTGATTATAAGACTAATAAGTTGGCGTATGGCCTAAATTGATCACGCATCATAAGATTTAGTTATGGTCGTTATAGCTGAAATGTCTATTAAGGAAGATTTATTGTTTCGGATTATGTTTATAGCAAAGTTTAATTATTCTGTATTTTTGTAAGTAATTGGTATGAATATCTTGGGAATTACTCTGAAAATGAAGAAAGTTTTGAAGTTGAAAATATGGGTGTTATATTATGTTACATTTTCTTGACCTAAAAAATTCCATCATACATTCATTGTCAAATTTTGTATTTTATGTTATATTTTTTAACAGTTTATCCAAAAATTTATCAACATGAAAATATCTAATGAAGTTTGACATTTGCATGCAAGCTTTTAGACAAATTTAGCATCATTAATCTTAGGCATTGTGGAACATGAGTTTCGAAAGTTTATCTAAATAATCAAATTTGAATGCTTATAGCAATATACAGTAACGAATGCTATAACTTTAGTAATCGGTTGCATGAATTACTCATTGCTACCTCAGAAGTCAGAAGGGTGTCCTGGAGGGTCGACCACACATGGCTCCCAACTTTGTAAGGCCATGCGGTCGCAAAAAAAGTGTTGGATTTCGTGACTCGAAATTTAAAGAGAATATTTTCCTATATGTAATTAGATTTATGTGAAAAGGTGAAACTTATAAACCAATTCAAAAAAAAATTCATTTTATATGTAAACATCAAATGTCATATGATTTTAAAAAAATCTAATAACGACATTTCAAATGATTTACATCGAGTATTAATTTCTTGTTAATCATTATTTGTTTTAAACTAATTATATACCATTAAAAGTAAGGAAAATCATGTAAAAATCAACGAACTTTTAATATTTTTCGAATAAGTTATTGTATCAAAAATATTTCCATAAAAATTCTTCACTTAAAAACGTTTTCATAAAAATCACTACACATAAAATATTAATATAAAAATCTTAACTTAACAAAATATTATGAAAAACTTTTAAAAATCATTAAAAAATTCATAAAACAACAGCATTCGTAAAAATTTCAACTTGGAAAACTTTTTTGGAAACGTTTTTTGTACAGGGATTTAATTGAAAAATATCAATTGTACGTTGTTTTTTTGTATAATTTTCGTTAAAGTATTTAGAAAGTACAAATGAACGCATAATATTTTGGGTATGTTCGGCATAATTGGTTGTAATTTTAAGTTGGAGCTTTTAGCAGTCGGAGTTTTAGGAGCTATATATATGTGAAATAGTTGGAGTTTTTAGTATTTATAGATGTGTTTGGTAAGACTAGTTGTAGCTATAGTTTTTTGTATTAAATGAAATAAAGATAGATTAATATTAATTAAAAGTTGTAGTTTATAATTACTATGATTATAATTAAAAAGCTAATTTTGTTTAGCAAAACCTCAAACTTCTTTTGAAAGCTACTTGAGCAAAAGATCTTTCAAGAATTTTCATTTTCGAATCAAAATCTCAAATTACCATCAAACAAACCAAACTTTTAGGCCTGAATATTCAAAAATTAAAAGTTGAAGCTTTTGAAAAGCTCTCAAAAACTTATTTTCAAACACAACCTTTGTCATTAATACGTACTCCCATGAGTCCCACCCTGCTTTGACCCTGGATATGAATTTAACAAACCACAATGAAATAGTTCACCATCTGAAAACCAAAAAAGGTTCAAGAGGATTGAAACGAACGTATAAATGAGACTGTTGTCTAAAATGAGCATGCATAAAAACGAATCAATTCTCTCATAATTAAAAAAGATGTTAATAGTTATTTCGTTCGTACCGATATATCAATAATAATAATTATTATTATTAATATTTGTCATTGATATTATTCGTTTTCATTATTTAAGTATAATGTTGTGAATTATTTATGATCTTGCTATAATTAATCCAATAACTACCTATTGACTGGCATCTCATATGGGTTAATAATATATGATGTTTATTGAACGACATTAATAGAAGCTAGGTTCAAACATGTACAATATACTCACACTCTTTAATGTTTCCAATTTCTAAATAACAAGAACCACATATATAGTTTTGGACACCGTTCTATGTCAATTTCTGGAAAATTAATAAAAACTAAAATCATCTTATCAAATGAAAACTCTTCAGGTTGACTTTTCTCATGCTCTACAATCTACATCAAATTCTTTATGTTGTGTTCCTTAACTATAATAAACGAGAGGAACGGACAGACTCAAGAAAAAGAAAAAACACTCATTGTGTTCCATAACAAAACAACGAAGGAAAATAATTGAAATTTACCAGCATTTTAGTCTATTTTTCTTCTTCCCAAAACTGGAAGTGAAAGGATGGAAACAAATTCATCTCCTTCTCAATGTTTTCTTCTCCCTCCTGTCATTTTCAATCTACTTTAACGAACACAACATTAATGATTTGCAATGGTTAATGTTATTTGAACCTCGTTTTTATCCGGTAGACTTGACATGTGTCAAGTTGTAAAATATATAATAATTATTTAATACATTACAAATAATGATAAAAAATGAAGTTATTTGAGTATAAAAATAAAGAATGGTTTCAAATAACACATAGAAGGGGTTTAAATAGCATGATTATGGATATCAATATTCAATGGACACAACTACACAAGTAATTAAATTATAATCATTAAGTCAATAAAACGAAAGATCAACGTAGTATGCACTCAGAAAATTAAAAACTATAGGATGTATAGTTTCTTATAAATAAATTGTAGTACTTGTCTTACTAATTTACTATATAGTTTTTATAAATAAAACACATAGTCTTATCATATAAGAGCCTCTTAAAAACGTTTGAAGTCTAAAATTTAGATCTGTAATAAATTAAGATTGTTTGTTTATGTTCAGACTTAAGATGTTGAAACCTCTGAATTTTAAGAGGATGAGAGTTGTGTTAACTAAAATTAAGAGTCTCTTAATTTGAGATGTTAAGGTCTCCTCTTAATTTCAGACGTGGTTTACAGACTTCAGACATTTAACCTTTTAAAAAACAAACAACATCAATGTGATGATGATAAAACTATAGGATCGAGCAAACAAAGTATCTCAAACAAATTCAGCATATTTTAATTTGAGTTCTTTTAAAGTAAATGTTGATTTTGTTTTAAGTTTTTAATCAAAAAAGTCTTTTGTGTTGTTTGTTTTTCAAAATATTAAAAGTTTGAAATCTGAAATGACATCTGAAATTTTAGAGCTGGTCTTAAATTCTAATGTTTGAAATCTGAAATCACGTCTGGATTTTAAAAAGTGGTCTTAAAGTCAGAAATCTAAATATTTTAGGTTTTAGATTGTTTATATATTATATTTATTCAATTTATATAACTAACATATTAAAATATTTTAATATTTTAATCAATTAAATTGATAAATATTTTTTAATTAATTTAATTAGATGAATATTTTTATTAAATAAATATTGATTTAATTTAGAAAGGAAAGATTTCAGATTTCACACGTGAGTTCATCTCTTAATTTTCAGACTTAATTTCAAAGGTTTTAATATTTTATAAGTCTGAAATGTAACAAATATGCTGAGAAATTACTTAAGATATGAAATTTACTTAATTCTGAAACGTAATAAACAGTTTAAAATAACTTAATATTTAAGACGAATTAATATATGTTATAAAAAATGTAAAATTTATTGGACACTTGCCAATCATATTATCATTAACTTGATTTAATTAAAGATCGAATACTTTCGTTAAAATGAATATTATATATTTTTAAAATCTTGGTATAGTATTTTATTTTAATTAACCAAAATTCAAATGTTCATTTGTGTCTGTAATTATTGTTTTTGTCCTTCAATTGTTTTTCTTTATTTTATTTTTTGATGAATTTTCATTTTTGTATTACTATTTAAATTCAAGTTCATTATTTTTAAAACCAATAAAAGTAAAACTAAAAAATGAATATGTTATAAACGTAATTAAATTTAGCATATCATGCGAAATATGACAAAAAATAAAGCACAAATGGATCTAAAAACAAACATCTAAATTTGGGAGGCAAGAAGTACGACTTTTCAACAGAATTTGCGTTTTTTCTTGTGTGGTTTTCTACCTTTGTATGTAAGCAATGCACGAGGCGTTGTTAGTTTGCCACGCGATCCAAGGCACATGAACCAAGTTCATCCATATGTACATTTTTTTGGCATGCGTTATGAAATGATTTTAAATGACAACGGATAATAAATGGGAGGTGATTTGTACACAACCCCTTTTTTTCCATCCACAAAAATTTATTTAAATAGACAATTGTATCCTTACCATCACTTTTATCAAATTTACATATTAACAGTCTATCAAAATGTGGAATTGTACACCTTCTAAAGTAAAATTATTATAAGTTCAGGGGATAAAGTTGCCAATTAGGCAAACTTGAATTAATTCCTCACAAACCTCGAGGCAAAGTGTGAAATTGAAATAGATCTGTTTTTCGATACTTCACGCTTGTGGGTTTTCTCGATCTCACACGGCTTCACAAGGTAAAAGTGTAGAAAACTACGAATGTTATTTTTTTTAAAATCCTTAATCACAAATCACCATTAAAGCTTATTGTAATATTGTTGATCAAGCTTTGTAAATACTGCAAGATTATAATGGATTGATTATCGACTTTCTTCCCCCGTAGTTTTTTCCGTTTTGAGTTTTCCACGTAAATCTCTGTGTATCTAAATTGTGACTTGTAATTGGAATTTTGTAGTTGATATTGCAAGAATTGGATTGAAAATATTATAAAAAAATTAGAATTGCTGTGAATTGGTATTTTAGTTATACTTTTTTGATGTTTTTATAATTTTTTAAGTGGTATTGTCATGAATTGTATATTAATGTGAATTGTGAAGAAGTGAAATGTTGTTTTTAATAAAATTTTCAAAATCTGCTATCGTCAAATTATGTGTTTTGGAATTTGTAAAAGAAACATCAAAAAATCTGCTCTGGTCAAAATTGTAATTTAGAAAAAATCTATTTCCTAAAATGTTATTCTAATTTTTAAAAAATTTGTCATTATGTAAAACAAAGTTAATGAAGGGAGTAAATGTAAATTTAATAAAAGTGATAGTAAGGGTATAATTGTCTATTTGCATAAAATTGTTGTGGATGGAAAAAAATGGTTGTGTACAAATCACCTCCCATAATAAATAAATATATCGTAACGTAAATCGTAAATTTTTTATTGCGTTCAATTAATGAAAATTTTTAAAATTTTCGTTTACTTTTCAAAAAATATGAAAACTTGTTTACTTAACAACAATGTCTTAGATTTTCATTTTACTTTTTTAAAATATCATTTTTCATACTTTATCTCTTATTTTTCTATTACCTACCTTATATTTTTTTATAATGCTCTTTTTCTCTCTTTTACTAGTCTATCATCTATCCTATTTTTTTATTTTATAATCACTCATCTCATTTTTCTCAAAACTAAAACTTTATCATCTAAACAAGTTTTTATTTTTTATAGATCCCTTGTTTTTTTTTTTTTTTGGAAAACTATAAATTGAAAATGACTAGTTTTCGTTAACTAAACGCAACCTATGTGGTTGAGATCGGGAGCTTACATATAATCATTTATGTCTTTACAAGAAATGATTGTAATAGCAAGATCACGATTGACGATCCTATCAAAATAACAATGTCTTTTTTTATGTGTGTTATGATTTATATTAAAGATTAATTTCATGTCAAATTGATAAAAATATTTAAAATCGAAACGTTATAATGGTAGTTCACTACAATTCTTAAGGTTCTTTATAATTTAATTATATCATATTATCATTAAATATTTATATTTTAGAGTATTGAACTCTAGGGTTATCTAAAATTTGATGTTATGGACATATTAGATACTTAACCCGTGTGCTTATTTTTTTATTTTACAAAGTTAACTCATTTATATTCTTTTAGTTAACTATTTATCATGAGTATTGAACTCTACCAAGGATCGACTTGTTTTTGTTTATCATGACCGTAAAATCGTAAGATATTATGATTAAGAACGTTATCATACAACTATGATGTAAACTTGTTTCAATTTAATATTAATTTATGTAATGATTACACTAAATGATAACGTATGGTATTATATTGTATTATAAAGAATATAAAGTTTTTAAACTCAAATTTTCCTTGAATTGGATGTTCAACACGAGTCAAATGGTACCAAACATTTTCCTAAAACCATTTGGTTGCAATTCAAGTCCTTTTTAATATGTAAATGTACAATCAGACAGTTTTTCTTTTTTAAATTTTTAACTAATTGTAAATTATATTTATGTCTGTTGTCGAGATTGATTGATACCAAAGGTTTTGGCTGCTACGAAAATTTATATCATTAGGTCTGGTCCACTAAGAAATTTCTTATTTCGATGGTAGTTTCATATAAATATTGATCTCATTGTATGTGTAACATAATTTGAAATTAATAGACTCTTTAGTGCGGAGGTTGACGAAGGTCATTCTTGAGATAAAACTACATAATATTCTAGGGTTTCGTTTCATCGTTGCTATGTGTGTCGTGTCGTTTCCTTACATGTTGACTGTTTGTAGATTTTCCTTTTTATCACCAAAAGTTACTCAACTACGTTTCTTATGTTGGGCTAGGGGTGACAATTTTGGCTCATTCAAGGAAAAGGGTCATACGGGTTGACGACCAAAGGTCATAAATTTTACATAATTTTGAAAGTTTTTTCACAGAACATTTTATTTAATACACCATTTTATAAATATTCAACTTTTAAAAAAAGTTATGTTCTATCTTAATTTTACTACGGGTCCATTTAAATATTCAGCCCGTTGGGTCAAAATCGACACGTTTTTGTTGGATATAGTCCACTAACATGGGCCATTTATAATTTGGGATATTATTCTAATTATTTCAAATATTGGGCACTGTCAGAGAGAACTTCAAATTGGGCCCGTGGCTCTCCTCTTGCTTGAAACTTCGAAATGCTTTCTTCCATTGATTTATTTTATTAAAAACTATAGAAATGTATAAACAAAAGTCGTTGTAGTATGGTGGTAAGTATTCCCGCCTGTCACGCGGGTGACCCGGGTTCGATCCCCGGCAACGGCGCTCTTTTTTATATTTAAATTTAAATTCTGGTTTTATTTATTAATTTCAACGTTGCAATCCCTTCCACTTCTCAATTGCTTGCCTGTGAATACACGCAAACCTCTTTAATTTAGTTTCTGGTTTTATTTAATTTACTCTCCCACACCTCTTCTTTTGAACGGAGTTTTCAGAATCCGCCACCGGAATTTACCCGATGACCACCACCAACAACCACCGTACGCTAGAGAGCACCACCATCCACGTCATGGCATTGGATGGCATCGTTAACGTCAATTCTCTCTTCACTCTTGGTCTCTTTATCGGTCTTGCCGTCAACCCCACCAATCCAAACGACACCCTTGTCAACCCATCCGACATCAACGGATGCCTCACCACGTCTTTGACGGCTGAAAATCTTGTGGCTTTCCATGTTTATTCCTTTAGTTCGTTTTTATTCTCGAGTCTCGTTGCTTTTGCACTCAAACAAGCAATTAGGACCGCTAAGGATGGGGATACTCGTGTCGAGGTGAGCGATGGGACCATTGCCCATGTCAACTTGAGAGTCTTGCGAGTTGGGATTTTGGCATCGGCTACCGGATCAGTGTCTGGATGCTTGTTTCTAACACTCGCATTGATTGATTTGGTTAAGATCAAGCTTGGGAAATTGGGTTGTTCGGATTGGTATGGTTTAGCCGCGGTTGGACCGTTGGTGGTCTTAGTGCCATCGGCACTTGCTATATACATATGTATTGTTTTACACGCGTTTACTCGTTAGATTCATTAGTGTAAGTTCACCGTTGTTACTTGTCTTCTATAGTTCGTGAAGTATATAGGTCGATGTAAATGCCGAAATATGTGAATGAGCGAGCATTTTGACACGACCCGCTTGAAAGTCCGTTAACCGGACGAAATTAGGGCACAGGGCATCCACTAATGACAAACCAACGTTTAAGCGATTCATATGATAATTTTCACATAAGTTGAGTTTGAGAAACTTTTAACAGTACTAAAGAAATGAATTAAAGAAGATACTACCGATTAATAGTTGGTTTTTTACAATATTAACCCTGCCTTTTATTTATATAGACAAAAAAGAGTTTATTATGAAAAAAACCAACATGTTTTCACGTTTTCGTCCTTACATGTTATTTTTTTCCATAAAAAGCCTTAAGTTATCATTTTCTTTTTGTTTTATTGAATTTGAACATTAGACCCCGGTTATAATTTGTGAACCGGGTTTTAAAAAACTGAAAAACCGGATTTTTATGTCCAAATTTCACTGAACCAAAAATAAAAGAATAACTTGAGGACTTTTATGAAAAAAAAATAACATAGAGGGACGAAAACGCAAAAAACATGTTGGTTTTTTTTCATAATAAACCCTTTTTAAAATAACACATTTGATGAAAGTGGTTGGATTGGTTTAATAATATCTTAGTTTAATCCTTTGGAGTCAACTGAATTTGTATCCATTGGCCATAACTTAAGATCTGCTTCACCACCATGTGCAGAAGAAGATCATTCATCCTCATTTTACACCCCCAAACCCCAATTCTTGCATAAAATTTCATTCTTAAGCAACCCCACTTGGATCTTGGAAATCACTTGATCTTGTGATACAGAATTTATGCTAGTTGTATTGAATGATCTGTAGTTCTGTACTTGATCTCGATCTTGTTCAAAGATTCATCCATGGTGTCCTGTTTCCGCAGCTTTCGTGGTTTCTGTGCCGTTATGGTGGTCCTGTCGCTTTTATCGTCGGTCTCCTTGCTCAACTGGTCTCATTCCTCTGTTTCGTTCTACTTCCATGAACAAAGACTGGAACTGGGAGTGGGAGTGGGATTCAGCCCGAGCCACCCAACCGATCTCTTAACATACCCATTGGCGTGGAACCATCTTTCGTTTCCCTCTAACCTGCCTCAGAAACTCCTCAAAATTGCACTGTTTGTCAAGAAATGGCCCGACAGGCGCCATGCCGGTGGGCTGGAGCGACATGCTCTGACGTTGCACCTCGCTCTGGCTAAACGCGGCCACGAGATTCATATCTTCACTGCTTCTTCCTCGAACTTCTCATTCCCAAAATACCCTTTTGCGAACTTACAATTCCATCTTTCGAAACCAACGAGTGCAGGTTACCTTGACCAAGCTGTGGTTTGGAACCAGTTCCAAGCTCAGAATTTGACGCAGAGACCATTTGATGTGGTTCACACAGAGAGCGTAAGCCTAAGGCATACTAGGTCGAGGAACGTTTCTAATTTGGCGGTTTCTTGGCATGGAATCGCATACGAGTCCATGCACTCAGATATCATTCAAGAGCTCCTGCGAGCACCCGACGAAAACCAGGCTAACCAGTTGACCGAAAGAGCAATAAAAGTAGTTCAAGAAATTAAGTTCTTCCCAAACTACGCCCACCACGTTGCTACCAGCGATCATGTTGGCGATGTCTTGAAAAGAATCTACATGATCCCCGATGATCGAGTTCATGTTATACTCAACGGTGTAGACGAAGAAGTTTTCAAGCCGGATTACGAGCAAGGTCAAGACTTTAGGTCAAATTTTGGAATCCCAGCATCAAAATCACTGATTCTAGGATTGGCAGGTAGGTTGGTGAAGGATAAAGGACACCCATTAATGTTCGAAGCACTAAAGCAGATATTTTCCGAGAACACAACTTTCAAGGATACCGTGACTGTTATAGTTGCCGGAGATGGTCCATGGGGTGCTAGATACAAGGATCTTGGACCTAACTTGCTCGTTCTGGGGCCTCTACAACAGGGTCAACTGGCACGATTCTACAATGCCATCGACATCTTCGTGAACCCAACTCTCCGAGCTCAAGGTTTGGATCACACTTTGTTGGAGGCAGTTCTTTCTGGGAAGCCATTGATAGCTACAAAGATTGCAAGCATCACTGGCTCGGTGATCATGGGGAAGGAACACGGGTATACATTTTCACCAACCGTTGACTCACTCAAGAAATGTCTTTATGAGGTTTGGGATGATGGAAGAGGAGTTTTGGAGCAGAAAGGTAAGGCGGCTAGAGAAAGAGGCATGAAGCTCTTCACTGCAACAAAAATGGCTGCAGCATACGAAAGACTATTTCTATGCATCTCAAATGATAAAAAGAACCAAGATTACTGCAAATATTAGCCTACGGAAGGTGACCAAATGTTGATGGTTTTGGCACAGATAGACGCCTCAATGACTCGTTCACGAGCAGCATGGACCACAACCAATCACAATGGTTCAAACTTAGATCGCCTAGGGATTGGTTTAGGAGGGTGGAATATAGTGCACATAATGAATAGACAGGGCAATATAACAGAACAAATTTCTTTATCAAGTAGCCTTATTTTCTTGCACAGAACTGTTCCCCTTTTGCTAAGATGCATAGCCTATTATAGCTTTTATTTATTTAAAACCTCGAATATCATCATATACTAAAAGTCACAAAAATGTCGATTTGCATTGAGAGAACAAAACGAAGAAAAAGTAAAAGGGAATAGAGGTGAGACATGAAGAACATATTGCGACATCTTCCATATATATCAACAAAAAACTTCAAACTTCTATGAAAGTTACATGAGTTTCCTGCACAATCACATGACAACCCAACATAGAAATACTTGATAATTAGTAATTATTAGTATAATAAATTTCAAAGGTTTTGATCAAAAGAATAAGTAGACTGCATATTCTTGCATATATACCTTAGTTAATAGCTGGAAATCCATGTTCTTGCCTAGACGGTGGCATTGTCTTAATAATAAAGAGACCCTGCATCAAAAATTAGATTTTTAGAACGTTATTTGTCGGGTGCAGGGAACAGTTCATACTCAGGGAACCATCACAACTGACCTTGCCACCAATTTCCTCGAGAAGCACTGTGCAATTGATTAGGATCATCTTTTCCGTCCATTTTCTTGAACTAAAAGACAATAGATAACCTTTAAGTTCATCGAATTGGCTCGTGTTATTTCTCAATAATTTCGAAAAAAATGGAATATAAACTCACTTTTTGATATGATTGTGATGCCGGATCACTTGATGAACATACATACATATCTTCTTGCCCACCGTAGTATAACGATGAACTTAAGGGAGAAGGTTCCACTCTCTCCTGAAAGATTGACCTCCGTTCCATGTTCATTAAACTACTGTTTGCACTAGCAGTATTCTTAGCTACATTCTCTGCTGCTCAAACATAGATAGCCAAAAAAAAAAAAAAAGTTTTCAATTACATTTTTTAATTGAACTTCCCATGATCTTGATGGTCTACAAGACCGATAGCCAACACTTATCACTATATTACAACATTTTAGAAAATAGTAAGACGTCCAAGCTATGAAGAATCTCGAGGTACAAGATTACCCAATCACAAAAATTTCATCATTTCGTTATTTGTTTAAAGAAATGTTAGTTCTCTAGAGATTTTTTTCCTTGCTCAACGAATTCTTAAGGCAATAAAGCAAGAGATGCCAACCTGAAGTTCCATGGGTGGTAGTCCACACCTGGCTCTCCGAGCTCTCTTTTTGGGAAGCTCCAGAGAACGGCGGACCATTAGGGTTTCTTGCCAATACCTAAACCGATAGAAAAGTAGAGGAAATTAAAACTTATAGAACTAATATTTATGGATCATTGTTCATGACACTTGAAAGAAACAAATTAAACGTTTGCACACGATGCACTACAACATATTTGCTGGATGTGGAGCCTAAATTGTACCCTATAACACTGCATCGACAGTGGAGATTTGCAAATTGCTTAACTGCATGATACCATGTTCATTTTTTTGTTTCATATGGTTACCTTTGTCCATGAGAATCTTACCAATGCTAACAACTAACAAAATAATACGAAAAAAATGATAGAAAATTCCGGGAAAATAAAACTTACAATATCTTGATCATAGTTCTATTAATTACAATCAATGAAGGGAGAAACTTACAAATTGATCATAGTTTCTATCTTGGGGGAAATCTTCTATAAATATCTCTATTAATTAACTTCAATAAATTTCTGATCAGACACAATTGTGAGCTTCATCAGACGAGCTCAATAGAAGTAGCAACATCATCAAGCGTATCTTAACAATTCATATACAACATTCAGTTTTTTAGGGTTCAAGAAACTAACAATAACTCATAAGCAATACAGCCCTTGGCTATAAGGGGTTTAACTCAAAATTTCCCAAACCCTTGCAATTCAATTCACTTGAAAATTAGCCCTAATAAAAACAAATGATCAGGAAAACCCTACAAATAAATCAAGAAACAGAATCCAGATAAAGAACAACTGAACAAACGTCAGCCCTATAGAGATTTCGATTCCATTAACATCAAATTAAAACGTAACAAAAGTGAAGATTAACTTAATGATTCCCTTAATTTCAGGCCGAAATTAAAAATGAGATACGGTTTATAAGAACAACAGATGATACCGTGGACGGAGGAGGGAATATTGAAGAGAAAATTCCGGTGGAGGAGGGGTTTGAGTCATTGTCACCGAAGAGTTGAGCGGTGATTGAGGAGGAGGAGGAGGGCGGCGACGGTGATTGATTCTTGTTTTCCATTAATGTGCGTAGAATTATTGTTTGTTTGTTGAATGAAAATAGAGAAAAACAGGAATCGGTGGATAAGATTTGCAGAAAGAGCCAAAATAGAAGTACCAAAGAAGTGAGAACAGAGCACGTGGATATGATTCACATGAATGAAGAAATCAGACAATACTTTTGGTTTATGATTTATCCATATCAATTTCCTCGTGCCCAGCACGTGACTCTTACTTGATAAAAACTAACCCGACCCGATAATGCGACAAGAATGGTCTAAAAATGATCGATACAAATCCTTTTGGGTCGGATTAGGGTGTGCTCGTATAACCAAAATTGAGCCGGATTAAATTATTTGAATTAGAGATGGCAATTTTGATCTAAGTGACTAAACGGGCGGGATGGTAAAAAATGCACGTGATAAAAAGCTAAGCTACAACATAATTTTTTTTTTAAATTGAGATTCTAGAAAATGATGTATTAAACAAATGATCTTTTGAAAAAAAATTCAATTTTATGTTAAATTCTTGTCTTTTGATCTTCAACCCAAGTTTGTTTGAATAGTCCGAAATTGTCACCCCTAATTTGTATCTATAACTATAGGGATATTTGTGTAAAAACCTTTTACTTGGATCATTTTTGAAATTAAAACCTCCAATCATTTTTTATCACACAAAAAAAGGTAACCCACTCTCTAGGACCCCCACCGACCGGTCCCATGACCACCGACCGGAGACCATGATCATTTTTTAAACTAAAACTCTCAACCATTTTTCATTAAAACCCTCCCACCATTTTTCATTACTTGGATCATCAGAAGAATGCAAGATAAATGACATTTAAAATCTTAAGGAAAAGGTTTTTTGAATAACAAAGAATAATAAGATTTGAGAATTCCTGAAATTTTAAATCTTTACTAAAATCTCCACACCAAACACATCACTTTTAATATAAATCTCAATAAATCCCAAAATATCCACAAACCAAACTTCTTCTGAAAATAAAACAAACCCCATTAACTCCCCTCTTATTAGCAATCCAGATTTTCCAACTGAACTAAATTTTGTTACACCTAAAAAAAGACCAAACAAACGGTCCAAAATAAGCAAACCTTCGTCTAAAATCAGTAATTTTGTAAGCACAATTGGCTAATAAAATGTTCTATTATATGGTTAAAATGTAATTTAATATTTATAATTATATTAATTTTTATAAACAATTTCTTCTAATAATTCAACTTCCACCATCAAAAGGTTTGTAGTCCGGTATCAAAGTGTTAACCTAAATTCCATGTTACTAGTTCAAGTCTCATGTGGATAAAAGATGTAGATTTAGAATTATACATCTTGTATAAGTGAAAAATCATCCAACCTCATAAAATAATCAATGATTCATTGTACTTCAAAAATCATCTGACATCCCAACCTCAACCAAACATACTTTCACAAGTTATTCCCAAAAACTGCATGCTTTCAAATGATCAAAATGGATAAAGGAAAAAAAAAAACAATTATGTGACGTTTGGTTCGTGAAATGGAATTCGAAGGAAAAGGAATTCAAATTTAGCTTTTTTAGAGCTTTTGCTAACAATAATGAAGAGTTACATTGACATCAATTTCTTTGTTTATAGGAATTTAACATTCCTTCCAACTCAAACATGAATTAGATTCCAACTTAATCAACACTGAAACCTATCTTTACCCTTACCATCAAACACACTAACAACTAAAATTTAAATTCCAATTCCTTTGAATTACATTCCGTGAACCAAACGCCACCTTAGTTCTCACGAACATATTAAAAAGTAATTTGGAACAAAGTCACAAAGGTCAGGATGGTACTGTTTTTTGTGTCCCAACTACAAAAGTTGAATGCCAACTTATAATTCAACATGCAGTTGCCATAAACATAGTAACAACATACTACGGTTTTATTCCACAATTTAGTATTTACACATGTCCAAGTACAATTACACATATAACCAACAACAGAACATATCATTTCTATGTTTATGTATCTAATGCTGCCTAAGACATCTATCACTTTGGTTCCGACTACACTGATCTTCACGTTGGCCGATAAAACGATCCTCAAGCATTCTTGATCTAAAAACAATAACCAAATATGTTTAATACCAATAACCAATGCCACAATTAGAGATAGATGTGCATTAATGTGTGCATGCGTTGTGTATCGTTGAGAAATTTAGTAACGATCCAGGTGGTTTAAATACTGTTGTCTCCCCCATTTGTGGGTAATGCACGAAGCCTGGACCATGGCAAATTTACTCGTGTTGGTATTCATGTATGTGATTAAATGAAATAAGGGTACCATGGTCAAGAACAGGATGCTGCCGATGAGGAGATTTGTCAAGTGTGCAGATAATTAGCAGCCATCATCAGTTCCAGTGTCAGTTCAGGTTCAATGTGAAATTCAGTCTCCTTCCCACTGAAATTCATTACAAAAGAACAAAAAAAACGATGATTTGAGAACCATAAAGCACAAAAAAAAAAAAAAAAAAAAAAAAGTTAACATAAAACAGGAAGTATCAAGTATTATTGTATTAATTCACCAATCACATGCTAATCGATTTTTGTGGCAAGAGTATGACAACCACATCCTGTTCATGTTCCTACAACTCCAACTGATAAAAAATTTACCTCCTGAACTTACAAATTTGTAAACCTAATATAGAGATGCATTACTTAGGAAAAGGTAAATATATGGCATGTGGTGTAGTAATATGGCATGATAATACATAAAAGGTCCCATTTTCTATCATGTTTGACTACTTTATCATTTCATCATTCCATCCATGAGATGGCAAGTTTGATAATATATATAGTATGCACGTATATAATATCTTTAAAAATGTATGTAATATTTAATATCTATGTAGATTACAGTCTTACATATACTGATATACATTGATATGTAGCGTGAACAATTATTTCCCTCCATCTCACAATAAGTCATTCAACTTAAAACGTAGTTTAGTAAATTTACTTGATTAAATGACTAATATATCACTCAATAAGAACAAACAAGAGGAATCTTGTGGACCAAAATTAATGTTATTAGTAATTTATGATGAATGCCAGTTAGTAAATAAATTGATTACGATTGAAACATTACCCTAAAGAGAAAGTTAAATTTATTTTGAGACGATGGTCGATATTATAGTTGTCATTAACTTGTGACTCAAGATCCTATAACTTCAACTTGTGACTTGTGAGTCAACTAGTAAATATCATGATAATAAATAATTTATAAAATCAAATATATAATACACATGTAAATCAAAATATAGGTAACTAATAATATTGTATAAAATCGTAAGATAACTAATAATTTTTTAATTAAACCAAATTTTTTAATGTTCTTTAACCAATAAAATTCTATTTGGCAGACATATGAAGCATATATTTAAGTAAATAATAGTAACATTTATTACTATAGATGAACAGTTATCACCAAAAGCCGGCTACCAGAAACAGTTACCATTACAAGAATACAAATAATAGAATTTAGTAATTAATAAGTTAAATATTAGTGATCTAATGCACTAAATCCCAACCAAGCCAGAGATGCATTGTTTTATTAAAAAAAGATAGGGGAGTAGAGATGGTACACCGCAACAGAACAAGAACAGGCAAAAGACGAGTTCAGTCTCAGTACAGAAGTTCAAAATGAGAATGGGGCAATGGGCAGCCCTATGAAGAAAACAATCACTTAGTTGCAGCACAGAAGATGAAGAAACTCGACTCTGAATGCAGAAGATCAGAAGATGAACAAATGATAGCACAATAGAACAATTAGACAAAAGGATGAAGATGGTCGCATTTTCTGCAACTAATAAACCAACTAGTAAGAGTCACGAGTTGATTCGGCTCGGATCGAGTCAGTTAACGACTTGCGGGTAACATAATGAGTCAATTTGTGAAACAAGATATTTGACTCAAGTACTCGACTCGTGCTAGCATAACAAATATGAATTGTTGGTAAGTCTAATCCAAACCAACAAACAAATTATGAGTTCCTGCTTCAAAGCTTCCTACGTCATACTCAAATTAATCGCATTAGTCAAAAGTGTTATAATCACCTACGGCTCTTGTTCATATTCTTTATGGTTCAAGCTCTCTTCTAGCCCCATCTTCATTCCAAAGCACTATATTTGTGTGTTCTTTTGTGAAAAAGTGTAAACTGCAATCTATATCAGCGTAAATTTGTAATATATAGATCCTTTATTAATGTATTACGTAAGTAGCAACTAAATATTTGATGCATGATGATTGATGATTACAAGCACTTTCAGTCCCTAGACAATTTATATTGCACCTAAACAAATGGACCTGTACAACAATTATTCCAGCAAAATCTGTCAACCAGAATCCGTAATCAATTGAATTAAATTCTAGCAGCTTCTACTTTAAAAATCAAAATCTATCACTTGACATGAAGTGTTTATTGTAACTTGTAAGCACATGAAGCAAGAACGAGAAGTCAAACATATGCAAATTTTCAAACAAGCAGTGTAAGTTCTGGAACCAATTCCCTCCTTAAGCTGAAATTAGTTCACGAAACATTAAATTATCTTGAAAAGTTTCACTTTTTGACTGATATTGTACCGTATAAATAAGTTATATATTTATCACATAAATACTTCGACCTTGCTAACTGTTACTGAAGACAAAGCATCCATGTTACTTGCTTGCTTGCTTTTGTTACTTATATAACGCAGGCACACATAAATGCACAAGTTCTATTGTGTCCTTGGCATGATCATCCTAAAATCCACATTATCTATACCAGCAAAAAATCCCAAGGATGCTGATATTTTACCTTTTAAAATGCAGGCTTACCACACACCTTTTTTCCATATCCTTCAAAATATTATGATATCAGGCAAACAAAAACTTATATTCTGCATGTCCTTCAACATCTACTGATCTACGTGCATAACTTAAAACTCTGTGCGTTTGATAAATTTTCTTTGGGATCCTTTATTGTTGGCATACATACACAATGTCACAATGAACTCTTTAAGATTTTATCCCTCTGCCAATCAACCCTTATTTTTCTACACTAAGTCACTAACCACCTTCTCCAATTTTCAGGCAGTCCATAATTCCATATCAAACTCTTATGTCTTGAGATCTCGGGCGTAAGTGTTGGTTGACCCTTTGGAAAGATATAACTTCAGTTTATAGTAGAAGTAGAAAGTACAAATGATTCCTCTAACATAAAACAAATAACATACCCTACTTGTATCACCACCTAACACTCTAGCTCTCCGGTTACTGGTTCAAATCAAATAGGTAGCTGGCAACATGTCCTCAATTTCCTAAGGGGTATGATCATCATATAAAGAGGCAAACTTCAATGATCATAAGAAATCATAAAATGTTGGCAGACCTGTATGTTCAAAAGATAATAATAAAGTTCTAGAAAACAACAACCCCAATAAGGATGAACGCAGCATCACCGACACTTACCTAACATCCAGAAATTTAACGTAAATGAAGTGAAATGTAATACACCCTCCGTTTGATCTATAGTTGGCTGTTGACCACGAGCCTTTGTTCATTATCTTCATGAAATAACTATAGAACACAGGAGACTCATATATCTATGTGCTTTCGTATAACAGGACGTAATTGTTAAATCAGTATCCCGATTCTATACCATTTTGAGTTGCATGTTTCTTAGAAAACAAAAAACAAAAAAGGGACATAATAACCTGGCATATTGAAGAGACCAGTAAAAGTACTGGCAAATTTTCTCCAGAATGGTGGTGCTTATTTCGGGAAAAGTCACTTGTCGATGTTCAGTTTCCGCAAAACCCCCTGAATCAAATGATCAACGGTGAATAAATCTCAAATTAATGTTGAAATTGAGACAAGTAGCAAATGGAATTTAAAACTTGAGATTCATTCTTCGATTAAGAGAGGTGATTAGAGGGATTGAAAACGGTTAGGGTTAGGGTTAGGGTTAGGGTTGGGGAACCTGGAGAAGTGAGCATGTTACGGATGGTTTGAGAAACCATGGCGGCATTCTTGTCGATTACGAATTCAAAACCCTCAGCGCTGATGAGCTTTACTGTATCTTCTTTCTTCATCCTTTCTCTCTTCTAATCTCCAACAACTTCCTCGCGATCGGCAACTCTCTCCTGGTCCTTCGAGGACGAAACAATTCAATATGTTATATTTAGTTACTAGTTTATTACCCGCGTATTACGCGGATATTTTTAATATATATAAAATATAACAAATAAAAAGATAAAGTTATAAATATTATTTTTTAAACAAAAGTATATAAGGTGATATTATTATTTATTATGACCTATTATATTTATATATTTCTAAATATATATGAAGAGTAATTATTTTCTTATATATTTTTTTAAACTTTTATTATATTATCTTATAATTAATAAGTTTGTAGATTATTAGATTTTGTTTGATTTGATTTGAATTTTAAAGTGGATTATGTTATATTTGGATAGATTTAATTAATAAGTTAGTTAGTTAGTAGAGTATTAGATTTTGTTTGATTTGAATTGATTTGAATTTAAAAGTGGATTATATTATATTTGGATAAATTTGATTTAAAATCTATAACTGCCACGTGTCGATGCATGGTGGCGACACGTGGCTTCACCAGAAATGAGTATAGTTACTCTTTTAATAGTATAGATAGATTATTTTTCTAAATTCTAACATCAAAAATTTTGATGTTACACGACACCTCAAATTGGTTTGGGTCATGTAAGTGTATTGATATGGTACATGGATTTTTTTTTAATTATTCATAATATACGTGTATTTTTTGAATCATTTAAAATATAATTCTTACTAGTTACCGACTATACCGGTTAAAAAAAGATTATGTGGACAAGATTTTCCAGTTTCAATATATGAGTTGGCAAAGAAAATCTGATGTGATTTTAACAATTACTTGAGTTGGCAATTTATGTGATACAAGAAAGCAACATTAAATATATTTTTAATTGTCAAAGCAGATAATATATGTCATGTCAGCTTATATTACAAGATACTCGGTTATAAAACAAATATAGGTGTCATATTTGAACAATCCAGAAAGTACACGTACCATATCAATACACTCTAAAAAGTACACAACTATTGTACGGCTTTAGCCCATTGGTTTTTGACCATTTGAACCATGTCTTTTATTTAAACTCCGCCCAAAACCCCGTCTTGTAATATCATACTCACATAATTTTATCTTTGATTAATTTTAACATATAAAAATGATAATTATACATATTAAAAACTTAAAAATATCAATCTATTTAATAAAAGAGGGTTCAAATAGCATAAACCCTCAAATTCTGGATATAAAATCAAACACATAACAAAAATCAAATCCTGTCATTTTTAAATTCTATTGTGTTAAAATGTTGTCATTTGAATCATATCGGGGTATTAAATTTCTACAATTCAAAACACATCTATTATTAACACAAATTGTCACATGATATCACCACGTTCCACCTAAAAAGATAATTGAATTTTATTATTTCATAATAAGATAAATATAATTCATTAGAGGTTTCGGGTTCGATTATCAGCTTAAGTATTTTATTGTTTTATTTTTGTGAAGATGCATAAAATGATGGACTGACTTCAATTGAATGACCAGTAAAAAACCAGACCGATTTGGACCGTTGGACTGACACGACTCGGAACGGCCACACGATGCATCAGATGATCATGACGCACTATGATTTTCTTTGCGATACATTGTGGTTCAATTGGACCAACCGCACAATGCATCCAGTGATCGTGATGCACAATTCTTCCCGTGTGATGCACAATCCTCTCCACGTGGTTTTTTGAGGTCTCCTGATACATGTTGGTTTTCCATTAAACTCACCCCTATATATATACGTGTATATATATATATATATATATATATATATATATATATATATATATATATATATATATATATATATATATATACACAAACACACACACACATATACATACATATACATACATTATAGATATACATACACACACACACACACACACACACACACACACATATATATATATATATATATATATATATATATATATATATATATGTGTGTGTGTGTGTGTGTGTTCAAGATCAATGGAAAGCCATCTTTGACTGGATCAGTATTGGAAAACCATGTTAAATTTAAATGTTCATTATGGTAAAATGTTAAATTTAATGCATAACTACAATATACATATGTTCAAATGTGCATTATATTTAATCATTCGGGGGATTATGCATTACATGTGGGGATCGTTTTGTATAAAATTCCCTCGTGTGATGCACAACCCCGCCGTTTGATGCAATGTGTGCGTTCATGAGCCCATGCTAAAGTTTCAATCAATTCCTGCCAATATCCACGCCAAGAAATCCCACTAATGTGATACACAATCCTTCCATGTAATGCATAATCTCCCGTGTGATGTTAAATTCTCTCGTGAGATGCCTATGTGTTTTTCTTACGATGCATTGTAGTTCTCCAAGATTCTCTGATGCATAGAGGTTCTCTATTGAATCCAAAAAAAAAAAAAAAATACGACACAATGTAATTATAAAGTCTTAAACACCTAACATTCAATAATTATAAAATTCAAGGGTAAAAATGTAAATTTATATACTTAGGTTCGATTAGGCTCACAAGTCTATCGAGCAAACTATTTTGATACTCGAACTCGGCTCAATTCCTACTCGAATAGCTCGAGCTAGGTTCAGTTAAATTCGAGTCGATTTCGAATCTATCCCGAGTAGCTATCTCATCTCTTTTACACATGTACATATCAATCTAGTTAAAGTTAATTATATCATATGTAAATTTCACAATAAAACTTACGTTAATTTATTTTTACTTTTTTTAACAGTTCATAAATTATGAGATTAACAAAATAAAGGGACGCACCTTACAATAATTGCTGACAATGAGTAGTGAGCTGGATGTTAATATAATTATGGTCCTTTATGGATGGGAAGTGAAGAATTAAAAGCTCTTAAATCAAAAGAGTCATATTTTTTAATAACATTTTATAACAGTTACAATTCCATTAAAGCAATTTTCTCATTTTTTACACTCATTTAGTTGTTGTAGAATGTATATAAAAACGCTTGATAAATTTAAATAAATTTTCGTAAAAAAATATTGTTTTTTATAAATGGCTATATCACTTATACAACAATTTATTTTATTTTGTTTGTTCCATACCATTACCTTTCAAATATATGCATTTAAGGGGCTACTTTTGCTTAGATGTTTTTGTTAAGCAAAACTAACCACGATTTTAAGAGGGTTATGATGTGGACACGTTCACTTGTGTATTGATTTGCTTCTGGTTTTGGTTTAAACGATGATTTTAGACTTACAGATGAAAAGGTAACCTATTCTTAGGAGTCCTATCGTTCGGTCTCATGATCAATACGAATTTGATAAATCGCTTAATATATAATTAAACAACATTTTGCTTGTGTTTGATTACTTGATTTTCACTATAGATTGAATGTAGCTATCACTAGAAGCCCTTGCTAGAATATTATCATGGGAACATATCAACTATTAATCATTCTTCGATTCTTGGCCTTCTTCCTAACTCCCAATAACCTTACGGCCACCACATTATTCGAATCCTATATTCAATCAAACCAACCACCAGTTTTTGCTTAACTATTCTTTATCTTTTAAAAAGTGATCTTTGTGACTTCTCTCTTTGATTTTAAGAATGATAGAGTGTTGGTTTGAATAGATGGAAATCAAGATTATTGTCATGTGATAAGGTTCATTTTTGGAATTGTCTAAATTGGATGGGTGCATGAGAAAGAAAGGTAAGATTTTGTATTGATATGGTTATGTTTTCATTTCTCCATTCCTTTAGGCACATTAGTGTATTGGTATATCAATTTTTTCTCTATTCCTTTAATATTTTATCCCACTAGCAATCATCTTTCTATCCCAAAATTCTACTAATATCAAAAGTTAAAGAGAGAAAGAGACTAACGGGAATAAAGAACATTGTATTTCTATCGACATGATAATTTCATTGCACAGTAATTTCAGCATGGTAGGGGAGGGGCGGTGTTCCCGCCGGTGCGCTGCGTTTATGGCATCCACACCGATTGATGGGATGACCACTCCGCTCAAATGTTATTTTTTAACGAACAACCATTTGTATGTTGACATGATGTACTTATTCAGTTATTGTCATCAAAGGGACAATGTAACATGTAATATCATTACTTTTGGCAAACAAAATTGACAATAAAAGTTTAATAGTTGTTATAACGATTATTTCACAGTGATCATGCAACATTCTTAATAACAACAACAAACTCCAATCCCATGTTGATGGAGTAGAGACAGGTAGATCTCGACAGTTTTGCCCTACCATTAGACGACTATATCGCAAAATGACATCTGACATGTAGTATGCAATAGCTAAGCAAATGAGGAGCATAACTTGTATAAACCTGCATAAGATAAGACGGCAGACTGTAATCATAAACATTAATATCTAATAAAATATAAATCTTGTAGACATATTACATGTTAACCTCATAAATTATAAGAAATATGAGCAAATCTCTATTCTATTTCTCAACTCTAATAAACGTCATCCACCGATCTCTATATTGCTTCTCAACTCTAATAAGCTACACTCATGGAATATTCTTAAAAAATCCAAAGAATTTGTTTTGTAATAATACTTGTGAAAAATATAAGGAAAATGGAATGGTGCCCAAATGCACCACACAATTAAAGTATAAAAAAACCCTAGATTTCATACCAAAATGGCCCCATTTTTGAATTAGTTAAATCAAAAAGTAAAGTTCAATTGGGGGAATATTATGATGAAAGAATACTAAAAACCACAACACGAATGCCACGGATTCATCGTCCTCAAAGAAATTTGATTTTGGAGCTCGGCATCTCCGCCGCATCGGAGTTGCAGTCGTCCTCGTCCTCGCTGTCTCTAAACTCCTCATGCTTGCAAATTTATCGTTTTCTGTCGTTATCATAAGTTTATTTCTTTGTTATACAATGCAATTTATTGCCATTATCGATCTATCGCCTCCTGTTAATCCTCGTACATCTATATATAAATCGGGAGCATTATTTCTATCGTTTTCTTGATGTTTTTTCTTCCAAGGAAACGGTAGCGAAAACCATTGACAATTACATAATATATTTATGTTTTCTCGCTTCGTTAATTTGTGTTTGAAACGCTAGGGTTTGTTGGTATTTTGAAAACCCTGGTTTTGGGAATATTGTTGAGGAGGAGAGAGAGAGAGAGAGAGAGAGAGAGAGAGAGAGAGAGAGAGATCAATGGCTCAAAACGGCCAGGGAATAGAACCTGCATTACTTGATGACATAATCAACCGGTTATTGGAGTTCCGGCAGGCGAGGACGGTGCGGCAGGTTCAGCTGTCGGAGTCGGAGATCCGACAACTTTGTACCGTTTCTCGAGAAATATTTCTTCAACAGCCTAATCTTTTAGAGCTTGAGGCTCCGATTAAGCTATGCGGTAATAGAATGCATCATCCTTCCTTTATTCATATACATATATTAAAACACATCATGTGGTTCTTCACTTCTTTTTGCGATTATTGTTTCTGTCATATATTTGTTCTTTTGGTTGGCCGGATATTGTCTTTTTTATGTGGGTTTATTGTGATTTCATTGGCTTATGAGTAATATATGTTGGGTTGGCTTTTTGGTTATTTTGCTTTCGTTAACTTGCAAAAAATCTTATTGGGCACCGATGAGTGTAACCCAGTCTATGAAAGGATTATTCACGTTTTTATCTGTTGCTTTGATTGATTTTAGTGACGAACATTCATGGTTTGGTGTTCCTGTTAACATTGCTGAATATTAGGATGTGAGTAAACACTTTATAGCATTTATAAATTAAATCGGTTGTTTCAACTTCTTGTGGAACTGTTTATCAGGGATGAGTGATTTAGCTTTATTTCTACGGGGACAATTATATTAGAAACCCACTAGTTTTGCTGCTAGAAATGCGTCTAATCTGCTGTATAGTTTCTATGGGGACAATGATGTGTATCGGCTGTATAAAAAAAAGAAAAGAAAAGAAAAAGGAGGAAGAAACAATGTAGGACCCCCCAATAATGTGCCAATAACTTGAAGCAAAATCCGACAGTTGTTTGTTTATAGTAAAAGTCAGGACTTCTTTTCCATATTTCAACCCCGATCTGTCATAATTATTGAAAAAGAAATAACAACAAATTAAAAGCCAAGAGGAGCAGCAATTGGGAATGAGGATCGAACAAACTTCAACCCTATCTTCATAGCCAAAATCAGAACTTTATCTTTAATTTTCCATATTTCGACCCTAACATTAAATTAGGACATGATTGGGAACGATGATTAAACAAATGGAAGACTGGAAGTAATAATTGGTTATGGAGGAGTGCGTGATGGCAAAATCGGCGTTGATGGGATGGCAAAAACGGTGGGGGTGCCATGTTGGGCAGAGAAGGGGCAGCAATGATGGCAGGAAGTTGCTCAGGTGTAGATGGGTTAGTGGCATCATATGGAGGGAGAGGAAAGTGCGAAGAGACCGACTTTGGTTTGAAAGCTCGAAATGTATTGGATGTATTGCAAAGTTGGGATTGGAATAAATTAGAATAAATAATGGCCGAATGTGGAGGAGGCATTTGTCTAGCTGAACCAAAGTGTTGACTGGACCTTTAAACAAATTGCTTGATATGGTTAAGCGAATAAGTAATCCTTACTATTCAACCTATTAAGTATTGTGTTATGATTTCCCATAATATGATGCTTTGAAAAAAGTTGTAAGTAGTACTTTTAGATCAGAAGAGGGGCCAAGTGCTCTTCTATTCCTTCACCTAAGCAGGTAGATGTTTAAGCGGAACCATAAGTGATTCATCTCAATAGATGAAAACTGACTGATTATATGAACATGTAAAAATAAAAATTTTCATTTTGTACAATTACTTTTCTGATTAGCCGTTTGGGAAGATTTCCTCAAGTTGACAAAAGTCAGTGGATCAACAAAAGTATAGAAAGGTGGATAATTGGATATTACACCACATAAATATTTGAGAACAATTAACTGGTATAGGATGCTTCTAGGCGCACTGGTATACGTCCCTAGTGAGAGCACGGTTGATGTTGAGGCGGCTCTTAAGCAAGGATTTTTAGAACATTGAAACCTTAGTTGCTACAGAGGAAATGCCCACACCAATCAACTAATAAAGAGAGGAAACCTGTTGTTCATTACATATGGATTGATATAGAAGACAAGATAAATATGTTATTTGAGTTGAAAGATGTAACATCCCAATAATTAAACTAGGCACGCCCAAAAAAATTGATCACTCCTATGTAAATACCACCAATAAGCAACCAATATGGGCACCTTAACGATAGCAACAGAAGCAACACTATCTGCAGCATATAACTCCATTGGATGTTACATACATGCACATCATCTTGCATGTGAGTTATATGCGAGAATAAAACAATGAGGTTAAACTTAGAGGCTATTAGTAATTAGAGTAAATGGTTTTAATTCCAATGAGAACGGAAAAACAAACAAAACTTTACAGTAACCAATGGATGCTATATACACATGGAGAAATTCATATTAATGTGTAGTAAAAGGGTGGTGAGTAGCTATTGCATTCTGAATGTTATTGGCCCAAACCATGATATCATTTGTGAGATACTTTTTTTTCTGACATCAGAATGGTAATTGCAAATACTGAATCATTTACAAAGTAAGTTCAGAGCGTAGATTTCCATGTGAAGTTACTTTCTTTTGAAAGGCAAGTAACCCCAAGAAGTTGAAACTTGTGGCAGTCTAACTTAGGACCTCCATGTGAAGTTACTAAGTGTTATCATTGGCATGGAATTTTGGTTGATCAATGTAGGCTATGTAGCATGATTAAGATCATAGTTCAGTGTACTACCTTTGATTTAACCTCTTAAAATTGAGAAATTATGAAGACACTCCAGTGTCGAGGATTGGGTTTCTGAGTATATCACTTAGGCACATGATCGACAATTCTTTGTTACTATCAATACATCAATACTTGGAAAGTTGAAATAATTATATTTTCTAGGAATAACCGAATTAGGAAAAAAAATCTGTCATATGTTCCTGCTTAATTCGGTGTGGTCTCGTGTCTTTAAAACGAAGGAATTGGTCTGATTAAATGATCTACCACTATCTGCTGATTGTGTAATTATTTTTTCCTCTCCAAACTTTAAAAACCTGCAAGGCTTGCAACCCAAGTTGGATATAGTAATGAGCTTGTATGGTATAATTTTAGTTACTGTGGTAGAGATTGTGGAATAACACTTGTATTCTTTCTTTTCTGGATTCCAGGTGACATTCATGGCCAATATGGAGATTTGTTGAGGTTGTTTGAATATGGTGGATTTCCTCCGGAGGCAAATTATTTGTTTCTAGGGGACTATGTGGATCGTGGCAAGCAAAGTCTGGAGACAATATGCCTTTTGCTTGCCTACAAAATTAAATACCCAGAGAACTTCTTCCTTTTGAGGGGAAACCATGAGTGCGCTTCTATTAACAGGATATACGGTTTCTATGATGAATGTAAACGTCGTTTTAACGTTAGACTTTGGAAAACTTTTACTGATTGTTTCAATTGTCTTCCTGCCGCTGCTCTGATAGATGACAAAATCCTATGCATGCATGGTGGTCTTTCTCCTGATCTAACGAACCTAGACCAGATAAGAAATTTGCCTCGTCCAACTGATGTCCCGGACTCTGGTTTGCTTTGTGATTTACTTTGGTCAGACCCTAGTAGAGATGGAAAAGGATGGGGTATGAGTGATAGGGGAGTCTCTTATACCTTTGGCGCAGACAAGGTGGCTGAGTTTTTATTGCAGCATGATATGGACCTTGTTTGTCGTGCCCATCAGGTAATTGAAATCATACGGCGTTACTTGATCTGTTTTTAAGAGACCTGATGGAATCTCGACATTCCTTTGTGTAGGTTGTAGAAGATGGGTATGAATTCTTTGCTGATAGGCAGCTTGTCACTATATTCTCTGCCCCAAATTATTGCGGTGAATTCGATAACGCGGGCGCGATGATGAGTGTTGATGAAAGCTTAATGTGTTCTTTCCAAATCTTGAAACCTGCTGACAGGAAGCCTAGATTTTTATGACGCGAGTGATGACCTGGAAGCTTTTAAGGTCAGTATATCAAGATTCCTTTTTTTTTTTTCCTTGGTTCAGAATATCCTGATAAATGATCGAGGTTTGTTTATAAGATCTAAATCACAGAACTATATGGTAGTTATTCTTTTCGTGATACTCAAAATGCACTGTTTTATTATCCAACGAGATATGATATCTTTTAATATGGTTGGGACGAGTAGGTGTACACTTCGTTGATGGTAATTATAAGTTGGAACAAGTAACTTGAAGTCATCATATCCAACTATTTAGTAACAACCTAATATGAACATATGATTCATAATATGTCTCTGCATCCAATTATTATCAGTTAATATTATTTGATTCTGCGGGATAGATACACCAAACATTTATTGAGTTCCTTGATATCTTCTGTTTTGAAAAAGAGGGAACAATCTATTGCAAGATTGAGTGAATTTGAGGGCTATGTACACTGAATCCCATAAGACTTTTTCGAAAATCTCCTCTATGCCTTAAATTTCAATATATGACTTAAGTGTCTATAAGGTGCTCTTTAGAGGATGCACAAACTAAGATTTACTGGTGTCTCTGCTGCATCAGTCACTTTTTCCAATTGCATCGAGTAGATCATTGACACTAATCACATTATCTGTTTTTGACGTTGGAATTTGTTTCTTTGATCGAGCTACAAGAATTATTTGAATGATTCCATCTCTTTAATATTGATTTCTGATGAGAGACACCCTCCACATCAAAATTTCTGACCATGAATTTTGTCTGATTATAAAAAACCCTAGGCTGTGTGTTTGAGGATGAAAAATGAGTCCGACAGAAGTTAATCAAGTGTGGGTTGCTATTTATAGACGGACTTGATAATGTGTTTTAGCAGTGAAAATTTGAGAAAAAAATTGGAGCAACTTATCAAGTGAATAGCTGATCGATCCTTGTCACTCGTGAGGCCTTGCTACTCGAAATTTGTGCATTTTGTACTTACTCCTGAAAGCAATGTAGCAAAATGATCTATGATTCTTTATTTACCTCCAAACATCTTGACCTTGAATCTTTGCTTGTTTATTTTAGTACCCTCCAAATATCTCGACCTAGAATCTTTGCATGTCGCAACATTAATCTAGGATTTTGTTTTGTTTTTGTATTTTTAATTGTTCTTGTATATGGATTGCACTTGCAGTATCTCAAGATGCTGGTGACATAGCGCGCTCAGATTGTAGTTCCCTTCCAAAATTATTGAAAAACTTTCATTCAAGTCTAGCTGTTTTGAGAATCGAGTTCCAGGCTGCTTATGGAGCTTCTGAATTATTCAGATGACCAAGTGGCAAATTTTCAATTATTATCGAATCATGTTTGTATCTGTTCTTGACACTGTAAATACATTTGGCGATTGTGTCAACGCTGTAGTTGATTGTTTGTTGTTCTTATTGACACTTCTAACCACCATTTCAAATCGACAATCCTAATTGCAATCGACACCTTTTTTTTTTTACCATTGTCCTTGAAATGCATTTTGTATCATCTAGCCATACTCATTTTCCCGCAACTGTAACTAGTTTATGTGGGTTTGTATAGTTCGGTTGTGACTTTTTAGTAACACAAAAACCCTAAAGCCTGTTACTAATTTTACCATAAATACCTCGTCAAAAATGGCTGACTTCGTACGACACCATTATTCTCTCTACTACCCTCTTCTGTAAAGCTCTCTAACAAACTTGCATACTATGGTGACTTGATCAGTTGATCGCTAAGGAAGTTGATCTATATTTTCATACAAATGTTTGCATGATCGTTAGTCTGATGGTCCTCTATCTGTTGCAATCTAAATCCAAACCTGTAATCAAGTATGAATCAACATGAAAGTATCCTTTTACGAACTCATCCAGAGGCTGCTATATATTCGTACCTCTTTTTTTTTTTTACTAATCATACGTCCCTTTAGCATTAAGTATCAACCCGATTACCGATCACATTTCAAAGAAAATATTAAATAAAACATCGCATCAAGAATGGTGCACGTCAAATCACAAGGGAAGAGGATCCGAATAGAATTCCCTATTCATTAATTCAATGTCATCCACTTTTACAAAAATTTGAAGATGAACCAAACCAAACATTTTACATTGTTTAAGCTAAGTTGTATTATATTTTGCAATTTGATGGTAACAAACACCAAAAGGCAATACAGAAGCATTTGTCTTTCTAATTTCATCATAGGACATAATTTTTCTAAAGATACGTGTTGATACACATTTTCTTAATTAAAAAAATCTTAGTTTGACGATCGATAGTCAAGAAGTTAACGTTCTAATATTCTAATTTTTTTAAATTCACACATTCTCATCAATGACGACACATTGTCTTTGCTATTCCAGGATAGATGAAATAAGTAGCCTGTCTTTTCTAGTCAAACCGATTTCACGAGGATATGTTTTTGTTTCTGGTTCTCACTTATAATACTGATTTAGCGTATATGGAATTTGTGGCCATTGTTTTAGAGTTTTTTAGTTGGTTCGATTTGATTCAATTACATGTGGTTTTTACAAATGAAAACCAAAATCATTTTCTCATATACTGATTATTTTAATGTTAGATCAAGTGGTTCGGTTATGTTTGAACACCCCTTGAGAGTTGAACTTGAAATTAGAGACATTAACCACCAAAAAAACAACTCCCTTTGTGTTCTTTTACACCTGAAAAAACAAGATTATCTTGTAATTATATTGATAATAAGGGAAAAAAATGAAATTAACAATTTACTTCTACTTTTATTTTTTGTTACAGGCAAATATTGCACGTCTTGTTCCAAACAAGGTTATTAATAGTAAAACTCAAACTTCGTTCGAAAATGTCAAGTACAACTGTTGACCAACGGAAAGAAAGGGAGAAAGACAAAACACTGAACACCAATCCAATCAGCTCAAAAGTTTAGTTAACAAGCCAAGCGGTCCCTAGCAGGCTATCCGTCATTAACTCGAAGAAGTGCAACAAGACTAGTATTGAATTTATTTTACATTGTTGTTATAAAAACAAAGCAATGTAAAGTTCAAAATATAGTTGGTCATGACTTGTTATTTTCCTTAATGACGTAAGGGTTGATTTCAATCATTGTAAAGTTAACATCAAAATATCAGAAAAGACCAATACAAATTACATGTTTATGTAACATGTAGTTCATATTTTGATTTTTTTTCTGTAGTTTTCAACCTGTATTTATAAAAGGGCTGATACTTAATCATTGTTCTTTTATTTATTTTCGTGATTAGGTCACTGGACCTTTTTTTCTACTATTTAATCCCAAGACATTTATTATCTTATTCAAATATATATATATATATATATATATATGACTTGTTTAGCCAGTCATTAACGGTAATGATACAAGAACTTACACTGTAAGAAAAAAGCCCAATGACTTAATTACAAAAAAGACGAAAGAACATGATGTTCTCCAATATTAAATCATTAAAAAATATATAATTTTAAATAATAATAAAAATGTCGAAGGATAAAAACAATTAGAAACCAAAAAAAAAAAAAAAAAAAAATAGAAGGTGTAAATCCTGAAAGTAATAAAAGAAGTTTTTTCGGATTTTAACCCTTACTAAAATAATGATTATAAAAAAAAAAAGGCATTTGCCGGATTTACGTAAAAGAGCGAGCATAGGACAACCGGGCGCCACGGTTGTTCTCCATTTATCTTCTTCTTCGAGTCTGGTTAGAAGTCGGAAGCAATAAACAATAATTCGACGGCCGATTTGCACCACCATTCCCACACAGATTCTCTCTCATGTGGTTGTTTTGCCAGGCTCCTCCAACCATCCACCAATCACACTATTCTATCCGTACGCGCCACCATCCATCTCGACTTCACTCCCACACGCACCACCCCACCTCCGTCACTCTCAGCCCTTCCACCACCACCACCAACCACCTAATCCAGTCTCTCTGTAAGAAAGGACACCTCAAACAAGCCATCCAAGCTCTCACTCAAGAACCAAATCCAACTCAACGCACCTATGAACTCTTACTTCTCTCCTGCGCCATTTCAAATTCTCTCTCCGATGCCCTCTATGTTAACCGCCGGCTCATAGATGATGGGTTTGATGAAGATCCGTTTTTGGCAACTAAACTCATAAATATGTATTCGGAATTGGGGTCGATTGAATACGCACGTCAAGTGTTCGATGAAATTCCTAATAGAACTATATATGTTTGGAACGCCTTTCTTCAGGCTCTAACGCTTGCTGGTCATGGGATAGATGTGTTTGGTCGCTTCTGCTGTATGAATGCAGACGGGATTAAACCCGATCGGTTCACTTACACATATGTGCTTAAGGCTTGTGTTGCCTCCGAGAATTCGGTTTCGTTGTTACCAAAAGGGAAAGAGGTACATGCCCACATTTTGCGACATGGGTTCGAGACCAATGTTCATGTGATGACTACTTTGGTCGATATGTATGCTAGATTTGGATGTGTATCAGAAGCCAGTTATGTTTTCAACGAAATGCCCTCGAAGAATGTGGTAACTTGGAGCGCAATGATTGCTTGTTATGCTAAAAATGGGAGAGCCTTTGAGGCACTGCAACTATTTGGTGAAATGATGCTTGAAGTTCATGATACGACACCGAATTCAGTGACAATGGTTAGTGTTCTTCAAGCATGCGGTGCACTTGCAGCTTTAGAGCAGGGGAAGCTATTACATGGGTATATATTACGAAGAGGTCTCGATTCGGTGTTGCCAGTTATAGCATCCCTCATTACTATGTATGCCAGATGCGGTGATCTTGAAGTGGGAAGACGTATTTTCGACCAAATGGTTAGGAGAGATGTAGTGTCATGGAATGCTATGATATCAGGTTATGGAATGCATGGTTTTGGAGAAAAGGCAATTGAAATTTACAACGATATGTTGCGTAACAAGATTGATCCAAGTCCTATAACGTTCGTGAGTATTCTGGGAGCTTGTAGCCACGCAGGTCTTGTGGAGGAGGGGAAGAGCTTCTTTGAATCTATAACGAAAGATCATAGCATGCATCCTACTGTGGAACATTACGCCTGTATGGTAGATATTCTTGGGCGAGCCAATAGACTGGATGAAGCAGCCACAATTATACAAGATATGAGGATTGAACCAGGGCCTAAAGTTTGGGGTTCTCTTCTTGGATCATGTAGGATTCATTGCAATGTGGAGCTTGCCGAGTGGGCTAGCAAGCGCCTTTTTGAGCTTGAGCCCACAAATGCGGGGAACTATGTACTTTTAGCTGAGATCTACGCAGAGGCGCAGTTGTGGGATGAAGTGCAAAGAGTGAAGAAACTCTTGCAGATTCGAGGACTTCAGAAGAAATCTGGGTGTAGTTGGATTGAAGTGAAACGGAAAATATACTCATTTGTTTCAGTTGATGAGTTCAATCCCCACATAGAGCAACTCCATGCTTTCTTACTCAAATTATCAATGGAGATGAAGGAGAAAGGGTACAGGCCGGAAACTAAAGTTGTGCTGTATGATGTTGATGAGGAGGAAAAGGAAAGGATTCTATTGGGCCATAGTGAAAAATTAGCAGTTGCTTTTGGGCTGATTAATAGCTCTAGGGGAGAAACTATTAGGATCACGAAGAACTTACGGTTATGTGAAGACTGTCATTCTGTTACGAAGTTTGTGTCTAAGTTTGCTAATAGGGAGATTCTTGTGCGTGATGTTAATCGCATACACCATTTCAAAGATGGGGTATGTTCATGTGGAGAGTACTGGTAAGGTTTGTAAGAAAACTCCTGATCTTTTACAAACAACATGGGTTTCTTGTCTATAGTGTCCTTGGAGAATAAGGGGATCATACATGTACAGTTTCCAATTAATCAAGCAAAGTTATGTAAATGATGAATGCTGGTTTTCCAAATCTTCCGAACAATGACTAACGAGTAAAGAAAGAATCTTTAGAGCCGACTATATATAACCTTTGGTTTACTCGTATAAACAAAATGATACAGGCTTTGAGTAGTCATCTGTTCTTTGTGAAAATGAAAGCAGGGTGGTTTCTGAATGTTAATTTACCAGAAGTGTTCATACAAATGCTCCTTCAGCTCACTGCACTGTCAAAGAGCCTTCTTGCTTCATTCTGAGTAAATTACTCTCTATGTTACGTAACACCGGTTTGTAGCTGCAATTATTGGCCCCACATATAAACATATAAGATGTAATTCACACAAAAATTAAAGAAGAACTGGAATATAAAAGTAACAAGAATAAAGAGAAAACCATACAGGCGAGCAAGACCGTTGTAAGCTTGTGTAGCCTGTTGGAGCTGAGCTGAAAGCTGCAAAACCTCTGCAGACAACGTCTCGCCCCTGCTTTGTTCTTTAGCAAGTTGGCCCTGCATCGAAAATTATGATGCTTATCAACCAAGGTGACTTGGAAGACGGATGAAAGATTGAAAACGGATGAAAGATATACAATCACACAGTTTTCCATAGCATTCATCACTCGATGTGTAATATACATAAGTATGTGCATGAGTGCATACAGATCAGACCATATTGAGAAGATTATATGACTAACCTTTAGAGATAAAACTTCAGCAGTAAAAGCCTGAGACATTTCACTCACCCCTTTGTCGGATTCCACTACACCTCTGTGACTCTCACGATCATTCATGATGGATATACTAGCCTGTTCTGTTCTTAATTTATCTAACATGCTACGCAGCTCCTCATTTTGTTTGAGACAATCTTTTACCTGCATGGATCAGATATGCACTATACCCGTCAAAACTGCAACAACTACAACACCAATGATCATTAAAACTGCCTGCAAATGCAGCTGAAACGAACAAAAACAACCACTCGACTTCATTTGAGCTTCTTATTATCCCCACAGTGAGTACTAAAATCCAATTATATTTAAGTGATTGTCTTTAAACTGAAAACATAAGCTCACATCTTCACATTATGTTTGGTTAAGAATGTGTATTGAGCATTTCACCTGCTTTTCCCAGTGAGCCACCATGTCTGTTGCCTCTTGATATGCTAATGACAAGTTTGAATTCTCCTCAAAGAGTCTTTCTATCTCGGAAGATTGGGAATCAATCTGTATAAAAATTTAACATAAAAGTTAAATCTCCATGCAAGATTTGACAATAGCAACTGTAAGCCAAAAGTTCAACCTCCAATAGTAGCTTTTGCCTGCTACTCTCTAATCTTTCTACAGCTACTGCCATATCATGCAACTGGGCCTCAAGTCTCTCTCTGTCTTCCTACAATCATCAGATACGGTAGCATGGACTACTGGTCATTGGAAAAATATATTTGTACCAAAATTGGATAATGTTTTCAACTAACGTTTTTCCCTTACCAAAGTGAATTGAGTTCCTCTTTCAGTAATTCCTGCATTAGACATGAAATTGCAGAAAACGAGATGGTTAATTGTATAAACTTGTGTACTGAAATAAGGAGTTTCAGACATATATGAGTGTGTAATGGAAATGAATTCCATCAAGGAAGATAGAGAGTATTCATTAAAAGAACTTCCAAGACTAGATCTTCAAACTAAACAACTTTCTGTATAGGAAAATTCATGGTAGATTGACTTGAATATGACAATGGGAAATGTATAGAAGACTATAACTTTAAACTTTAAAGCTGAGTTCTCTTGCAGTAAGAAGATGGGCTAGACTATGAAAGTGTATCATTGTATCTTATAAGGTCATGCTATTAATTATTAATCATATTTCAATTTCTCAAGCCCTTATTTCTAACTTTGAAGGGCCAACACTAGTTTTGGCAACTGGAAATGAAGAGTTGGAGAATTCATTCTAACTTTTTAGTCATGATTTTTAATTTTGGTTGTTGGTGGGTTTTGCAATTTAACAACAAACAAGATATGTTTTGATTCTTCCAGTTTTGGGTTTTTAAAATTATGAGATATTCATGTCACAATATTTAGGTTCTGTTTATCTATTTTTTATTTATGTGCATAGGTTATAGCATGATATTCTTATGTTTATATTGTTTTGAAACACAAAGTGATATTATGTAAAAAGAATGGTATTAATGATTCAATAATTAGTATTCAGCGCCAGTCGTTTATGAATAAGTATTGAAATCAGTCTTCAATCACTTATCACTTATGTAAAAGAACAACACCTAAATCACTTATGTTTATTTTGAACTCAATGGAACTGCAAAAGATTTTTCTATAAAACTTTAATTTTTAGAACGTTTTCAAAATTTTCATTAAAGCATCTTGAAGTTCAGATTTCTAAATGTATGCACTACTAACAGTTATGATTCAATATGGCTTCTACCTTTCTGCGATAGTTCTAGGTTAGTTATTCTAATTTGGTTTTGAATGCATTGAGGTCTAGAGGAAAGTAATACAACAAAACTGTATTGTTTTACAGGTTTGTGAATTTTCATTAAATCAAAATCGTCAAAGCAAATTGACTAAACCTTATAGTTTGATTGCAGTACATTCTTTCCAATTTTTCTAGTTACGTTTCTAAACATATGTTACAATCATGCTATCTCTCTTGGCTTAACTTGTGCTTTGATAATTTCTTTTTTGTATGTGATCCACTGATCCTGTGTAATTCTTAATTTCAAGCAACTCGTACGAACATGTATGATATCGTTGTCTAAACTTAAAAATGTTGTATTGAATGTGAATTCCAATGCATATTGATGTTTTTTTTCCTGGGAATATACAAAATTCGAAAATGGTTTAAGAAAGCCCACAATTTCACATGTAATATTTGGGTTTTCCAAGCTGACAACCTTGCAACATAGAAACCGTTCGAATCCGGTAAATTTGGCTTACATACATTGTTATTTTTTTTGGCTAAATTATGTTTAAATGAAGGTAATGCTGACTATAAATGATTGTAATTGACTTTAATAGTGATATTTATCAACTGTCATTGACTTTAATTTAATGTCGATTACAGTCAACATATACACCCATATAAGCTTAACTTAGTCAATAAAATAGCGATGTAAGTTTTTTGACCATATTAAACGAGTTTTTAGGTTGCAAAGGTACCAATCTGGAACACCCTAACAAGTTAAAGTATACATAAAAGTATGTGGCATGTATTGAAACACTGGCAAAAGTATGTATCCATTACGTGCCATTAACACTAATTCTTATGGAACCGATCACTAGCAAGTAATTAGGGTAGATCGTATGCATATAATGTGACATGATGCAGATGATCACTGACATATAGAGTAACATATTAAGGCAGATCGTTGACATCTTATTGGCAGACAGTGTGACATTTAAAAGCCCCAGTCACAGTCAGATAGTGTGATCATACTCAACTACGATGATAAGTAGCTGACATATACAGTACTACGGATGAATATTGAATATGCATAATCATTTTTAGAAGTGATATGATAGTTATGCCATTAAAGTATGAAACTTTGTATAGGCTAACGTCATAGTAACATACTTTTGTATTTTACAGCTAATCATTTTGTATTTTTGTGCAAATAAATGTGTAGCATAAAATGGAATAATTGTGGAAGTACATTGTCATTCTATAGCATTAAACCAACTCCTTATGGATAATTTTGTATTTTTCAGCTATGTAATTACGAATTATATGCTTTTAATACGCTAGTTTGGTTTAAAAAAATCCTAGATCCAACTAGAATGTTTAGTCCATAGCCTTTGCTTCTTATTCTTATAAATATTTCAGGTTTTGTGCTTGGGATTCCTTTTTGGTGGGCTCTAAGGGGGCGTTTGGTTCGCGGATTTCAATGGAATTCACTGGGATTTGCATTTAAAATCCTGTGTTTGGTTCGCAGATTTCAGTAAGGATTTAAAATCCCAGGATTTCATAAATCCCTTCCTTATTTGTTATTTAAAAACCCAACTCCCCCCTAGGATTTTAAGTCCCAGTTACCTTGCATTCTTCAGATTATCAAATTTTTTCTATAAAATAATGCAGATTCTTTGACAAAATCCTGACAAAAAATCCTTTGAAAAAATGCAAATCCCAAAGAAAAAAATCTGCGAACCAAACGCCCCCTCAGAGTTGAAGGCGTAAGGATTTTCAAGCACACACTTCCACTGCATTTTAGTTGAGTGCTAGTCATGTTACTTTCCTGAGTCATGTATGATTATTTAGTCAAGATGTACACGACTAGTTTGACATTGAATTGTTAAATATTACTTATTGACGTGTTATCTAATAGCTTCCAATACGGAAGCTTAAGTAGTGCGGTTTAATGAGTCGGACCAGTGTTTTGGGTAGGGCGTTACATTATGACACTTAAAAAGCATGTTGACATGTAAAAACATTTAAAATAACAACTAAACCGGAACATCTATTTTTGGAAGTCAACAAATTAACTGTCATATCATTTACATGGAAAGAGCCAAGACCAGGACTACAAAAAACCACATCGGAGTAGTTAACAGAAGCAACAATAAGAAATTAAGAACAAAATTACAAGTCAGATTTAAGTTTCACATCATTAACCTATGTGACATGGAGCGGTTTGATCAAGGATAATTGTTTGCATTTCTACACTTTTGTCGGTTCAGTGTACTTCATTTTATGATGCAGGGAAAATGTATAGTGAACAATGTATGCATTTTTATTTGTATGTAATGTGTTACCTGAGGTCTCTCTGGACATGACCGCTAGCCTTTCTTCAAGTTCTTTTTTCTCAGAAATGATGGCAGATATCCTATTTTGCACCTCTGCTAATTGTTGTTGTTCTTGCCGCCTCAACATTCCCTCTTGCCGCCTCAACATCGACTCTTGCTATTTGTTAAAGAATATTACCCATCAATGTTTTTTCATTATTTTCTTTCAATTTTTCAGGAAAGGAGTTTTTTTTTACAAACTCATTCTAACCTCCAGTTGGGTCTTCAAATCGGCAAGCTCCTTCTCAATAGCTTGCATGTTATCCGGTGGGCCTCCCCTGGATGAAACGGCACCAAGATCACCACTGATTGCTTGTTGTTGTAGTGAATTTAATTCGGCTCTTAGTGCAGCTGCATCTTCCTCGGCCTAAGTTAAGAGAATTCTTAACAAATAAGCATGCATTGTATTTCAAAATTTACATAGAATACAAAAAATTGTATTAGTCGATTGTTTACTCGATATTGTTCTTCCTCAGCTTCCTTTAGACGCTTCTTAAGTGCTCGAACCTGTGCAGAGAAGTCCTCCTACACTAAAACATATTAGTTAGTACTAGTATACAAGTTAGTTCCACACCTTCATTGCAGACAAACAGAAAATCATGCAAACATCATACATTCATACCCGTGCAACAACTGCTGCATCCTTTTCCATTGCAACATCCTTTAGGGCTCTTCTTAATGCAGGTACAGTACTTTGTTCCTGCAATTACGAGCATGAAAGCAACAACAGCCATATCAATTTGATTCATATAAAGTTCACAACCAATTACTTACAAACACCATGTATTGATGGAAGATTTCTTATATACATGAAATGGATCCCAATTCAAGATAATTGCAAGGCCATAGAGTGATTATTCTATATTTTGTAACCCTAGTTTCCAAACCCCCCCCCCCCCCCTCCTCCCCCCAAAGTGATGAATGTGGTAATTTGTTGGTACCTGGTTGAATCCTGAGCTGAGTACATTGTGTTAGCCAAGGCGTCGTTGGTCCTATAATATTAAAGCAAGTACCCATTTTCCCATTCTTAGATTATTTGTGACGTGATGATGCGAATCAGTGTCTGACCTTGGTTTCATCTTGGGTGGTTGGTCAATACCCTGTTTTAGTATGTGTAAGTGCCCTTCCTGGGAACTGTTTCTTTAAAAAAAAAAAAAAACAGTAGTGTTCCTTAATCCTTCTAAATACTTTTATAACAGCAATCAGGAATGCCAAAGCCTTTAGCATCTGTTTCAAGAGATCAATGGGAAGAGCTGCACTTTCATCTCACAGTGTTCTCCACTGAACATGAAAATCACCATACAATAAGGGTGATCAATGGGCCCAGTATCCTCTTTCTAGCCTGATATATTTTGGCAGTCCAAGTCTGCTACAATGTGCTGGTATCAACAATGTACTTATTAACAGTACAATCATGTTACGAAGCACCTGTATATAATTATGGCACATTCTAAATTCTTCTCAAGTGTCCTTATTAACATGTGAATTCTGATGGAATAACAGAACCACCCTTGCTTGGCACTCCTACTTAATCAAACAACTTTATTGCAAAGCAGCTGACTGAACAAATATCCATGCACAATTAATCACAGTGAAACAAAATATATGCAAATTGGCTTTAGGAGTATTTGTTTTGTGTGTAGTACACAAAGGGTCAGAGGCTTAGAGGCTGAGCAAAGAAAATCCCGTCAGAAAGCACACAAAATTTCCTTCTGAAGAAAGCAAACTTCGGCATATATATATATGTTCAAAAAGTAAAGAATGATCCCACAAGAGAGTACACGGAGTTTTCTCGATGGTACATACCAGGTCATTCACACGTCTCCGAAGCATGTCATTCTCCACTTCGTTAGAATGAAGCTGAATCACACATAAGATCAAATGTGGTGTTAACATCATACATCATAAAGTAAATTGTTGGATTCAAAGCAAAGAGTTCTAAACCTCCGAGCTCAGTTTTTTATTCTCTTCATCCAGTTCTACATTCCTTTTCTGCAACTCTTGCAGCTGTGATACCAAACCACTAATATCACTCTGCAACAAAATTCGCAAACAACGCCTACAAATCAATAAAATCGCATCTGCACCATCCTTTACTTAATCTGACGATTGTTATTCAATTAACATCATCGCGATTTTTTCTCGAACAATAAAATTCTTATACAAAAAGCTAGAACAATTTTGCGTACTCCTAATGAAACTAAATCAGATGAGAAGGATTAATCTAGAATAAACCTCAGAGATTCCACTTCCGCTGGATGATTTCTTGATTCCGAAAACCTCTGATACCAGAGAGAACACAACACAGATCCAACAAACAAAAGTACGAGATAAAATTTGATCAGTAAAACTAAGAGATGTGATGCATAAACTAACAATTAGCAGAAACGTTACCGCTAGGGTTAGGAGGTATTGTGAGATCAGGTCCAGATGAAGTTTTGCTTAATTTCTGAGCTGCCCTCTTTTGACGAATTTCTTCCAACTATAATGAACAACTTCCATAAATAATTAATCAAACACATCAATCTCGAGTTTGATAACAGAAAATTAAACAGATTGTTGGAATACCGTCCGTCGACCAAGAGATGCATGATGCGACGCCATTGCAGACAGAGAGAGTTGGTTGACGACTTGACATTTTAACTTCGACAGTTCTTGGCTGGCCGTCGACTGCCGTGGCGGAGTTATAACTTCAATTACCGGTTAGATAAATTTATTGCAGAACTTAAACCAAAGCGTCTGGGTGGTGTAGTCGGTTATCACGCTAGTCTCACACACTAGAGGTCCCCGGTTCGAACCCGGGCTCAGACAAATTTAAATTTTACTTATTTTTTAATAAATCTACATACTCGTGCAATAGACAAATTTGATTTAATAAATTGTTTTTTTTTATAAACCAATTAAAAAAATAATGTAACAACCTTTTAATTATTACAAAAATACATTATGTCAAATTTTAAAATTATCTTAAACTAAGAATGATATTAAAAATCGTAAACAAAACAAAAAAAAATAAGATAAGTTTCGTAATTACTAAAATATTTGAGGAAACTCACAAATTAGTTAGCACATCATATAAAATTAGATGTTTTCATTGTAAAATCGTCTTCTTTATCTGGTATCAATAATTTTTAAACTTTTTTTTTTGTTTTTAACCCTAAATGCTACAATATATTATTGTAAATTTGTAATAAAGAATTTTGGCAGAAACAAAGTCACTTTAGACCGGATTTTCCATTGACTTTTGTTAATCGTCATGGTAACACAAAACACAAAAAGAAAGTATCTTATTTAATCATAAACTATATATTATTATCAGTCAAACCGAAACTCAATATCAATATAAAAAGTTATGTAACCACTGTAGTTTCATATATGCTTTGATAATACGATTGTCAAATTTGAACACTTGTAGTCTGGTAATTTTGCATATCAGGGACTGATATTTCAAAGCAACATGATTGATTTTGAGCCATTGAATCGAGCTTGAATCTACATTAGGAATATTTGTCGAGCTATCTGTAAAAAATAAAGGTATAAAACATAAACGAACTTGGTAATCACTTGGATGTTTTTGTGATCGTGTAGTTCACTTTCCAATAACAAGAATTTGTCCTAACCAGATAACCAAATGTTGTTATGAAATAACCTATTGACCCTTGCTTTAACACTCGGGTCTTGACTCTGACCAAACATATATAAATGTGCACTATGCACATTTCCAAACTCGTTTTAATTCCAACCAAAGCCAATAATTTTGATCAATGAATTATATTAAAATAAAGATACTAACGAATCAAGGCTTAGTGTAACTAGACATTGTCAAGTTGAGCTAGAATCTTAGTTAGGCTGGTCTGAAACCCAAACCCTATGACACTGTTTGATAGATCGAAGGAATGAGAAGTGTGATTCCTCACTCGTCATATATCCCCTTTCCCAACCTCAAAAAATGTTTTTTTTTTGTTCAAGTAGATGGAAAAATTATTGCGAGGAATTTTTTTCCGCCAAGCATGTTTTTTCCAATGAACGCAATCTCGTGTTCTTTTCGTTCTTCCCTTCCATGAATGGAACGAAAATTTGATCATTATACATGTTATTTTTGTAAATATATTAACTATGAAAATTTTTAAATCCTACAAAGACTCAACTAAATATCTAAAATCTACGTAAATGCGATTTTTGATTCTCAACCATCGATATTTATTTAATAAAACATGTGGACATGCGATAACTATCATTTAACATGCATTTATTGGTTTATAAAACATGAGTGTTACATAATAGAGGTGTAATCGAGTTGAGAGTGTGACATTACAGTTCCAGACTAAACTGGAACACAATTAAACTTAAATTTTCTAGCTTGAACATTATAAAGGTATCAATACATTTGAACTTGACTTGCAATTCATTAAAAAAAATATAATAATCTGACTCAAGACACTACCCTACTCAAATATCTATATATAATAATAATAATAAATGTAAAAAGAAAATGAAAGGTTGATTACACTCACTAACTTCACGTGTCTAGTAGTTTAATACTTGACCTCGTCTTAACAAACTACTCGAGTAGCTTGAACTCAAACTCAACTCGACTTACATCGAGTATTTTTCAAGCAGATCTCAAAATAATATTGTTAAAAATACAACTTACAAGTAGTGTGCTTTTTGCATTATATAGTTATTTTTATCATTATTCATTAACTTTGCTATATTCTTATTACTATTCCTAGTTACTAAATAATTGGTGTGTATTATGAATATTTATTGACTTCCACATCCTAAAACTCCCACAAGTTATTAACATTGAAGTTAGAGTTATTCTACAAGTGAGGGGAGGTAGGATCTTTTTGTTTAAATTTCATTGTCTTTTTCAATTCCGATTTGAGATTGGTTAAAAATCAAAAACCGGTGACTCAAACCCGAAGAATCAAACTGACTTAGAGGCTTTTATTAAAACCTAAAACCAATTTTAGGGTCCTATATTGAAACCAAAACCAGATCAAATTATATAATATTGGTTCTGCGCCGGACCAACTTTCGGGGTTTTCTGGTCCGATCTAGTTTTTGGTCCAAAGTATTCATCCCTAATTATTATCATTATCATTATTATTATTTCAATAATATAAAATAGTTATAAATTTAAAAAAATCATAATAATAATAAATATGTAACATAATTGCATAATAATAAATATACCAATATGTTATAAATACATTTTTAATTTTATAGACACAAATCTGTAATAACTATAATAAATATTTTTAAATAAATAATTAAAATATAATAAAATATAAAATAGACAAATCCAAAACTTTAATTAATAATCGTTAGTTTTAAAAATTTTAATTACTACAATTAATTGACTATTTTTTATATTTTTTAAAATGCTATTAGCTCTTTACACCATGACAAACACAAGTTATACGTAATGATCAAAATAATCTTTCAAAAGTTTTAGTTATCAAATTTGATTAAATTAATATATTAAAAAAATACAATCGTCTATCGTTTTCGCCTGAGAGCATATGTGATTAATCTCAGACGTCAGATCATGGGTTCATGATAAAAAGAACTACAAAAAGATTATAAAGTATAAAAAAATACAAATGTACATTATATTATTATAAGAAATTAAAAAAAAATCATCAGGTTTTTAAACGAAACAATCAGGTAACGCATGAGTAAAATACTAGTTATGTATTTACTTAAAAGGTATTTAACTAAATCAGATAAACAAATTAAGATTTGCATTATAACATTAAAACACAAGTTTGTTATTATTTTACTTGCTTCTTAAAAATAAAATGGTAATCAGTATCGATCAGCATTTCATTCTCAATAAAGTTATATATTATTTTCAAATTTCGAGTAATCCGAACAAAATAAGCAATTAGTTGATTTATGTTTAAATTGCCGGAAATGCATTACTGCATTAGTGAGGCTACCAAAACAATTTAAAAAAAAAAACTTATATTTTTAGAATAATGAAATAAAAATATAAATATAAAAAATATAAAAAAAAATCACCCAATGATTTCATATTTCATGCATGGCCTAAGCTTAATGGTCGTTACATCCTCTTTCTCCACTTGTACAATGTCACAACATTCTCTTCTACGTCCCTCCTGGAAACAAACAAAATAAATTTTATTAATAATGAAGAAAATAGAAATTTATAATGTTTTGTTAATTTAATTGTATTTTATGTAATGAATTCTAAATTTAAACGATTTTTAAAGTAAAGGAACCCAAATTGTAAATATATACATTAATACATACAATTCATAACTGAACCAAATTGTAATAGTTCAGATAACTTGTAGTCCCAATCAAGACATGTTTGGTACAAAACGTTACACGCTGTTCTTGAAACAAAATTAATGACAAAGAAGAAGAAAAGTTAAAAAAACAAAAACAAAAAAAAAAACTTATTTTTTCCATCAAACATAAGGAAAAGAAAGTTGTCATCAAGAGGAAAAGTATGGGTGATTTCCCTCAAAATTTTCCTATCCAATTATATGAGAAGAGATAAATGGAAACAAAAATGAATCATTTTCAACCTTTTTCTTTCTTCTCCACCCCTAATTCAAGAACAAAGTACAAAAGAATGAGTCACTTGAGTAGTTGAGTTTACTATTTTTTTAATGATCTATGTGATAATAACTTTCATTTCTAATTTGATTTTAATATAAAACTTTTAATTTGTATTATTCGTGAAAATAAGAAAAGATAAAATTATCCCTTACGTACTTATTTATGCGTTAACTATCACGTATCAAAATTTTATAAACCAAATGATTTCATTATTTTTGATTCATTTTTATCGAGAGTTCTATGATCCCATTCATGAATATTAGGCAAAACTTACTGTTTCAAGCCTAGTCACTGGGGAGATGACGAGAATCTTTTCCACATAATTTGCGGAGTGATTCTTATTATTTACAAAGCAAGGCGGCAATCGCCTTGGCAATCTCCGAACATAGCTCGTCACCACCTGTTCCTGCTTTCCCGCGACACCTGAATATTCCTCTATGGAATCGAAGTAAAAAACATGAGGGATTTCACAAGGATCCTTTTGCGCAAGACCCCTAGTGTTAAACATGAAACTAGGCCGAGCTCCTTTTCGCCATTCGATGAACGTCTGAACAGGTAGTTGTAAAAGGCTCGGTGGAAGAAACTTCTCATAAATATGCACAGAGTAGCCCCAAGACAAAGAGAAGCTCCATGTTTTTGGACCATTGTAGCAAATGCTTTGTTGGAGTAACCTTGATTGGTCGGCTTTCGCCGCTTTCATAAGATAGTTCAGAGATTGAGGGCGGTCCATGGCGGGGAATACTGGCTCCACAGCGTCAAGGTGGTGGAGGGAGACTAACGGAGTTTGTGGGTGTGCTACTAGAAGACCTGATATGTCCCCGTGTAGATCGATCTGCACGAAAAAGGATTTCAAATGTTTATAATGATAATGTATTATTACGGTGTCGTGCTTGAAAGCATTGAATTAATTGTATAAAAAGATAAAAAAAACAAAATTAATTTATAATCGATTTATATTTCAGTTAACGAACTATGTTTAGTCTCATAAAAAAATCAACTTTATAACAGTTTAAAAAATATAAAGTTTCTCATATACTCGTATCTATTAGTAGAAATGTCACTAAAAATCAGTCGGTAAAAGTGTTCCCAATGATAAAAAAGTTACTCTTAAATTTTGTAAGAGTAATGCATTACTTGAAATAAGATTTTATGCATTTAAGACCAAAGAATTAGCAAAACGACATTCATATAGTCTTTAAATCATACAAAACAATACATAATTAAGTAATAGCAAAGAAACAATAATTTAAATGAAATATGACGATCCAAAGTTCAAACTACAAGAACTCCAAATATTTAAACTACGAACTTAATTTAAATTTAGTTTGTCATGGTAATTCAAGAGTTAATATACAATTAATTAAAAAACTAAACTACAGTTATCAATATCTATATGATTATTACATCGCGCATGTATATTATTGGGATAATTGCGCAAAAATTAAAATTTATTACACATCATTTAATACTTGACAACCACTACAAGCAAAGTGTCATTTAGTGACACATGCTTTTAGTGACACAAAAATAAGTGTTACTATATCTTAGTTTTAGTGACACTTATAAAAAGAGTAGGTATAGAACAATCTTTTACCCACACTTTTTCTTTTTTAGTGACACAAAAATTTTGTCACAAAATACTTGAGGCCTATACCCACATACTTTTTTAGTCACTAAATATCTATACCCACTCCACTTTTACCCACTCTTTTTTTTGTCAAAAAAGTGTCACTATAGGTATCAAAATCTTTTACCTACACAATAAAAAGAGTGGGTAAAAGTGGAGTGACTATAGATATTTAGTGACTAAAAAAGTATGTGGGTATAGGTCTCAAGTATTTTATGACAAAAATTTTGTGTCACTAAAAAAAGAAAAAGTGTGGGTAAAAGATTGCTCTTTACCTACTCTTTTTATAAGTGTCACTAAAAGTAAGATATAGTGACACTTATTTTTGTGTCACTAAAAGCATGTGTCACTAAATGACACTTTGTTTGTAGTGAACCGGTTTCAATAATTAAAATTTATTCCACGTAGTTTATTTACGTAGGATTAATAACTGGTTTCAATCGGTTACCCATTGATAAAATCTTGATATACTGATTTTTAGTTAGTTCAGAGTTTTCTATGCAACGACAAATGATTTTGGGGTTTTAATCACAAAAAAAACTGACAAGTTGAAGGTTTTTGCGCAATTATTGTATAATAACATGACATGTATTTCAATTAAAATTTTCAATTAATAATCAACTGATATTACCGAAAAATACACTAAGTAGTAAGTAATCGAGCCGAGACGAGTCGAGTATCACCAAGCTCGAGCTCGAAACTCGACTCGAGCTCGATCGAGCCTTAGTTTTGAAACTTGAGCTCGACTCGATAAACTACTAGATACTATCGAGCTTGGCTCGACTCGGCTCGATTAAATTCAGACAAAAGAAATCGAAATATAAATACAAAATATTCAATCTAATTTTATCCAAACGACAAGCAAGAATGGTAAAAATATAAAAAAGTAATTTTGGGTTTAAGATTATATAGTTTGATTTTATATGATAGTGATAAAAATATAATATAACAAAGTTGAAGAGTAAACATGTAAACCTAGACTCGATTAGACTCACGAGCTTATCGAGTAGGTTATTTTAGTACCCGAGCTTGACTCAATTACTACTCGATCGAGTGGCTCGAGCTCAGCTCAATTAACTACAAATTCATTTCAAATTTTTTACGAGTGGTCTCGTCTCGTTTACACCTGTACTCATTCATGGGACACCTTACTAGCGGTTATTAAGCATATTATATATAAGTGGTAAACAGATTATTCATTAGAAAACATAAAATTAAGTTCTTTCTAAGACAAACAAGTTATTAACGCAAAAACAACATGATACCTCAAGATGCAGAAAAAGAAGAACAACAAAAACATGACTAATTAATAAACAAAAGGTAAGTTGAAAACTATCTTATTAACTTATTAGTTTATTACCCATGATTATACGAAAAACTTAAGTAACTGGGTTTAAACTTCGGTAGCTAAAAGTAGGAGAACACAATTATATAATAAGATATTAGGAAGATTGAAAGGTAAGAAGTGGTATTCATGGGTTTCAAAACAGAAACACTAGTCATAAGAGTTTATACAAATAAATTACTTTAGTTTTATTTTATTAATAAAAATGGTTAGATATACGTACATGTCATGACTTCGCTAATCCAAGTAGCAGTCTATTTAAACGCTGAATGGCATGTAATTGTTATGCATTTACCTTTATTAATAAATATTGATAAACAATATGATATTACCTGATGAAAACCCTTTTCTTGAGTAAGTGAAACCCCCAAATCAGCCACACAAGCATGCAAAATATGATCACTCCCATGAAAACCTCTGTACTTGTCTAAACATACATCTAAATTCTTGACCAAAAGCTCTGCAAGAGGGTAACTAAATGCAAATCCAGCACCACCAAAACCCATCCCAAATGAAAACAAACTATTAGATATTATACTTTCTGAATTCATACCAACATAATAGTAACCATTGTGATCATATTTCTTCAACACCTCCACCAAATTCTCCAACAAAAACACTGTGTCCTCATCCGCCATCACGTACCACCTCACGCTTTCGTTCTCCGCCTTCAATGTCTCCTCAATCACTCTCGCGATCCTAATGGTGTACGGTACACCCTTGTGGACGTTGCTAGATACACGTACAGGCGGAGAAGTGGTAGGCCAAGGGAGGTACTTGATAGGGGCCTGGTCTAAGAAGAGGAAGCCACGAGTCACGTTTGGCTGCCACCATGATTCGATATAGTGTTTCTTGGTGCCCCAAGTTTTAACGACGCTTGAGATGCCAAATACGATATGGGAGATATCGGTAGGGGTAGTTTGGGGATTCGGGTAGCCGGTAATATGTGTGTTCTTGAAAAGATTGAGGTTGAAATTGGGTAACAAGATTTGGGTTGTTTGGGAACAAGAATTTGTTGAGAAGATCACAATCAAGATCAAGATTATGGATAGGAATAGTGGGACTATGATCATGGTTTTGCATAGTCTTCTTGATCTTGATTTCTTGAGAATTTGTGTAAACATTTTTGAATGAAGAAAATTGAACAAGTGAATTGTATCTTGAAGTATATTGTGTTTATAAGTTTCTTGAATAATTATTTTTATCAAAAACAAAATTAAAGGGGTTGATTGTTCATGCTTTGACAACATTTTCCATGCCATGGAATTATTTCCCTTTTTGTGTCATGTTAAGAAAGGTTGTAAATCAGCATAAAAAATGGGTATTAGTTGTTAAAAAGTATAACCAATGTCTTTTAACATGTGTTTTTCGGATACTTATGTATTTTAAGATATATTTGAATAGCTGGATATTCATGTGCATTTCAAAATATACTGTAAAAAATATGTTATTATTTACATACCTAATATAGATATTGAATAACTGTACATGTTAATGTTAGAAATTATGGATTCAGTAAAATTATATAAGACTAAACTGTTTAGAAAGATAAAAAAATTTCATTTTATGTGAAATTTTCCCAATCATCGATCGTCTAAATACTTAGAATGCTTAAATAAATTCTCATGAATACTTGGATTTTTCTGTAAATAATCTAAGAACTTTTTTTTTAATTTATTTCAAATATCTTTATTTGATTGCTAAATAGTAAATACTAATGCCTTTTAAGGCACATGAAAGTACTGAAAGTGTTTGTGGGTTGCGTGAATGAATATTTTACTGTTAAGATACTTATAATTGTTTTTATTTCTGGGTTATTTGTTAATTTTGGATTTCCAAATATTAAAATATTAGTTTTTATCTCTTGTAAAGGTTAAATAATAGCTTCATAATAATAAAACAAATAAAAATAGTCATGGACATAAAAGGACAAAACAAAAAAAAAACATTACCAACTATATAAAATATATATTAAAATTTTGATCTTTCAAATACTTTCTCTTAAATTATTAAACAATTTAAGAGTATGCAACAACATAAAACTAAACCGAATCATAAACCAAAAAAACATACAACTGTCTAAAATTATTATACAGATGATACTGATACTAGTTTGGTTTAGACTAATTACAACACAGTGGTGATTAGTTTACAATTTTATTAAAAAAAATGTAAAATCAGACTATATGTGAATTGAGAACAATTATTCCATTAAATAATGATTCCAGCATAGTTCATCAATTTAATGGTGGTATCTTATGTTTTCTAATAGGTTAAATGTTTTAAGTTTAAAATAACATCTGAAATTTAGAATGTAACATTAAAATATGAAATCACGTCTGAATTTTAAGAAGTGGTCCTGAAATCTAAGAATTTACGACCATTAATTGGATTTTATGTTATAAATTGTTTATATATTATATTTAACTAAAATATTATTTTAATTAATTAAATTGAATAAATACTTTTAATTAATTAAAATATCATTTTTATTTCATTAATTTGAATGTAATATTTAATTAAATAAAATATTGATTTAATTTAGAAAGAAATAATTTTTGATTTTAGATGGGAGTTTACCTTTTAATTTTCAAACCTAATTTCAACAATTTTAAGATTTTAAGTCTACTGTAACAAAGAGTTTGAAATTAGTTAAGATTTGAAATCTTAAATCTAAAATGTAACAAATAATTTTAATTTATTCAAGATCTGAATTTTAAGATTTATAATAAATTAAAATATGAAATTATTAAAATAAGGGATTCCAACTTTTTTTGAAAACTCTACCACTTTTGTCTAAATATTTCAAGTAAGTTTTATTTTTTCATATACATATTTTAATAATTAAACGTTATTTTACAGGGTCCTACTTTTTGGACACCATTTACATAATAATTATGTCTAAAAATAGTATGCATCATGAAAAAAGTAATGCATCATTTGAAAAAACATAAAATCATTGTGTAATAATTATGTTTAAAAAAAGAAATAGGGGGTCCATTGAGATCATTGGAAGTCCATTTATACTCCCTATTTTACAGTATAGTGCAGATCAAGCATTTCACATATTTCAAAGTTCGAATTCAAAGTAAGTAATAAGAGAAAGCAAACATAACGTCTGAAAGTATTGTAAGGGGAAAAAAAACATGAAATTATTTCAAAAGCTACATTTTAAAATTAGGTTACACAACGAATATCAAAGATAGATGGTTTAAATATGCAAAAAAAACCATAATGTTTTCATGAACATATAATTAAATCTTTATGAATATCAACTGTGGTTGAGTTTTTAATGAATTTAACATGTTTAATTATGTGAATACAAGTATTTATTGATTCAAGATCAATGGGGTACCATATTAGACTGGGATACCGGGGAACCATTTATAGCCAATCATTTATCATTAAAACCATTAAAATATAATATAATTTTGTTTAAAACTCTTTCCCACATTAATTAATGTTTGGGGTAAAAATGATATTAAAAAATATAAATTATAATCAAAGATTTTGTGTATCCCATGAAGATCTTCATTTTAGTTCATATCATTTATTACACACATACTGAACATGTGCAATGACAACACTTCATAAACCACGATTGAACATGTTCAATACCGTCAATATTGGTTTATCATTAAAACGGATAACAGCGACAAAAAAACGCAATAAACTCCGACTGCACATGTTCAATAACGTGTAAATGAAATTGAACATTCACGAACAGTTGAACATGTTCAGTTGTTCATTAAAACCCATTGTCGAATCCAATTGAACATGTGCACTAAAACCCATTGTCGAATCCGATTGAACATGTTCACTAAAACTCATTGTCGAATCCGATTGAACGTGTTCATTAAAACCCATTTTGAAATTTATTATATATGTGTTATGGAAGTAAATCCCTATAATTAAGGAAACTATTATATTATTAGTTTTCATCTATTATCTATACTATATATAATAAGAAAACCACTTGGAGTTTCTGGACCATTGGATGGAAAGAAATCAATGGTCCAGATTAATGACAACTCATAATTATTTATGAAATGTCTCTTATACCCTTAATTAAAATCAATAATTATACATATGCCATTTTTTTAATTCATTTTCCAAATTAATGTTTACCTAAAATAAACATCTATCATTATTATCCATAATAATCATAATTAGATCAAAGTGTAATAATTTGAATTAGTTGTGGAAATTAGTATTATTATGTATAATAAAGAAAACCATCAAATGTCACGTGTCACCTCCACGTTCACCAAGATAATTACAACTTATAAAAAATAAAAGATAAATACAATTTAATATTTTAAAAAAAAAAGATAAATATACTCTATTTTTTTATATGTAAATAATAAAAAAGAAACACAATTATTATTTTTGTATGTTTTTATTTTTACTCATATACATTTTATATAAATAAATTTAATTAAAAATATCCACGTAATACGTGGGTTATAAACTAGTTTAATATAAATCTAATTGACAATATCACCCTTTTAAAATTATAACCAAACATGGGTGGACTCCGGTTCCCCAGTCTAACATAATACCCCATTGATCCCGACCCTATATATTAAATATCGATTATATATTTACGGTTAATTGGTTTTAACAGAATTATTGTCTTACCAAATGAATTGATCTTGATCTATATTTAATATCATCGTCAATTCGTTATGGGTGGATCCATCCCTATTTAACCAGAGTCAATTGATACTAGTAATCTTTTTCCTGTAACATGTATTTATATATATTCCATACATCATTGACCCTTAAGATTTTCAAACACCAATAAATAGGAAGAGTTATAAATTGTATTATATGCATAATCTGTTGCCTGCCTATTTGTTTTTATTTCCTAACCAATTATATTTTTAATTGAGGTAATATATTTTCCAAATCAAGTCAATAAAGGTAATCGTATCAGATTGAAGATTCAAGATCAATGGGGTACCATGTTAGACTGGGGCACCGGGGAACCATTTATAGCCAATCATTTATCATTAAAATCATTAAAATATAATATAAATTTTGCTTAAAATTATTTCCCACATTAATTAATGGTGGGGTAAAAATGGTATTGAAAAATTTAAATTAGAATCAAAGATTCTGCGTATCCCATGAAAACTTTCATTTCAGTTAATATCATTCCTTATACTCATACTGAACATGTGCAATGAAAACACACTATAAACCATGATTGAACATGTTCAATACCGTCAATATTGGTTTATCACCAAAACGGTTAAAAGCTACTAAAAACACAATACACTCCGATTGCACATGTTCAATAACGTGTATATGAAATTGAACATTCACGAACGGTTTGATGAAAATAATAACTACCTTTATTTGACACATCTGATTAAACATGTTCATTAAAAATTTAAAGCTCATTGTCGAAGCCGATTGATCATGTTCAGTAAAACATATCGTCGAATCCGATTGAACATGTTAACTAAAACCCATTGTCAAATCCGATTGAACATGTTCACTAAAATCCATTTTGAAATTTATTAAATATTTTGTTATGGAAGTAAATCTCTATAATTAAGGAATTTTATTAAATTATTAGTTGTCATCTATTAAATAAACCTAATTGACCATATTACCCGTTTTAACTTATAACCAAACATGGGTGGACTCCGGTTCCCCAGTCTAACATGGAACCCCATTGATCCTGACCCTCAGATTGAAATATAAAAATTACTTACATTACAGTTTATGTATTCAGTCATCAGTTTTTTTAATTTCTAATATTGCTTAATTATTTTTAAATTTCTCAAAATAGCAAGGTATTATCAAAAAGTCATTTTAAATTGCACATCATATAACAATTAAACTGTCATTTTTGTACAAAAAATTCTGACCGGACAAAGAAACTGTCACGTCGGTAATTTTTACCTTGATTGGAAAGTATGTTACCTTAATTAGAAAAAAAATTAGTATGTTACCCAAATTGAAAAAACTTTGACAGTACGTCACCTTTTGACGCAATTAACCCGTCTTTTAATTCTACATTAACTTAAAATACTATATTGAGTTCTTAACTTGAATATTATGTTTTAAACCTTTTTAACTTTTTTTTTCCCTCATCTTATTAATTATTATACCTTTTACTTGAAAAAAATTGTTAAATTAATTTTCATGACCCAATCCGACCAGACGAAAAACTCTAGAAACTACAGTCGAACCATAAAAATAATAACAAAAGGAGAACAAAATGCATGCATATATCCACCCTGAGCGACGTTGGATGCATGCATTTTTTTTTTTCTTATCTTGAATGTTTGTTGTGAGTACTGAGTGGTATAGCAAGTCATCCTTCGTGTTTATATCAAACAGTAAAACTTTACTCGTATCAGAAATAGAATTTGTGTTCGACCATTTCGAACTATAGACTATATCCATAAAACCGAATATATATTACAACTCGGAAAGAATATAATTATATGTGACAAGAAAACGAGGTACGTGAATAAGTTGATGCTCGAGCTGATTAAACCAGCATTCGACCATCGAGGATTCAACTACAATTCACATATAAACATACACATTGCTAAGGAAATCGTCTCAATCATCGACGTAGATTGTTTCCTGCTGAAACACGCCCCCAAAGATCTTCCTTACCTCTGGTTTCGACTCTTTCTGCTTCGGCTGCACCTGCTGTGGGGTCCTTTTAGCCACGGGTTTCTTTACCACTGCTTGCTTCGGAGGCAAGTTCTGAGCCTTGGCTTGTCCTCTAACTGTCGCAATTTGCACTTTTGGCAGCTCGATACCGTTATTCTTCACTGCTGATGCAAACCCTGTGCTCAGTTTGTCCCATGACAGAGATAAACCAGGTGCAGCACCTTGGTCAGCACCATCTTCAGATATGGGTTCCTCTACGCTCTTGCTGACGGTTTTGAATCTATCCATGAGGTCTGTGAACGTCTTTCGCGCTGTTTCCTGGACGTCTTCGGTTAAACTTGTTGCTGCAGCTTCTTGTGCTTCCAACTTCTTCACCTCTTTCTGTGGTGTTTTGGCTGCTTTCTCTGCAGCTTTCAAGGCTTCTTCGGCTTTCGCCTTCGCGATATCTTCGGCATAAGCTTGCCGTCTATCATCCTCTGGAATCACACTAGAAGAAAGGCAAATTTAGAGGAGTTATTTTCAGAACCAACAAACTTGGTTTTTACATGCAAACTAATAATTTTTCTTGTTAAAAATTAGAACAAAGCTGATTACAAAAATGAAACAAATAAGGTGTCAAATGCGATAATTTTATGAATTCACATTTCACAACATTACCTGAAAAGCTCACTCACTGGCTTTACAGCTGCATCAGGACTTGTAGCGACTTCCACAACCTAACAAAAAGATTGACGAAATCATGTTATATATATAAAAACTAATAGCTAAATTTGGGCAGTTTTAGACTGGAGAGTCATGGGTTCAAGTTATGAAAGCACGTTTTCAGCGAAAGCATGAAACAAAATGTACATGTATCGGAGACGATTTCCGTGCATAGAACATCCTTTGTTAATGTGTGTGAAGGTAATGTTTTCAGAAGGTAGAACCATTAGAGGGGTTTCCAAAATTGGGATTTTAGGTTCGATGGCTTCAACCAGATTTCCTGACTGATCAGGTGAGTTTAAAAAAAAAAAAAAAAAAAAAAATTTGCTTTCTGTTTAAGCGAAACAGGTTTTCTTTTGTAGTGTTCTTATAGTTGTGCCTATACCTTATTTTCTGCCACTTCTGTGTTGGAGAAGATATCTGCCACCAACGACGCAATCTGTGACTTCGCTACCTATGGTTTTAAAGATCAAAAGTAGGTCAGAGATGAACAAATACAACTTGCATTGAATTTCAGCTCTTTTTATGGTTGTACGATGAATGTTTCTAGATATCTAAAACTACTTTAATCAAAGAAACAATGGCATACATTACATTACTTTGTAGTCGTTTTCCCTGGTGATCCCTTCTGCAGTCACAACAATGTTGTATGAATTCTTAGAACCATAATCCTCAGTTAGCTTGGTCTTGATCAGTGTGTACTTGATATCCGTTGTGATTAAACCATCTAGAAACTCTTTCAATGTCAATGGCTGTGAATTAGTGAACAGGTTGTTGAAAAATGATGAGATCCCATCTAATACATTGTTTGTTGAGGTGAACGCTGCTGGTGCAGTGTTGTAGATTATGGCAACATGGCTAACGCCAGCCAATTGGGCACCTTGAATGAACTGCAGGGCTTCTGTGAATGTGACATCTGTTGTTGGACCATTTTCACCTGTACTGATGGTGACTACGGCTTTGGTGGCATTCCCAATCGCCTTTGCTATGGCTTCAGCATCTTGGAAGGTTGACTCAACTGCATTGAGGCGTTTGGATTCTTCGGTGGAGATAACCTGCAGAGTTCGTAGAACAACATACATCAGGTGTATCGATCTTAGGAAATGACACCTAAAGTTCTCAATTTGAAACAAACAGACGTAAGGTCCAAAACACATAGGGACTCATCTACAAAGGCATAATGATTTCAGCAACGCCCAAAAGAAAAAGACATGAGCCCAACTAAAAATGAACAGGTTGTTGAAAAAAGTCTGTGAATTAGTGAACAGGTTGTTGAAAAATGATGAGATCCCATCTAATACATTGTTTGTTGAGGTGAACGCTGCTGGTGCAGTGTTGTAGATTTATGGCAACATGGCTTACACCAGCCAATTGGGCACCTTGAATGTGAACCCTGTGCATAAAGAACCCTGTTGAAACAAACAGACATAGAGTCCAAAAACCCCATCAATAGATCCCTAAATGCATAAGGAACCCTGTGCCATCAAGTGAAAATGGGCTATGAGAAGCAACATATCCATGTGGTTGATGAAAAACGGGCATGAAAAGGGGACCAATGTAGTCCATAACACTAACAGCCCCGGTAAAGTTCCTTTGATTTTTTGAACAATGTACACATTTTTAACTTGGGTACAAGATTAAACATAACTAGTAAATAAATTTTTTATATTTTACACACCAATACACATGTTTTCTCTCACCACCAATAATTATCTCCTTTTATTACAAAAATTGGCAACTTTCGCACCAAAGAAGGATCAGAAGTTCATGATCTCTTGCCTCATGTTATTGTTGTATTTCAAGTTTCTACTATAATCAACTATGAAAGACACATCTAAACATTTAAACTATACACATTACTCCAAAAGATGGTAGGATTCATAACCATACACATAATGAAACAATAGTGGTTCAACGAAATGAAATCTAAATTCAAATATCCATGTAATCATACACATAATATAATCCTAAGGATATAAAGAATCAGATGCAATTATCTTTATGTAATTGTGTTTCAGCAATATGCTTACATCTACCATGGTGGTTTCTAAGATGGTTATGGTGTCTCGTGAATCACAATAGTGCATATTGCATAACCATCCTCTTACAGAATTCGGATATCCATATCAACAAACACAAAGAAATATGGTTTAATTAATATATTAAGCTTTTGAAATTAGAAACAATCATAAATCGAACCTTGTAATTAACAGCCAAACGAGCCAAATCCTGGGCACTACCAAGCTCAGGCACACCAGCCCTAACATTAAAACCTTCCCGGAGTAGAGTCTGAGCAATGAGAATTCCAGCTCGTCCAGTAGCTCCGGCAACAAAGACCGTGTTGGGATCCTTACGTTTACCAAACAAATTACCCGTCGATGACGGATTAGTCACGATCGGAATCAACGATTTCACATCAGAAGCCTTCCCAAAGTCAAAATTGAACCGAAATCGATTTGAATTATCGGTTTCGCCATCTCCACCAGAAGATGCATCTGATTTCTTCGCACATACAATGAATCTCCTACTAGGATTTTTGAATGAAGCGAGCCTCGAGTGAGGTGTGGTTGTTAGGAGAACTGAATTAGAAGTGAGAGCTGGAGCCATGACTGGAAACCGTTACGGATATCTCGATTGGGCTTATCTATCTCTGGCTCGATTCTGTGGATTTTGAAGGTGTGTTTAGATCCATTCAATTTATGAAAACCGCCATTAGAGGGGAATGGAAGCTTTGGCGCCCTGTGTGACTCTGTGTGTTTATGTGAAAGCATATTGGGTGGACGTTGATGATCTTGTCTCAATATTATCTGGATGATGAGATGTAAATGTGTTATCAAATTGAATTCTGCCACGTGTCAGGCATTATCTTTTTCTTCCAACTGTTTTTTTAGTCTGGATTAATGAAATATGTTATCTGAAAAAAAAAGGTTTATTACAGAAAAAATAAACGCGTTTTTACATTTTTTGAGTTTTTATACTTTTATGTTATTTTTTTCTATAAAAGATCTCTGGTTAATTTTTTTTTTTTGGTTTAATGAAATTTGAACATTAGAACCAGATTTTCAGTTTTAAAAAACCTGGTTTACTAATTATAATCGGGTTCTAATGTCTCACTAAACCAAAAAGAAAAAATTAACCTGACAACTTTTATGAAAAAAATAACATGGAGAGACGACAACGCAAAAAATGTGAACATGTTGTTTTTTTTATAATAAACCCTAAAAAGATTAATAAATTATTTAGGGGTTATACTTCATACACCACCTCTATTTATAATCATGACATAATCATGACTAATAAATTCTTTATTCAATGAAAATGAGGAACATACAACCAATCATAAACTCTAATTTAGTTAAATTATTGGTCAAAATTATAGGGTGTGGTGGAGACTCATGTATTACATGGTTGGTTTAAAAAATACATAATGTTTTTATATTTTTAATAAATTATTATAGAATTTATATATAATTAAAATAAAAAATTGAAAGCTATTAAAACTGACAATAAAAAAATTCTAGTTGCTTGAATAACATGAAAAATATTTTTATATTATATCATTAAAAATTATAATGTGTGTTTGCAAAAGAATGTTTCTTTTAATTTTTATTAACTATAAATATAAAATATCAATGTGAGAAACAAAAAGCTTCCATTACTAGGATGTGTATATATTTTTTGAAAATGATAATTTATAAAAATCTAATCTCTGAAAATCAATAATCAAAATTTATTATATTCACAAGTAAAGACATATCATCTAATTCTTAACTTTTGTTAGCAAAATAATTAACAAAAAGGTTTACTTTATTTACCACATTTTACATTTAAATCCAAATGTTCAATTTTGATTATTAAGGATAATAATGATAAATATATATTTTAGATAAACATTATTTTAATATGTTGTAATATCTAATTTAATATTAATTAATTAATGAAAAAAAACTTAAAATCAAATTTTAATGTAATTAAGTTAAGACAGTTTATTAGGAAAAGATGCGGGAAAATGAAAATTTCGTGTATTGTGGAAGCGACATGTGGTATCAATTGTTTTACTTTATTATAATATTAGTTTATAAACTCATGTATAACATGATATAAATTTAAGAATTTAATTTCATTAATCTTGTAGGATAATTTATATAATTTATCAAATTTATAATATCTATTTATATAATATAATAAATATAAATATAAATACATAAAAAAATTATCATTCAAATTCAAATTTGAGTTTTATATTAGATAAAATTTAGATATGATTAGATATTATTTAAATTATTTATTATATGGATTAATTATAAATTTAAAAATATAAGATCCAAATAGTGGTAGAAGGTGATGTCACGTGGCAATAGCAAATGACGACACGTGTCAAAATAATTAATCTTTTAATAGTATTATAGATAGATTTAAAAAAAATTTCAAAGGAAATTAAATAGGAAATTAATAGGTACACATGACAATCTCATATTTAGTCAATTGACGCTCCCTCCATCTATGTGTCATGTGGCATTTAGTTACTTATATAATGGAATATATAGATAGATTCAAGATCAATGGGGTACCATGTTAGACTAGGGTACCGGGGAACCATTTATAGTCAATCATATATCACTAAAATCATTAAAATATAATATAAATTTTGCTTAAAATTATTTCCCACATTAATTAATGTTGGGGATAAAAATGGTATTGAAAATTTTAAATTAGAATCAAAGAATCTGCGTATCCAATGAAATCTTCATTTCAGTTAATATCATTCCTTACACTCATACTGAACATGTGCAATGAAAACACACCATAAACCACGATTGAACATGTTCAATACCGTCAATATTAGTTTATCACCAAAACGGTTAAAAGCTACTAAAAACACAATAAACTCTTATTGCACATGTTCAATAACGTGTATATGAAATTGAACCATCACGAATGGTTTGATGAAAATAATAAATCCTTTATTTGACACCTCTGCTTAAAAATGCTCATTAAAACCCATTGTCGAAGCCGATTGAACATGTTCACTAAAACCTATCGTCGAATATGATTGAACATGTTCACTAACACCCATTGTCAAAATCGATTGAACATGTTCACTAAAACCCATTTTGAAATTCATTAAATATATTGTTATGGAAGTAAATCCCTATAATTAAGGAATTTATTAAATCATTAGTTGTCATTTATTAAATAAACCTAATTGACTATATTACCTTTTTTTAACTTGTAACCAAACATGGATGGACTTCGGTTTCCCAATCTAACATGGTATCCCATTGATCCCGACCCTATATATATATATATATATATATATGTATATATATATATATATATATGTATATATATATATATATATGTATATATATATATATATATATATATACATATATATATCTATATATACATATACATATATATATATATATATATATATACATATATATATATATATATATATCTATATATATATATATATATATATATAGATTTCATTCTAGTAATGTATTTTAGCTATCATCCATTTTATCGTGCATTGTGGAAGCGACACGTGACATCAATTGTTTTACTTTATTATAAAAATATACAGATTTCATTCTAGTAACGTATTTTAGCTATAAATTATTAAAAATTTAAAATACATACATTGATCGTAAAGAAAATTTAAGTATATTAATCGTAAAAGCGATAAACTTTTGGATATTAACATCGTTAAGATTTTAACCAACAAAAATCATATTAGGTTTTTTTTTATTTATTTTATCAATTAAAAAAAATTCCATAAAATTCTTTCGTCCTTTTTGCTTCTTTTTTAGCGATTATAAATGGTCCATCAAAACCAAATACGAACTATTTTGAACAATAGTTATGAAAATAATAAGACATTCATAATAAGTTTAAAGAACCGTATAACATAACAATAAGATTTTCATTCAAAACAAGTAAATTATAATATATCATCCAATCATCCACAAAAAAATATAAACCATCCAATGTTTAGCGTTTGTTACCCATATGATTACATAGCAAAACTATTCCATAATCATGGAGTAAAACACCATCTCAAAACTAGAAATCATTCCACACATCACGTTAATTGTCACCTATATATTAATCATTCATAATTGTATTTATCTTTTGTGATTAAATATAGAGGTAGACATAAAAAATAGTTATCATTCATATTTATTTATAAACTTAAAAATAACAATTATGAATGCAACACCCTCTAAACCCAGCTAAAAGCCATGTCATTTACAATACACAGGTGGCATGAACGCAATCAAAGTTCATATCACAATGTCTAGGTTTACACAAACATGAATTAATTAAAACATTTTGCAAACATAAACAACTCTGTTTAACATTCAACCCAACATACAAAATCCGACCCAGATCCCATTATCCACAGACAAATCCGGATAGCTGACCCACGGTTTCCACAACAGTATAAGAAATACATACATATAACAAAATGCGGAATCTCTCGACAACAGCAAGTCACGCTCCTATCTTCGCTCATGAGCTGGCGGTCCTATCTTCGGTTCCCCTGATACACACATCAGACTCGAATAAGTAAGCTTCGCAGCTCGTGAGTACACAAGGGTTAGACACTGCACAATTCACATAAGCACATATCGCATGGCACATGGCAGCCCTACACTACATGGCATAACACATGCCAACCGACCTCTAATCAGAGACCCTAGAGATCCAATACAGAAATATATTCTCATCTCAATTGGGGAATCCCTCCCCCCTGGAGCCAAGCCACGCCCGTGGGGGCTAACAGGAGTAACGGCCGCATATATATATATATGGGAACCCTACGCAGGGCTAAATAGAGCTACACCACTCCCGCGATAATTCACCGCGATATACTATAATGGATCTCAAGCATATAACACATATAAAGAAGGAAGGATCATACCTGAGGGGCAACTCGCAGTGCCCGAACAATTCATATAACACATACGAAAATACTAACACGAAAGACTCAAAAGACAGCGACTAGTCTTTTAAAAAGGGCTCGCGTACTCACCTGGATCACCCTGCACAATCTCCCTAACTGATCGATCCGAACCCGACCCGTGACAGTCTCTAACAATCCCTGTCATAAAATAATTCTCCCCAGATTAATCCCAATTATCCCATAACTTGTTAACATACCCAAATGAACCCCACAAAACAGCCCAACGGACCCCCAAAGCCCAGACCGACCCAAGCCCACTGGAGCCGGATCGCGGCCGCACTGGCTCGATCGCGGCCCGCGCTCACAAAGATCATCGCGGCCGCGCTTGGCGCGTCGCGACCGCGCTCGCGTCGAACATCAGACCCCCTATTTCTGTTTCTGTTCTGTCCAGGAGAATTAATCTCCCTATAATTCGATCCCAACCACCATAATTCACATATATGCTACCAAAACACTTCTAAAACATTTATACACCAATTCCTCAACAAATCACAATATTTACACACAAAAATCACATCTAATTTGGAGGATTCTTTACCTTAAACTCAAGAACACCCTTTGGAGACTTCAAATCTGATTTTGCAACTTCAATCACTGATTTTTGGCTTCAAATTAAGCTCCAGCAGCTAGAGTTTACACACACACTTTTCCCTTTGAATTGCACAAAAGAAAGGATAAGGAAACACGTCACACACATATACGTATCTATACGGATCCGGTTATAATGCGGGTTCGACACCGATACCCGACCCTAAATATTAAAAATCCACTATGTATATCATTAAATCCCATTTAATCTCGCGAATCCATAATTATAGTTTATCCACTAAAATTATATCTCGAATCCACGTAATCCCCGTCCCGACACGTACAATCCACTATACGGGACGCAATTGGACCAACACAATAATCACTATTATAATTAGTCAATAGGATAATTACACGTACCTGCTCGAAAGTCGGGGTGTTACAATGAATAATTAATATTTGTATGTTTTTATTTATATAAATTTTACAAATTTATACATGTGATATATGGGTAAATAAAACTAGTTTCGAGAAATGGTTAGTATACCTAAATGCTTACAAATCATCCTAAAAATGTGATTATGATATGTGATAAAAAAACATCAAGGAATGACATAAGGAGTGAGAAAATATGTATGTCACGTGTTAACCATTGTATGTATTGAGTTGATTTTTAGGCATGTGAATCAGACCTATGTATGATTACTCTATAATTTTTACTAGGTTATTACCCATGTATTACCTGTGTTTATTTTAGAAATTGATATTATATACATACATATATATATATATATATATATATATATATATATATATATGTATGTATAATATAATAATTATATGAATAATAAAGTTTGCTTAATTTTAGATATATATAATAATTATATAAATAATAAAGTTTGCTTAATTTTAGTTAGTTATTTATTAAATTAATCCATATTAGAATTACATAGATTTGATTTGCTTTAAAATTTAAAAATAAAATCAGTAGATGACGTGACAAAAGGAGAGAGCGACATGTGTCAAATTAAATTAGAGCATGCCATATGACATTTAGTTACTTTTTTAATAGTATAGATAGACAAAAATGAACATACCTTTCCATATTTTAGGATAATTTTTCTGAAATAGAAAATTATTATGTTAAGATATGATTTGTAACATTTAATAATGAATTGATATCATAGTAGAAAGAATAATTTTACCATCTTCAAGTAATTGGTTATTCTTTCATCTAAAAGTTGGTCATTGACCTCGTCTTGAATTCACAATTGAAGTTGTATGACCAGTTCGTATTAAGTATCGACACATGACGTTATGACAAGTTTAAGGAGGCGTTAGACATATAAAAGTTTCAGTTGCTCAATTATTAATATTTATAGTTTAATAAATGTGTAATTTATTTTTTACAACATGCATTTTTAAACTTACATTTTTATTTTATTTTATTTTTTCATGACAATAAAAATGTAATTAAAATTATTCATGTTTATAACCATGTGGACATGAAACAATACATTATAAAAATTGTAATGATGTGGATATGAGTTGTTGTATTATTTTATTTTAAGAACATGTTATGTATGTTGTATATTGAAAATATCAAAATATTATTGTTATAAATAATAAAATCATGAAAGTAATATTTTGTTTGATTGATGAAAGGTAAATGTATGATGTCTGATTAATAAATTTAATTGATAATAGGTGGTCTTAAGGTATGATAAAATTGATTCAGTAATATTGTTTGTTTTATATATTAAGAAATGTATGTTTTATATAATCTATCGATTTTGTTAATAAAAGTAATTATATTGTTCAATACTTTTGAAAAATACTATCAAGGTAGTAAACTCCAATTACTTTTTGAATACTTGTTAGAGCATCAAGCAACATGTATTTCACAACCATATTCATCTCAAAGTACCATAATGCCGACCAAATCCAATTTTACCAAATCAAAGGTTTTTTTTAACCAAAATTGAACAATGTTGATACAAACAGTGAAACCAAAACCATTTTCATTGAAACATAACTTCTACAACACCATGAAACTTACAAACCCAAATTTAAATACTCAAGCTCTAAAAAAACGAAATAGGATTTTGATCTAGCCGTTGTTCCGATTATTGATGATGGCGACAGAGTGGTAGTGGTGAGTCGTGGCTGAGTGGCGGCGACATGGTGGTTGACGGAAACTAGAGGTGTAAACGAGACGAGACAACTAAAGAGTTACTCGAGATCGACTCGAAAAAAACTCAAAATCAACTCGCTATTAATCGAGCAGAGATCGAGCTAGAGCTAGTCGATTAATTATCAAGTCGAGTCCGACTATTAAAATAGCTTACTCGATAGGCTCGCGAGTCTAATCGAGTATAAGTTTACATGTTACATTTTTTCCTTTCAACTTTAAAATAATATATTTTTATCGCTACTATATAAATCAACCTATATGACTTTAAACCTAAACTTACATTCTTATACCTGCACCATACTTGCTTGTTTTGAGATAAAATTAGATTAAATCTTTTTGTATTTATAATTCGCTCTCTTTTTTTTGAACTTAGTTGAGCTGAGTCGAGCCGAACCCGATAGTGTCCAGTTGATTATTGAGCCGAACTCGAGTTTCAAAACTTAGGCTTGATAGATCTCGAGTTTTAGGGTTGAGTTCGAGCTCGGGTTTGGTGATACTTGAATCGACTCGGCTTCGATTATACCCCTAAGCAACAACGAAGGGAGATGGCCGACGCAATTTGTGGTTGATGTGGAAAATGAGGCAGTTGACGCCTTGCCGGGGTGAAAAGAGGGAGAGAAGAGTTGTATATTTTGACGAGAGCATGATAGGAGATGATTTATTGTCTTATTGGATAATAACATATTAATATTTTTTTGCCTCTTATATCTTATTGATATCAAATGGCCTTATCATCTCAGCCTCAGATAAAGACAATAAGAGTCTTGATAAAAGTTATCAAAAATTTTATGGATGGTAACAATAAAATATATTTATCTATCTAGACTAATAAATAAGTAAATAGATGTCACATAACCTTTAGACAAGACATGTGTAGTTGTATACTATTGATAATTTTACTATTTTTGTTTTTAGAACTATATCTTCTATCTATACTAATAAAATGTGTAATTATGCAATATTGATCTAAATCAATTATAATTAGATTTTAGTTTGATAAAAAAATCTAAATCCTGATTTGGATTCCAATCAAATCTCTAAGCATTATAAAAATTGATAGGTATGATATAATAAATAGTTTATAATGATGATAAAAAAAACAATTAGCATACATATAAATTTGAAAGACTATGTTAAAAATGTATATTTTCTAACATCTATTTATTAAACATTAATATTTGTATGTTTTAAGTTTTAGTTTACATATATTTTATATAACTTTATATTAAAATATCTGCATAATATGAAGATATATAAACTAGTATATATAGTTAGGGAGCGTTTGGTTCGTAGATTTTTTTCTTTGAGATTTGCATTTTGTCAAAAAATTTGCATTATGCAGCATTTGTATTTGTCAGGATTTTGTTAGAGAATCAATATTATTTTTTAGGAAATTTGCTAATATGAATAATGCAAGCTGACTAAGATTTAAATTTTTAAGGAGAAGACTGAATTTTTAAGTAACAAAGAATGAATGAATTTAAAAAATATTATGATTTTAAATCAAAACCAAAATCTGCAAACTAAACATAAAATTTTAAGTGCAAATCCTAGTAAATCCAAGAATCCGCAAACCATACGTCCCGATAAATTAAAAACATTGCTTTTTTTATCCTTTTTTTAGTGTCAATATACGTGACATGAGAGGAACTACGAGTGACGGAGTACCGAGACACGTAGACCCTCACCGCATATAAACGGATGCAAACCTATTTATATTCCCCTCTTTATTCCCTTTTCTGTTCCGCACCCCCAATTCTCCCCATCGATTCACCGCCGTTTTCCTCCACCATCTACAAGCCCTAAACCTTCACCAAACTCGAATCCATCGTCTCAATTCCCAAATTTTACTACCTAGGGTTTTCTCTTTCAAGGATCAGGGGAAATGGCAAGTTCCACCACCAGCAGTGTCTATATCCAAGTTATCGAGGATGTCATCAGCAAAGTCCGGGAAGAATTTATCAATAATGGCGGTCCTGGAGAAGGCGTCCTCAACGAACTTCAGGGAGTGAGTTTTCTTTTTTCCGATGTCGATGCAATTTTGTAGTATAGATCTAGTTTTATAGGGTTTTGATGTGATTTCATTTCGTTGAGGTGACTTTTGTTTGGATCTGTTTTTTCGTGTGCAATTCGTAGCGTTTATTTACTGTTTTGGCAATTTGTTTAGTTATGGGAGTTGAAGATGATGCAAGCTGGGGCTATAGTGGGTCCGATTGATAGATCTGCTGTCGCTAAGTCGATGGCCCCTGGGGCTACGTCGAACACCGTTCATGATCTCAATGTGCCATATGAAGGGACGGAAGAGTATGAAACTCCCACCGCTGATTTACTTTTTCCTCCTGTAAGTAATCTGTTGTTTAACTATACATTTACTGGTCTAATTGATTGCCTATGTTGACCCTTCGTAAGTGGATTCCCATGCAATTGTATATACCACTATATTGCTCTTAGAAAATTTCACCATCTAGAAGTTAGACGCCTCAAGGAAATGTTTGTGTATGTGATAGATAGCGTGAGGTTTTCTTTAATTTATCATAATTTTGTTCTCTGACTGAATGTAAAATTTTGGTCATTATTGAGTTGCTTAGTTTTGCGAAGAGAACTAACCTTGTTGAGATTAAAGATAGAAAGGGTAATATTAATAGTTAGGTTACAGATTCTGATCCGTGAAACGTTTACATTTACAATCATAACAGTTTGAAATTGATTAGCATAGTATTAATATGTGAAGTTATTTATATTTCATTTGTGCTGAGATTGTTTTGTCTTGGAATGAGATTTGTAGAAATTTATTATTTCTTGGAGAGTGGGACTGTGGGAGACAAGCGGCAAAACGTTTAAAAAATTGATTTCATTTGAAATGGTTTTACTATAGGAAATAAATTTTATGTAAATAATGGATTTTAAGCTTAACCTTTAAAATATAAGCTATACATATAAATAGAGGGGGTTCAATGGAAAACCACAATGCACTTGAAAACTTGTGAAACCGCACTGCACCACCACATATGCATCAAATTTCCCGCGTTATACATCAAAATCCCGCGTGATGCATCACCTTATTTACGATTATGCCACCGCGTTTTTCATGAAATGCACCAAATCGGACGGTATGCGTAGGTTTTCATAGTTTTCAGGTGCATAGTGGTTTTCCATTGAACCCACCCCTATATAAATAATTATTATATAAATAAAATAAATTTAAATAGTATTAAATCTTTGTATTTTGAAGGTATTGACGAGATTTATTTAACAACAAAATTTGTTAAAAGTTATATATATTTCATTGTTACATACAATATACAACATAGGATAAGGTTATAAACAAAACTAAGGAAAAAGAGGGTTGCAAATTGAGATTATTTAGTAAATGAATGGGGTGTAAATAAAAATTAAGGTACGTCTGCACGTGGTAAGTTATTTAGTAGATGATGCTCTAGTTATTTTGTACACTTAGCTTTGAAACTAGTTCACAAGTTTAAAGGGTTGAAACTAAAAGAGAAAATGATCCAAGGGTGGGGGATCAACCCCTTCAATAATCAAGTGGTGTATATATATGTATATGTATATATGTATATATATATATATATATATATATATATATATATATATATATATATATAGAGAGAGAGAGAGAGAGAGAGAGAGAGAGAGAGAGAGAGAGAGAGAGAAGAGAGAGAGAGAGAGGGGGGGGGGGGGGGAGCATAAGGATTGGAATATTAGGTGGCGTTAATTTCATATATGTTTATACTTCCATGGTTTGTTTCCTTATGTGGGATGTTATCTGTAGACGCCATTGCAGACTCCAATGCAAACGCCTATGCCTGCTCAAACACCACTACCAGGAACAGCTCCAACACCTTTACCGGGGACAATGGACAGTTCATACAATATACCTACTGGAGGTACTCCCATTACCCCAAATGATTATCCTTCTGTGAACGAGAATGGAGCTTCAGATGGAAAAGCTGGGAGGCCTAGCACATACATGGCAAGTGAATTTTTTAGCTTCTTTAACATATATTTTTTGGCCAAATCATTCCATCCATCCACTTTATATATATTATTACACTTGTCTTCAACTCTTCATTTCGGTTTCAGTTGGATATAAGGATGCTCTACATATCCAATTCAAAAGAACAGATTTGTCAAGAATAATTTGTTTTGTTATTGGAGTTGTTGACTTTGTAATTTAACTTATCATTTTCTGTACAGCAACCACCATCTCCTTGGTTGAACCAAAGGCCCCCTCTTGATGTGAATGTTGGTAAGGTCTATGATCTCAATGGTGATATTAAATATGTGTATATTAAATGTACATGCTTTATATGATTATATGCTATTTTACTAAATGTTATATTGTTGCAGCTTACGTGGAGGGCCGTGAAGATCCTGACAGAGGAGCAGCCAATCAACCAACAACACAGGTTACCACAGTGATATTATTATTATTTAATGATCTCCTGTGTTTTACTTATATAGTCTTAAAAGTCAAATACAAGTTCTGTCGGCATATTTTCTCATTGTCAGTTATTACATGATTACAGCTCAACCCTTATTATATCTATGTTCAAAAAGAGAGTTTCTAAGATCTGCCAAGTTCACTTTTAGTTGACATGAAGTGGAAACGACATAAAATACTTAAATATGTTTGTACTTTGTATCACAAGAAATTCTAAAGGTCAACAACATTTACTCAGACACATTCATCATCATTTAAGGTGTCATTAATGGCAGGTTTCTTTTTTTAACCATATGAAAAAAGTTACTTTTTCCTCCTTGTGCTGGCATCAATCCAGCTTCACATCCTTTTTAATGTGGCTAGTAGCTAGCAAGCAACCTTGGCTTTGGCAAGGGGTTCCTCATTTTTTGGACTTCAGTGCCCAACTTGAAAAACAGTTGGATGAATACCGTTTAGATCTACTATAGTATGGGAATATGTAGTTGTTTTGTATACTATTATATGTGTGTTTTTAGGAAGATCATTTTCCCCTTTAATAGCTTACGGATATACAAACATTATATATCTATATATATGTATGTGTGTGTGTGTGTGCATTGGACAAAAATCGGAGAAACCAGAAAATACAAAATAATGTAGACGAAAACCGGACTGATTGAAACCTGTTCTGTCCCTAACTGGACCCTGCACCAATTAAAAAACTTAGAATTTCTAAGTAAAACTCTGTAAGTACAAAACTAACTTCGAGAAGTATTTTTTTTAAAAATGGTTCTGTTATGGTTTTGAACAGACTGGGCTTCAAGAACCAAGGACCGAAAACCTTCTGTTTTTAACTCTAGAACAGAGAATTGGACCGAACATAGCCGGTTCTGGTCCTGGTTTGGTTTTCAATTTTGTCTGTTTGGACCGACTTTTGCACACCCATGTGTGCATAAACCAGTCCTCATCTTTAAATTTCAATTAGTTGTATCGTTCTGGTGGTGTCGTAGATACAAGATATCAGTTCTTTTCTCTATACAACATGCCAACTATAGTTGTCAAGGTGCATGTGTGGCTTGGTGCAAGGCGGGAAGGTGGTTCCTCATCATGTCGGAATTAAGTTTGTTTCGGTAAAATTTTGGGTGTAATGACAACTTTATGTTTGGACCTACTTTCTTGAAACTAAAATCTAGTCTCTTTGGCATATAAATTTGTTATATAGCAAGCTATTAATTTTTCTGAGCTGATGCAATGACGTGGAAATAAGTTAATTGCATAAAAGGAACATGCTTAAGTTTTCATCGCTTTCTTCTCAATGAGCAAGTTTTCATTGTTAATTTTCTCTGGTTACACTAGTTTTACTCTGTTAAGTGTTATCTACTTCTGTTCGTCAACAACACACACATTATTCTGGCAAATATTCTCTGTGCCTCTCTTCAAACTAGGTTAGTAAGATTTTCTTGCAACTAGTAAGTTCTGTTCTGATGAGTGATTTTTACATAGTTACATAAAAACAATTTTTTTTTTTTGTTTTGTTATGCCATGGTCCCTTCTTATTTAATATTTAGTACTATTGTTATTTGTTTGTTGTAGGTCAGTACTATTGTTATTTGTTTGTTGTAGGCCAGTTATGCAAGACTATGCCTTTTGTTTATTAACATAGTTGCTTTTTTGGTTTAGGGTGTTAAATGTACTAGTGAAATACTGACTGTAGGCGATAAACACAATTAATATAAATTGAACAAAACGATATTTATTGAAAGGTTTGTAAAATAGATGCTACAGTAGATGATAAATTACCATCTTTTTGTGATTAGATGGGATGTATTAAAATCCTCTAGTTAGATATTTTGTTAAATTTAGAACTTAGAAGACAACTTCAAAATTTCAACTACTTTTAAGGTACTGGTGATAAGCAGCAGACAAACAGGCTCATAGGTAGGTAATAAATGAAATAACCTGTGTTTAAGTCTAAGCCTTGCATGAGAATTGTTTAGACATGTGTAAATTCTCTGTTAATATTATCATTTCAAAATAAACTGTAAACCATACATATCTCTTTGAAAACTATGATAAGATATTTGCATTTCCTGGGACACATGACCTATTCTGACTCTATTCATTCTCTATGTTTGAAACTCCCTCCAGATTTAGAAATTGGTTACTTGAAAGTTCTACATATTCGATCTTTGCTCATGAACCGGATAGATGTGTGCCTGGCTAGTGCTTGACTGGTTTATAGTGTGTTTAATTTTGAACAAGAGTTAGTTCTCCTAAGCTGCAAGATTGATTCGTTAGTTCAGGGGGCGACCTTATAAATTTGACTTGTTTACATCTTGATATGCTTACCAGTTGGAACTCATAAGAATAAAAGTTTGTGAGACACTTGTTATATGCCTCTGGGTGGGCATGTGTCTGTGTGCCTTGGTTAGCTAGCCAAATAAATTTTGTTTTAAGGTTTATAAAATATTGAACCATGCCAATCTTTTTGAAGGTCTACCTTTAATGCTTCAAACCATACATTAAATAATTTGTTTACCTAGCATGCATGAGCTCAAGGATGATGTGTGCTGCTCACAGATTGTTGATACTCGTCTCATCTCACTTTTTTCTAGGAAAATAGGGTTAACTAGCAGTAGAAGATTATTTAATATAAAGAAACTGGAATACACAAAGGTCGTCAAAGCTCACAATATTAAGAAGCTGCAAAAGAATTTTATTCAATATATACATCATCCCACTTAAAACATACATATCTAAGCTAAGCTTAATAGGGTAAAAGCTTCGTATTTGTGAACTGTGATGAGCGCTGCTTTAAATATACGTATCTTGGCATGACTTATTTATACTTTACACACAATCATATTGTAATCTGTTCCTGAGGTGCTGTCTTATAGACGAAGTTCACCCATATTTGGTATTTGATCTCCATATAGTTTTTGTGGCCAGGGGAGTTGTAACAAATGCAATTACTGCAGTGTCAATCACTTTTTACAACACCTTTTTGAAGACTGGAAAAATTTTGTTACATCTATACTAATTTTTATAGTCACATTTGTTTATGTTTATGCCAACTTTTAGCTCACTTTCTCATCCATTAAGGTGAAAACATTAATGATTTCCCTGGACACCTATCATTTAGTGGACATAGGATTAACAGACAAGCAACCTTACTTTACTAATTCAATTGACCTTTATCTTTCCCCATCAGAAACCATGCATAAAGTTAGCAATTATGACATTTATCGATATTACAACTTTATGAGGCTGTAACGTTTATTACACACAGTGCATCACATACGTTTCTTTTATGTTTTCAACAATGGACGTAAAAATAAAGACAATCAGACAAGTTCAACATTTTCCTTTGTACTCCACATTGCATATCATACCTTCATGCTTTAGTGAATTGGCTTATAAATTAGCAGATACTTTGACAGCTTTCTGATCATCTAACATAGGGATCTGTATCACTTGAAGCAATCAGGTGCTTAAGATGTAGGTTTTACTTGGTATGTAATATCTTGTGAAATCAAGGACATTTGGAAGTGCTAGTACATAACTACAAAATTTTTCCATTCTGTGATTTGTGTAATGACTCTTATCTGGTAAATGTGTCTACAGCTTACTAAAATGAGGTTCTTGGATGTATCTATTAGTTTATAATGTAGCATTCCATAGAAGTGTTAGTTATTGATTTTAATCTCAATTCTAGGATTTCTTTCTTTTATCTGCTGGAAAGCGTAAGAGGGATGAGTTTTCATCACAATATCGTCCGGGTGGGTATATTCCTCAGCAAGATGGAGCTGCAGATGTGACAACTGACAAACTTCAGGTAAATCTTTTTCGTGCTTAATCACTTTTTAACGTCTACATTTGGACATATATGATGTTTTACCTAGTTTTATAATCTGTAGTTGTCTTCACATATAAACTGTCAATGGACATAATCACGCTGTTTTGTTATTTGATTTTATCTCTTGTGAATATGCTACTTTCTTACAAAATTTATATTTACGTGATAACAAATTTGGTAGGTTTGATCAGTAGTATTAGATAGGGTAATGCTGGGAAACTCATTATGAAGTTTAACTACATAACCAAACAGTGTTTCTGGATACCTTGCTGGCCAAAGTCTTTTGATGCTGATGGCCGGATATCATATTTTTGCAAAGCGTCATGTCTTGCCCATGTCTGAAGGCCACTCTGATCATCAAAATAAATCAAGTGATTCTGTTGGTGAATCTGCCTGTATCTTCCCAGAAAACTATCTAAGTTCACTATTCAACTAATTGAAGTATTGCATCAACTATCAGCAACATGATTGACTGTTTTAAAGAATGAGCTGTTGTACTTTTTAGCTAAAATGGATAATTATTTTCTGTTAAGTGTGTGTGGGATAAATAAATGTGCTTTCCATCTTTTATTCTTGGGTTTATTATGAAACAAACCAACATGTTTTCATGTTTTTTGGATTTTCGTCCCTCCATGTTATTTTTTTCTTTAAAAGTCCTCAAATTAAATTTTTTTTGGTTTAGTGAAATTTGGACATTAAAATCCGGTTTTTCAGTTTTTAAAAACCCGGTATACTAATTATAACCAGGTTCTAATGTCCAAATTTCACTAAACCAAAAAGAAAAAATAACTTGAGGACTTTTATGAAAAAAAAATAACAGAGGGACAAAAACGCAAAAAACGTGAAAATATGTTGGTTTTTTTTCATAATAAACCCTTTATTCTTCCAGGATTATTGTTATTGGAGATTGAACTACAAAAGCCTCATCGAGTAGGAGGCATTTAAGCTTTAATATGGTAGCTTAGCTTGGGTAATTCAGTTGTTATATTATGCACTTCAAAAGTGTGCTTTTTGCATTTTTCAGAAAGTTCTGCGTCCTTTTCCTGTTCTAATGCTCAATATGGCTCACGTGTAAGTTATAGAGAAATTGTGTGCTATGATCATCAGACCCTTGTCCATGAGATAAGGAAATCAAATAACCTTGCTGTTTATGTTTTAATATGGACGGTAGATCTGAAGAAATTTTAGATTCTATTTGTCAGAAACACTCTTATTTTCTTTTAAGGATGTACCAATTAAATTGGTTTATGATAGCAGGTTATATTTAGGTTTCAGCCTCTACACTTTGCTCCTGAATTCTGTGGGGGTCATTGTGGGTATTACTATTGCTATTGGCTTGTAGGCTAGAAATAAAGTGGTGCACAATGCATAATATTGTTCATATCTTTGATGAACTTAGCGTCTTCCAAAAAAAATGCATAATGATGAAACCCAAAAGGAAATCATAAGCAGTTTTAATGACATACTTCCATGCATTTGTATCTTGTCATCTGTAGATCATTGGGTCTTTCTTACGTATGAACTGTTTGTCACACATTATGTTTCTCAGATTGGTCAAGGGAGCAATTCTCAATCTGGTAATGGTGTTGCTGGTCATGGGCTTAACTTGTCTTCTAGGATTCCTCAACTGGATGGGCCTATTCCTGATCCCTATGATGATGCACTTTCTACACCAAATGTGAGCGTTTGCTTTTTGTTTCCTCAAAACAATCATTCTTTTGTGCTTTAATTCCACTTGTCATTCCAAATGTCAATGTTGCTGTTAAAATTTGGTACATTTCACATCATGTTAAATGGGGTAACCAGTTATTTTTTTTGATTTTTTTAAAATACATTCGTTACTCAAATTCAAGGGATGCCAGGCTAACACACCTGTTCAATATGATTACATATATTTTATTATTACAATAGTAATATACTTATTTTAATTGTAGAATTAAGGAGGTTGTATGCATTAAAAATTACACTTTGGTAATCCTGAAAAATATAACCCAATTGGCCCATTCATGAATAGATGCATTGAAATTTCCAGTTTTATCTAATAGCCATTGAAAGTTTGTAACTATTGAAACCAAGCCCAATAAAATTTATGACTGGTTATGATCAATTTATTCTGTGGGAGGTGAATTCATGAAAAATCTCAATCCGACCTCTGCAAGGGAAAAATAAGTAAATGATCATCAAATTATATATTGCGCCAGTGTTTGCATTTGTTACCAACTAACTGCTTTCTTGTGACCGTAGATTTACAACTATCAAGGAGTTGTTAGTGAAGACTATAATGTAGCAAACACACCCGCTCCACAAGGTATATTTATGATCTACTTTGATGCAACTTTGTCTGTCTGTTTGTTGGTTTCTTCTAGCCTGAATTTGGTATTTTGTGCTGTCTCCATTTGTTCAGAGCTACAAGCTCCAACTCCTGCCTTGGTCAATCAAAATGATGTTTTAGATGATGATGAAGATGAGCCATTGAATGAAAATGATGATGATGACGATCTAGATGATGTGGACCAAGGCGAGGAACTAAATACACAGCATTTAGTTCTGGCTCAATTCGACAAGGTAGATCATATACATATAAAATATCCTTGCATACAATGACGAAGCTTGGAACTTCTATCTGGATCAGCCACAAAAGTCTGAAACAAAAACTGATGTTAATCTCAGACCATTGTTCTCTTTATATTTTATCTGTATGATGGTCAAACGATGATGTGATCATGTAAATGCCAAGGCCTAACAAAATAAAAGAACAAGGAATAATGAATTCACATTGGTAATCATAAATGATAAGTCGATAAGATCTAACTTGTATTAATTGTTATCTTGATGAATAATCCCCCTTATATTTCTATTATCTTTGTTTTTTTTGTATGAAAATTTTATAAAAAAGCACACTTGCTTCCTTTTGATTTAATGCATGCAACTCTTTTCTTTTCTGAATATCTTCATTGAGCTAATTTGATATGATGTGAATGTTCAAAAGGAATAATTCCTAAATTGAAGTTTTTGATGGGCCGACCTTGGTGTATCATTTATATATGCAATTTGCTTCAGTTACTTTGTGGCGTTTATCAGCTACCATAATCATGTGTCATGAACGTAAAATTGGTTGGCAGGTGACTCGAGCCAAGAGCAGGTGGAGGTGCACTCTCAAGGATGGCATTATGCATATAAACAACAAAGATGTTTTGTTCAACAAGGTCTGTTATGTTTACATTGTCACCTTTCACTTAGAGGATTCCCATGATAACTGTATTGGTTCCTTTTCATCAAATCTGTTCAAATTATGTATTTTAGTTTTCATCATAATCATCTCACTTATCGGTACTATTGCCTGTTGGTTTTGTTTGATAACATTCTCAAATTTTGTCATTGGAGTTTGGAGGGTGTGCAAGTGGCATTTGGCGTGTGTCTTGTTAGGAACTGCGATGTTTATAGGATGGATGATGTATGTTATAGCGATTTGTATCTTTCTTTTTTTTTTTTCCTCCTGAATTATCGATTCTGCTTTCCTGTTTCAGGCAACTGGAGAATTTGATTTCTGATTATGCCCAGAAGATCGAAAAGTTGCAAACCGGGGTCCGAGCTATCATCAGAAAAATATGTAGAGAACCACATGTCTCTTTTAAGTTAAAAAAAAACGGAACTCAATCGAGGTAATTGATGTTTATGAGGTGAAAAGGCTTACCAGATGTATATAAAGTTGGAGAGCTTTTCGTTTAGCCCTAGTATTTATGGGCTACCTTGAGTTCCATGGAAAAAAACTACATGTTTTTCATGGAACAAGTAATTTCCAGTTATACCCTTTGGATTTTGGTGAACTTCTATATCAACTGCATTATTTATCGTTTTATGTTCTTCACTTTAAATGTAGCCTATGCCCTTGATCGGAAATTACCAGAAACCTATAAATGGATGTTCATACAGTTTCACCCTCTCAGGTCGGTTAAAATCATTTAACTTTATCGTGCCGTGAACTTTTCGTTGCAAATTACAGGAATTGTTTGTGGTATCAATGAAACGAACCTTGATCCCAGAAATTTTAAGTACACCCAATGGTTTGATCCTTTTCGGTGATGCTAGGTTAGCATAGTGGCAGATGTAGGAATTTTGATTGCTGGCTGGTATCATAATTATTTACGGATATGGACCGTCCGTGCAACAAGAAAAACACAATATTTTTGAACACATGGCAATGTATGTAGTTATCTCTGGCATCATTTCGTAATGTAGTATGTGCCGAACAATCTTGCAACACCTTCAACGCGTGGTTATGTCATTTATCCGTTGATTTAGTTGTCTGATTCTCAAGAGATCATAGGCGTTTTGACTTTATTCTCAAACAATAACTATAGAACCAATATCATGAATAAGGAATCAAATTTTTTTTAATTTTTATTTTTTTACACTAATTAGGTATAAAGAACCGCTGACACTTGCTACTCCAACATCAATGTAAATACAACATTCACCTTGTATTTTGAGACATGGAATCAGTAATGGAGGCATACAAGATCAAACCTTGTTGGTTGCCCCAAGATTGTAGTTCATTTGATCGGTAGGGACGTTAGTGGATTATTTTACTTTTTCCTTAATAAAATCTCAATGAGGGCTTTGTTCGTAAAATTGTGTTCGTAGAAGGGTCAAATGGGATCGTAATGCATCAATAAAAAATTGACTTAGAAAATGATTAAAGTAGAGGGAAATCATCTTTTTATGTTTTTGATTGTTTTTAGTTTGATTAGGAATGCAAAAAAATATATATATCTATATTTTGAAATCAGTTTTTCATTCCAATATATTAAGAAATTAAAGGGACAGAATGAAAATTGAAGAAACTTTTTGACAATTGTTTGTGTTTCTGGAGCATCAAAACACAAAAATAATAGTATATGAAGTTACGATTTGTAAACAAAATAAAGGGTCATGCTTTTGTTATACGATGAAACTTGTAATGGGTGAAGATTTAAAAAGCAACTTAACATAGCATCCAAATTATGATGTTTTTTAAACAAACAATTGAGTTTAAAATGGGTGTTTGATTGTTTATCAGAATGTTTTAAAAATTAAGTTTTATAGTAACACAACCAGAAAAATGCTTTACCTAAAGTGACATTTGAAAGCAAGAAAAAACTTCATAGTTATGTTTTGAAAACACAACTAAAAACATTAAATTGTAAAAGCTCATAAAGGAAAAGTTCCTTTTCTACCAATTACTAGTTTCATAATCGAAATAAAGAATATAGATAATCTTTTATTCAAGGAACTATTATTGTTATCACTTCTAACCACAAATCACCTGCTGATTGCTAAGTCACATACAACTTTATTAAAAATTAATTATTCTTATTTTACCTTCATTTTAGAAAAAAACATCTTTAACGTGATTTTAAATTTTACATAACATTGCTAACAAAATCGTTGATAAACAATCGTAAATACCACTAAAAGTTTTTTTTTCCGTTACAAAGCTCGAGTAAAACAAACTCTCATATATATAATTATACACGCTTTAATTATAATCTATAAATACTATTAAAATAATAACTAAACTGTCATTTGTCATCTTCTTAGGTAACATCTTCCATTAATGACAAATATTGATTAGTATTTCAAGATTAAATTAAAATTTTTAAATCAAATTAGTTTTAAGATAATAATATAGTTAGACACGTAAATCCCACAAAATCACAACTAACAATATTTAAAAGATTTTTTACAAACAATATTTAAAACATTTTTTGATTAATAATTATAATAATAACAATAATATTAATAATAAACTTAAAATTTAATTATTAATGGTTAGTTTTTTCGTTTAAATAATTCATACATAAATTAATTATAATGAAATATATTAAATATTATTAGTATTTAAAATTTAAATATTAATTATTAATTTAAGTTTATATAGTTTTATGATTACATGGTTAATAAACTAGTTATATAGAGTGTGTTTGGATTTGCGTTTGAAAAAGTACTGTAGCGTTTTGAAAACTAATAATCAGATAATAGCTGTAACAAAAAGTGCTGCAGTAAATGTAGTGTTTTGTTTAGCTTCTGCTGTTTGCTATCATAATTATCAAATAATCAGTTTTAAAGTGTTTGGATTTGCGTTTTTTACTTGTAAAATGATCAAATAATCACTTGTTAAGCAAATAAGATATATTTTTTAAATTATGAAAAAGTGTGGTAAGATTAACGCTAAACGCAAATAATCACTTATTTACGTATGCAATCCAAACACTTTAAACTAATTATTTACGTTATTGTAACGTAATAAGCTAATAATCTGGTTCATAACGCAAAACCAAACACGCTGGTGATATACAAAATTAACCTTCCAAGTTAAATTGATTTGATCATCCAGTCCACAGTCCACAAGTTCCTCCACGTCATGCTAGTTCGTTCCAAAATGGAATCGGAAGTTAAAAATTTGGGGTGGATCTTTTCCTTCGTTACAAATCCACCACAATATGATCATTCTACGCAGCTGACCAACTCCAGAAATGGCGTTTACTGCTTCCACTTCCACACGACCTCTGTTAACCCATTTCAATTTCAACCTTTCTTCGCATTCGCAGCATCGACTCCCCCCAATTCGCCGATCCCATTTACCAAACCCTAGCCATTTCCTCAGTTCCCCCCTAATTAGCTGCACATTTTCACAAACTAACACTCAATTCAGATGTCCCTTGTTCAAAAGCATACCGTTAATTCCCACTACAAAGTTCAACTTGAAGGTGTGATTCATTTCTAAACCCACATTCTCTTTCAATTCGTTTCTTATATCTTATTAGTTTGGTGTAACCAAATTTTTTTGGGTTTTCTTTTGTTTGATTGTTTGTGCTTTGAGTAGGTTAGAGCTTCAGCAGCAGAGGAAGAAGCGTATCAAGAGGATTTCTCATGGACTTCTGTTATTTTGCCGTATGCATGCTTCCTTAATGTTTTGAATTTTTAATTTCTGCTTTAGATCATGGTATTTAGCCATCGAATTGTGCACCTTTTTTCAGTTTTGGGTTATGGGTTCTAATTTGTTTAGCCTGTTGTCTGCTGTTATCATACATTGTTGTATGTGATCATGGTTACCCCTTTTTAAGATATTCATTCTTTGAATCATTACGAAAATTAAAATTAGAGCATGACAATGATTTGATCCCAATTTAAGCTGGATTGAACTTCATTTGAACACCACATTAATTGCTACTGTTTTCAGCTCCTCTCTTCAGGGGTGTTTCAATGTGCGATATCAACGTGATTATTGAGATTTGAAAATTCAGAAAAAGATAAATGATTGACTAAAGTGGTTTGGTAATGTTTTTGTTTCTACTGCTACAACTATAAGTCTATAATAAGATTATTTTGACCCTTAACAATCAGAAAATGAGAGTCATAGTAAATTTTTTGCTGAACACTTAAAAACTGATGATTGTGATTTCAAGTTGTAATAAACTAATAATCACTTTAAAAATGGACAGTCAAACACCCCATAGTTGTTTCAACTTTTGTCAGGAATCCTAAATACTTAGGAAATCATTTTCATTTTTTTGTCAAACACTCAAAAATTATTATTGTGATTTCAAGTTGCAAGAATCAGTTTTGAACACATATTCAAACAACGGTTGTCTCAAGTTTTGTCATAGCACTTCTCTTATTCCAATTTCCAATTTTCCATATATAGTTTTTTCTCTTCATATTTTAGAACCATCTTTTAAGATAAAGTGGAATCACATGAAGCCTGGAAACAGACACAAGACTTAGGGGGTACCCCTGAGAACAATCACATGTAGCCTCCATAGGGAGGAACAATTCTACAGCAACACACAGACAAATAGACAACTATGTTTTTAGGAAGAGAAAAACGACAGCCAACAACCACAAGTAAAACTAGTGCCTTAGAAAAAGTTAATAATTTGTAATTATTGTAACTTAGTTCAGATCATGTTTAAAATGATGTTAAGGGTGTGTTTGGATGTGTGTTTTCAAACTTCAAAGTGATTATTATGACTTTCAGAATAAACAATTACCTCATCAAACCTAAAGATAGGTTATTTTACATGTATCTCAATAATGAATTCTTTTACAACTCTTCCCTACTTCTACAAATTCGATTTGTCTTCACCCTAAATAAACAATCACTCTTTTTCCGAACACTCAATAGTTGACACCTAAATAAATTGGATGGAATATATTCTAACACAAAGTCCTCATTTTCCCATAAACAGAATATGTCAAGTCTTTCATTACTTGCAAAGTTGTATGCCTCGTTTGGATTCTTGAGTATTTAGGTTTACAAGGCAAAAACTTCTATGTTCTTTTTTTTTTTTTTTTTTTTTTAAACTTGTGGTACTAAATTTTTCAGGTTTGTATTCCCAGCCTTGGGTGGCTTACTATTTGGGTACGACATCGGTGCAACTTCTGGTGCTACCATCTCGTTACAGGTATATGCAGTGCCAATCTACATATACTGATATACATATTAGTTCTTGAACATGAAAATCATAGACTATGCTATAGTTTGTGTTAAACTGTTAATATCACTACTGTTGAATTTGATACTTATCTTAAAACCTAATCGTTTTATAGTCACCCGAGCTTAGTGGCACAACATGGTTTAATCTATCAGCTGTTCAGCTTGGTCTTGTGGTAAGTTATTTTTGTAATTGTAACGTCTCTAATTCATCCGCTTTAGCTTTTTTATGTGGCGAGTCTTGAAGAGTCATATTCAATCCATTTATGATCTGGGTAATATTTTATTTCCAACATGTCAAACAGGTAAACTTAGAAAATTTTTCTAAAAAGGCAAATGGTCAATACCTTGACAAGTACAACCTCCTAAATTGCTTTATTAAAAATAGCAGAATGATTATCTTAGTAATGATTTTTATCATCATATTTCATATATTAATATTATTTACTGATGATATTAAAAAGTTAAAAAAAAAAGTGATGTCCTGTCAACCTGAGTACCTGACCCAATCAGTTATGGTCACATCCTTAACAAGTGAAAGTTTAATTATTTTGTCCCGTTACACAGCTTGCACATTTTGGCACCTATACTAATTTCTTACAAATCTAATTGAATGCAGGTCTCGGGCTCCCTCTATGGAGCTCTTTTTGGTTCCATCCTAGTCTACCCAATTGCCGACTTCCTTGGTAAATGTCTTCTCTAGCAAGAAACTATGAATGAGTTCGAGAACTTTCTTTGTGTAACATTAGCTTTCGGTTTGTGAAGGTAGGAAGCGTGAACTTCTATTGGCAGCTCTACTATATGTGTTTGGTGGTTCTATCACTGCTTATGCTCCAGATCTTGGTGTTCTCTTACTAGGTCGAGTTCTCTATGGCTTAGGTATCGGTCTGGTAAGCTTCATTGTATATGAATCCTCGTGAAGTCCACTTAATCCATATAATGAAATATCATCAGCTGTTTTCTTGTTTTGGTTTTTTAGGCTATGCATGGTGCACCTCTCTATATTGCAGAGACTTGCCCGTCTCAAATCCGGGGGACTTTAATATCTTTAAAAGAACTGTTTATCGTTCTAGGAATTTTGGTATTTATTTCCACTCCATCAATCGTATCTAAGCATGTGCATGGTTCAGTTTAGCTGGATGACTTGGTTTCGGCCAAACCATGCACACCCCAGTTTGTGTCAGTGATTTGACTTCAAGATGTTTGATAATGGTTGTTTCTACTTTCTACAGCTGGGTTACTTTGTAGGCAGTTTTCAGATCGACGCTGTTGGAGGTTGGCGTTACATGTTTGGGTTTAGTGCCCCAATTGCACTTCTGATGGGATTAGGTGTGTTGGGTCTCCCTGAATCTCCACGATGGTTACTTCTCCGAGCAGTTCAAGGTAAAGCATCTTTGCAAGAGTACAAAGAGAAGGCTGTTTCTGCTTTAAGCAAGCTTCGGAGTCGGCCAGCGGGTGATGTAGTTTCAGAAAAGCAAATAGAGGACACACTTGTCTCATTGAAATCTGCTTATGGTAGTGATCAAGAATCCGAAGGGAGTATCTTTGAGGTGTTTCAAGGCCCAAGTTTGAAAGCATTTGTGATTGGTGGAGGTTTGGTCCTTTTTCAACAAGTACTAGTTCAAACTTCTCTTGTTTGCTTGTCCGTAAATAATGTATCTCGTTATGACGACATTGGCATTGACCTAGACTTTTCGCCATCTACGCTTCTTTGGGACTTACCTTCATGTAACGTTCCCGCAAGGGAGTTTCCATGGTGTTGCGTTTGAGATTAAAATGAACTTACGTTTCTTGATGTGAGTTTAATGAGTTACATATTGATGTAACAGATAACTGGGCAGCCTAGTGTTTTATACTATGCCGGCCAAATCCTTCAGGTATTTCAAACGGATTCTCTGTCTCTCTGTCTCTCTCTCTCTCTCTCACACACACACACTATATATATATATATATATATATATATATATATATCATGTATACATACATACACATATGTGTGTATGCATCTATATGTATATGTGGGTATGTATAATAATGTGTTGCTACTGTTTGCATATTCGTAAATTGTGGACTCAAGACTGCCGGATTCTCTGCGGCTGCTGATGCAACACGAGTTTCAGTCGTTATTGGTGTATTTAAGGTACATCTAATGACTTGGGAGATTATATACATTTTATAAGGCTTTTCATTGCAAACAAAAATGCATAGATACCACACTTTTTTTTGGGTAAGTATCCGACCTTTGGGTTGACTAATCCACACGATCTAAATCCACCACTACATAGATTCAAATCGGGTGAAGCTCTCCCCTTGGGAGACTGGCGTAGCCGAACGAAGGTTGTCATCTATTCTCTCTCTCTCTCTCTCTCTCTCTCTCTCTCTCTCATTCTGTTTTTCCTTACTATTTAAAGATTTGAACCTTGGACCTCCACCTTCCCAATCTATAATTCCATAATGATAACCCTTGACAACCCTTGAACCTTGGTGGTTAAACAGACTTTTTTTCTACTTTTTTGCATTTTCATAATTATCCAAATTCCAAAATCATGCATTTTTTTATGCAAGTATTGTGATAGTTTTGGCTGTTTGACATGAACAGTTGTTAATTTGCAATGATTAATGAAAAGCCAAATATAATAACAGTTCAGAAAGTTAGTTATCTGTTTTCGTTCCCTTTTACGACTTTACAATATATGTCTTTGCAGCTGCTGATGACAAGCATAGCAATTCTGAAGGTTGATGATCTCGGGAGAAAACCGTTGCTGATTGGAGGAATCAGTGGAATTGTATGCATCCGTTTCTTCCCATTTATGGACTGTATCACCTCATGTGATGTAATCAATTTTATTACCGAACATTACGTTACTTTTCTTTGTTACAGACCCTCTCATTACTTCTCCTTTCTGCTTACTACAAATTCCTTGGAGGGTTCCCATTGATTGCTGTAGGTGCTCTACTTCTTTACGTTGGGTGCTACCAGGTAACTATTTTATATATGTATGTATATATGCATAGAAGTGGGATTGAATGATCGACTGAATACGTAAATAGAGTTGACTAGTTCAGTACATTAAGTACTCACTCATGCTTGTATATGGCCCCACTTTACAAGGTATATCGATTGAATACATAATTTGAAAAGTGAGGCCCAAATGCATCAATGTGAAGGTACTTAATGTACTCAATTTTGTTTGTGTACACAATAGAACGACGCACTTACAGGGGTGTTCAAAACCGGATATCCGAATTTCGGATTCGGATATCGGATTATCCGAATATCCGAAAATTCATATTTTTAATTTTTTTTTAAAAATTAAATCAAATATTTAAATATCTAAAATACAATTTCATATATCCAAATAGATATTAAACATAAATATATCACAAACTAAATGTATCCGGAATTATTTTACTCAAAACGACTAAAAAAATATAAAAAAACTAAATTTTATAAAAATATTAGTTATAAATCTATAATTACTAAGATAAAACTCAAAAATATACATTAGAATAATAATAGACACTCAATATAATGTAAATAATCAATACTAAAGAAATAAAAAAATTTCAAAAAAAATTATTTTTTTTGGATTTTCGGATATCGGATTATCCGAAAATCTGTAATTTTACTATCCGAATCCGAAATTTCGGATATCCGAAAATTCGGATAGTTTCGGATCGGATTTTCGGATTTTTGTTTCGGATGCTCGGATTCGGATTTTTTTTGAACACCCCTAGCGCGCACACACACAGAGAATGAGGTTCAACGAAGAACCATGTGTTTATCGGAGAACCACAATGTATGTGATGCACAACCCTCCATGTGATTTTATTAAACCTATGTAACCACACGAGGAATTATGCATCATATGAGGGTATCGTTATGAACAAAAATTTCTCGTATGATGCACAACCCCCTCACGTGATGCATAATTCTCTCATGTGATACACAATCCCCCCATGTGATGCATAATCCCTGTGTGATTCATAATTCTCTCGTGTGATGCAGTATGTAGTTTTTTTGCGATGCATCGTGGTTCTCGAGGATGAGGTTTAACGGAGAACCACGTGTTTATCGAAAAACCTTGGAGAACCACAATGTATGTGATGGACAACCCTCCATGTGATTTCTTGAACCTATAACCCACAGGGGATTATGCATCATATGAGGGGATCATTATGAACAAAATTTCCTCGTATGATGCACAATCCCCTCGCGTGATGCATAATTCTCTCATGTGATATACAATCCCCCCATAATTCTCGTGTGTGATGCACTATGTAATTTTTTTGCGATGCATTGTGGTTCTCCAAGGTTCTCCGATGCATCCTGGACCCTGGTTCTATGTTGAACGTCACCCTATTTATACATGTGTGTGCGTGTGTACATGTATATATGTGTGTGTGTATGTAGGGCCAATTGCTAAAAATATAAACAACTTTATTATTATTTTACATTAGTAGCATCAACTTTTATATTTTTTTATCATTTATAGCAAAACTTAAAAAAGTTGTTGCTATAAATGATAAAAAGAATACAAAAGTTAGTGCTATTAAGGATGCAAAATACAAAAGTTGATGTTATTCACATGAAAAATACAAAAGTTGGTGCTATTAGTGATAAAAAATAAATAATGTTGCTATAAATGATAAAAAATCAGTAAGTTATTATTTTTAGTAATTGACCCTATATTTGCATGTATGTATATGTATATGTATATGTATATGTATAGTATAGAACTGCCTGTAAACTACTGCAACATTTGCTTTCTATGTGGTTTTATATGGAGAAAACAAAACAATTTAGGAGATTAAAAAGTAGAATGGAAGTACAAATATATAAATACAGTTCCTTTAGATAATTTATGCATACTGACTCCATGGATGGTAACCGAGTTTGTGAGATTAAAAAGCTGAAGGGGAAAGATTCTCGTGTTTTGGTTATCTAGAAAACAAATAACTTGGGATGAAAAGTTCATAATTTTCTCTTAAAAACTTTCCTCCCAAATGTGAGAGGCGGAGAGATAGAAAACGGAAAATTTTTATTGTGGAGAGATAGAAAACAAAAAGATTTTTTTAACTTTTTTAATGGCGAAACTACCCTAGATGAGATCAAGTACACTTTTCTCTCTTACGAATGGGTATAATGGTAGAAGTGTCAGATTTTGTTTACCTTTCTCTCTGATTCTAGAATCTTTTGGACTTTGGCACTTTCAGATATCCTTTGGACCGATAAGTTGGCTTATGGTATCCGAGATATTCCCTCTTCGTACAAGAGGGAAAGGCATTAGTCTTGCAGTTCTTACAAACTTCGGTTCAAATGCCTTAGTAACCTTTGCTTTCTCTCCATTGAAGGTTAGCGTTCGTTTCATGTATTTGAAAGTCAACATTTCCATAGTCAATCCCACATCTGATATATGATCATCTATCTATTTATGCAGGAGCTACTTGGTGCAGAAAATCTGTTCCTCCTTTTTGGAGCAATCGCGTTGTTATCACTTGGATTCGTACTACTCTACGTACCTGAAACAAAAGGATTGAGCTTGGAAGAAATCGAAAACAAAATCTTGAAATGAGGTTTAGATTGACCTTTGGATTTCTTAAAAGGTTAACTTCCTTATGTGACTAAGCCCTAAAAACGTCGTTCGTTTGAAGATTTTGTGTCTCCGGTTTTGCTTCTCGTATCTTTATTTGTGGTTCTTGACACATGAAAATAAAATGGAAACAAAACATGAGGCACAAACTGTGAATCCTGTTCAAGTCTATGGTTTGTTGTTTATAATGTAGATATATGACTCGTGTCTGTGTAATACTACGTTAAACCGAATTGGTGCATGTGTTTAGCTATCGTGAAGTGTACTCGTATTTGTACTAATTATTATGAAATTAACAAAAAGTATGCAGCTCAAACGCAAGTTCAAGATCACCCAACTTTGGTATTCAAATTCATTACACTGTTAACTTGGTTAAAATCGTGTTATCTCGCTAACCATATAAGGTGGACAGGGTCGAGCTCAAGTTGACCATCTAAGATTAAGCTCGAATTTAATTAGATAGCTTGTTCCAGTAAGATTGCAACCGAGTCGAACTTTTATCGAATACAGGGCCGTCACTGAGATTTTGGAGGCACCGGGCAATAATCATAAAAAAAGCCATTTATATATATTTATAAAGTTCACTAGGTTGTCACTTGGATTTTGAATGCATTGGGCAATAATCATAAAAAATGTCATTTATATATGTTTATAAAGTTCACTAATATTATAAAGATTATTATGGATTTTGGGCTGGGTCAACTAATATTATAGACATAGGTTAACTTTTTTGAGGCCTTACAAAAAATTGGGCCCTGTGTCATGGCCCATCTTGCCCTTGGCAAGAATCGGGTCTCATCGAATAATTTAGAACTAAAAATATTTAACTAGCCGAACTCAAGCTTTTAATGTCTTAACGTGAGTTCTTATCGAGACACATTGAAGCATACATATGTATGTATGTATGAACGCACATATTTTTGGTTGTAAACGAGTTGAATTTTTATTGAGCAACTTGAGCTTGTAGAGTAACTCGAGCTCATTGGCAAAAGGTAGCTTTAAAATGAGTTTGGTTACCAAATATAATGTTTATATATACTCGTATTTTGAAAACTTGTTAAGCTATTGAGCAAAGCTTGAGCATAGCATAAATTAGTCGATTTGATCCCTTTACGAGTCTTTACGATCTTCGCTTGAAGAATACATACATCAAGTGTTACGCGATAAAACAAGCTTACATAAAATAGGAAAAAGTGCACCAAAAATGTGGCAATGAGGCCATAAACATAGTAATAGACATGTAGTATAAAGCTTGAAAATCTCGAAAAGAATTCGAGTCAAGTAAACCGAGACTTGACTTGTTATTCGTTTCGAGCTGATATTTAGATTCAATGACTAGAAATTAAACTTAGATGCCATGAAATAAGTTTTCTATTTTAAGATGAAGATGTATGGTTGCTGCAGAAGGACCTAAGTCAACCTTCTATTTGGTAGGATATATTGTTCATTCAAGTGCCTGAAATTGTGGCATAAAAATAGATTACCATTTGCTCTTAAATTCTCTGTTTAGAATTTCCTTAGAAACACAGAGCCTTGCTTTGGTGAATTCATAGCAATGGCTCAGCCAGACGATACACGAAGAACGACAACAGCAAACGCTCCACGACCCCAAACCTCACCCGGCACGAAAACTTCAAAAACTCTAAACTCCCCGCATTCTCAACGTCTGCAAGGTGATTCGTGGTTTTCATCGTTTGTTTCTCTCTTTTAGGGGTTGTTTGTTTACTTCTTAATGGAATCGTTAAAAAGTCATTCAAAGGTAAAATGACCTCTTAATGATTCCATTGAGAGGTAAACAAACGAGGCCTTAATTGTTTTAATTTGATGTGTACTATAACATATGGTGCCCGTAAAACTGATCGACAGGTCAATCCTCGAGTTGGTCGCCTATTTCTTCGCCGAAGGTGAGGCGGAACCATGATCACGATGACCATGGAAACCACCATAACAAGAAATCGGTGTTTATGAAGGTGAAAGAGAAAGCGAAAAAGTTAAAGAAATCTTTGAGTGGGAGGAGGCGTCGAGAGGAGAATGAGCAGCGCAGTCCCTACTTTACGCCTCCAGGGAGCACCGCTCCCGTGGAGGATGAACGATCCGAATATTTTGGTTCTCCAAGTAATATATTATCTATCGTTTTACGTGTTACGTACAATATTCGGGATTACGGGCAGATGGATTTTAGCTTTTCTAATTTGTATTTCCAGTGTCTGGACCTCCGACGGCGAAAGCTGATAACAAAGGGTCTTTTGAGAAGCATGATTTGACGAGCAACACGGAACGTGAAAGCGCCATGACGACGGCGGCTGATAGTTTGGTAGAAACCACTGATTCAAAACTCTCGGGTCTCACTATCTCGACTCGTGAAGGAACGGAAACCGCAAACAAACATGAAGGTAACGAACCGAAAGAGAACAACACTAGAAGCAGCCCGCAACAGCAGGACAAAGGCGTGTCGGTGAAGGAGTATTTGATGCATAAGTTAGAACCCGGAGAAGACGAGCGAGCGCTTTCTCAAGTAATCACGCAAACGATAAGTCCAAGATGCGAAAAGATGAAAGAGGCTATGAACTCGTTGTTAAAAACGGAAGAACCCTCTCAGTCGACGACACCTAAGACTTCAAAATCGGAACTTGATATTACGCCTGCTGCTTCCGATTCAAATCAAAACATAGGGGATACTCTAGCAACCGAATCTCCCAATATGACAATTAGTTCGTTATCTAGTTCGGCTAATCCAAATACCCTTGAACCGAGCCCGGGTTCAACTTCTGAATCTTTGAAAAACCAAAATATAGGCTCAAACGCGGATCGTTTGAACCCAAATCAATCGTTGTCGGCTAGTGTTCATGGTGACACAGGTGCTAATGCAACTCAAGTTCCAACTTCGGTTAATAATCATGAAGGTAACCTTTCAACAAGATGAAAATCTCCATTTTTTACAAATTAATGGCAGTTTAATTACTTAACGAGTTTTTGAATGCATTCGTTCTCCAGGCTAGATTAAGATCGAGCGTTCTCTTCATGTAAATGAATACAACTCTTGCATCCTCCAACAAAACGGGGTCGTTTAGCATATTTTGTTTCAATTCTTTATCTTCAATTCCTCAGTTCATCGTTCATCGTATCTTTTAGCGATTATCGTTCGTTAACCTTATGTATGTATTTAAATTTTGCTATACATGTAAATGTGAAGTCACAAGTGGAACAGATTTATATGTGAATTATCTTTATCAGAATCGATACAAAAGTTATATGATAAAAAGTTTGAATCATCGGCTACCGGTTTGGTCAGGTTTTTCATGAACTTGCAACGAAAAACATACAAAAAGTTAAAATTTATGTATTTTTAAAATTTAGCATGTTTAAAATTTAAAATTTGATGAATTCAAATTTAAATTTAGCATGTTTAAAATTTTTGATAACTATGACAAAGAGTTAAAATTTATGTATTTTTCATCAAATTTCTTTGTTCATAGGAACTTGACATTCCTTCTGACTCGTACATGAATTAAATTCCAACACATACATAAATTAGATTTCAATATACATCCCTAACTAATACTAAAAACTATCTTATGCTCTCATCATCAACCATATTAATAACTAAAATTCAAATTACATTTTCTTCGAATTACATTCCGTGAACCAAACGTCTCCTGACTTGTGATTTTATTGAAATATAGTCCTCAAAAGAGCCAAATAAAAGAAGTTTGAAGTTTGAATGGATAACGACGAGCCCTTATATCAATGGAAAATAGTTCTAATAAGATAACAAAGCATATATTTAGGGGAAAAGGTTCCAATGAACAATGCACATACTGAAGATGTCCGCAGAACGCATACATCAACCTCTTAAAAAAACAAACAGCACCTTAGAGTGCTAATTATTATAGGGGTGGGTTCAATGGAAAACCACTATGCACGTGAAAACCATGGAAGCCTACGCAAACCGTCCGATTTGGTGATTTAATGAAAAACGCGGTGGCATGATCGTAAATAAGGTGATGCATCACGCGGGATTTTGATGCATCATGCGGGAAACTTGATGCATCACGCGGGATTTTGATGCATCACACGTGGAATTTGATGCATTTGTAGTGGTGCAGTGCGGTTTTCACAAGTTTTTCAGGTGCATTGTGGTTTTCCATTGAATCTCCCTCAATTATTATAAATATTATTTTTGTTGCCATAATACCTTCATGATCAACAATTTATCTAACTGATAATCACCCTCCTCAACCATTCCAGACAGCCATTTTGCCACCAAAACTGCCAACTATGTATCTGTTGTTTCCTCATTCGGTTAACCTCTTGACGAATGGAAGTTAGGTACGTTTCCACGTCATGGTCACGCTGAATGCCTCCCTTTGGACCGTACGCGCACCGCTCACTCAAGATCTCTAACGGGTGCGGTGTGTTTAAGAAGACAGACAGTGCAACCCTGGTTTGGCTGTTGGCCCTCAAAACATAAAAACCACTTCCTGAAGGAAGAAGGTGATGGCTTGGTGAGAGTTTCGCATCCGGCTGCAGTATCAGTAACTCTCCCATCGGAGCGTACAACAAATTCTGCCCAAAATTTAAATCAATACGTGTGTACGTACACATGTAAACACTACAACAAAAGTGTCATTTAGTGACACAAAAAAGATAAACTATATCTTACTTTAGTGTAACTTATGAAAAAGAGTAGGTATAGAGAAATCTTTTACCCACACTTTTTCAAAAATAGTGACACAAAAATTTTGTCACAAAATACTTGAAACCTATACCCATATACATTTTTAGTCACTATATATCTATACTTACTCCAATTTTACCCACTCTTTTTGTTGTAAAAAAGTGACACTATACGTATCAAAATCTTTTATTCACTCAACAAATATGATGTGTAAAAGTGGAGTGAGTATATATTGACTAAAAATATTTGTGGGTATAGGCCTCAAGTATTTTTTGACAAAATTTTTGTGTCACTATTTTAGAAAAAGTGTGGGTACATAATTGCTCTATACCTACTCTTTTTCATAAGTGTCACTAAAAGTAAGATACAGTGACACTTTTTTTGTGTCACTAAATGACACTTTTCTTGTGGTGAAATAAACTATTGAGCCACGTAGGCATGCATATGCATGCATGCTTGCTACGTACCTGGTTATTTAGACATGAATGATTCCTAAAATTCTCATTTACCGCCTTGAGAAGGTCGGCTACCTGAGACGGATAGTTGCAAGAAAAGATTCGTGGTACGATGTCACGATGCAACATGATTCCTTGGAGATGGTTCCTTGGTAACCCGAGGTTATGAAGCAAACTATCACCACCACACATAATCCACGGTGCTCCAAATGTAATTACGGGTAGCAGAGAAGAAACAGGGACCTGACCTCTTATCAACAACATGAGATTTACAAGCAAAGATAGGCTTCCTCCGAGAGAATGACCCGTCAAACGGAGTGATGCACGATTGCCATGACGTCGAAGGTGCTCATCGACGTGAGGCAACAATTGTTGGTAAAGTGCCTTCGCAGCCTCGTATATACCTCTATGCACAATCGCATCCATTGCCTGCATGCAGATAATTATACAGTTGATTCAATTTACAAGAAGAAGCTGATGCATCTAAAGTCCCATATTAGAGTGGAGTCCTGGGGTCCTATGTTAAATGCACATGTTCAATGTTTTATTTAATGCAAAAATGCGATATACAAATGTTCAAAAGTGCATTACCATCGACGAGTTTACTTTATTTGTTGGTTCATTACGATAAAAAATATTATGTATCATGCAAAGGTACAATATTTAAACAATATGCACATGTGAACTGATAATTCACTTTTAAACATGTGCATATTGTGTTTTTGCATCAAAATATACTTTTTTATGGTAATGAACTTCTAATTATGTGAAATGTTCAACAATAATGCACTTTTGAACATGTGTGTATTGCACATTTGCATGAAATATAGTATTTTATTGTAATGAATATGTGCATATAGTATGGGACTCCAGGACTCCACTCTAATATGGGACTCCATGGAACTTGAGTCATCTAATTATAATCACAATATATATATACATTTTAACCTCAAACTGAATAGGCTCGAAAAGTATGTTGGCTTGCCATGATGCAATCGATTCAGAGCCCTGGAAACAATCGTCGTATACAATTTAACAAATTTTAAACCATTTGACAAGTAATTAGTTGAAATGTTAGTTTATTAATTTTACTTTCTGTAGGCTTGGCACATGCACCTGAATGACAAAGTATCGAATACTAGTTTCATCATCATCGTCACAAATGAACCAGTCGCAAGGAGACGAGTTCAAACCATCTGCAACAGGCCGTTCTAATGACTTTTCTAGCGAAGATGTAATGAAACGAAGTCTATGACGTTTCAGGGGATTTCCAACCTGCCCAATATCAACGTATATATACATAAGTAAGGGCATGTTTGTTTACCTCTTAATGGAATCATTAAAATGTCATTTTACCTTTGAATGACTTCTTAATGATTCCATTAAGAAGTAAACAAACACCCCCTAAGTAAACTAAAGAAGAAGAAACCGACATATATGTAGACATGATCTGAACCTTGATTTTTGGTATGGTGTAAGATAAGCTCCCTAAATAAGCCATTTGAGCATACAACTTTGCCTCGGCCAAAGAAACCTTCCAAAGAAGTTTTGAAAAGGATTTGTCGTCGAATTGATCTTCGTCAACCTTGCATGCATCATCATTCATATCGGCTTGCCCGTGATTGTAAGTAGTGTGTTTGGCGGCAAAGAAAAGAGGCCCGGGCCTTCCGGTTTTAGGAACAGTAACAATTGTGTTTGTGATGCCGGTAAAATGTAAGAAGGGGATCATGGTCCTCGCGTTTAAAGAGAAACCATCCATTATCATATAAAAGCATAGAAACTAATTATGAAATAACTAATTAAGGAGAAATGTGAAATCAACAATACATAGATTTAACAATTCAAAGAGATGAAATGAAGGTGTATGCTATATATGTTGCTCCCCTCCCACATGGCCACATAAGCATATATATACACTTAATTAACATGGCCAACCAAAATAAATTTTATATGTTCGATATGCTAAGGGGGCGTTTGGTTCGCAGATTTTTTTTCTGGGATTTGTATTTTATTAAAGGATTTGCATTATGCATCATTTACATTTGTCAGGATTTTGTCAATAAATATGCATTATCTTTTAGAAAAAAGTGTTAATCTGAAAAATGCAATGTAACTGAGATTTAAAATCCTAAGGGGGAGGCTGAGTTTTTAAATAACAAAGAATGAATGGATTTAAGAAATCCTAAGATTTTAAATTCTTACTGAAATCTGCGAACCAAACACATGATTTTAAATACAAATCTCAGTGAATCCCAGTAAATCCGTGAACCAAACGCCCCCTAATAGTTTAATACAACTCTTAATCTATCTATTCTATTAAATGAATAACCAGATGTCACATGACGTGTAACTAGAACGCCACTTGGCTTAACAATAATATGCTACGTGTATATGATTTTTTTTACTATTAATAATGAATAAAAAGAATCAAATTAAATTAATAAATAGAATCATTTAGCAGATGTTTTATAAATAAAGTCTTCAAATAAGGGTTTCTGTTATGCAAATGTTAAAGTAGAGACAGTTTAAAATTATTTATTTTAGACAATGAAGGTAGAGTAAGCATAAAGAAACCCAGTGTTGTTTATAATGAAGTATTTTCGGGTTTATGATTTGAAACTATGTATCAATTTTTTTATTTAAATCTCATAATTATTTTATACTTTTTTGTATGTTTATATATTATAATTAATAAGATCAACACGTGTACTATACAGGTAATAATCTAGTACAAAATAAATTATTAATCAAAGGGAAGGGAATTACTCTTTCTTGCTTATCACATTATTCACTGTGGTTGGCCAAGGACCTAAAATTAGGTCGTTTTATAAAGAGCCGTATTAATATATCAAACATATATAATTATTGCAATTCACGTGTGTTTCAATCCATTCTCTTATACATACAAAAAAAAAAGTATAATGGCATAGTAGTCTTTTCACATGTGTTACAAATTATATCAGAAATAAGTTTTATATCAAATTAATAAAATATTTATAAATTAAAACATTACAACGATTTAAACCCCAGGATGACTTAATGGTTCAACATTACAACAATTGCTCAAAAAAAATCATAACTAACATTGTGGTGGTACGAAATCTCAAACAAACTCCATTTCCTCTCTTTTTTCCCTTGCCAAAAAACAAAGTGGTTACTTTACAAGGATTATAACCACTAGGCCGACCACCAAAGGTGGAGGAGTTTTCCCGTGGCCAAGGTCTCGAGTTCGAGCCTTGCCAATGGCAGTTCTCCTTAGGTGGAGGTGTGAGGTTTGATCATCACCTTCAAAAGCGTCTAACAAAAATAGGTGCTAACCGCTAACTTTAGTCGTTAAAAGAAAAATTACAAGGATTAACCCAATGTAATCAAAAGAACAAGTGTCAGATAAAATATGGTCAATATTAGTTGCCATTGACTGTCGTTTTACTTGATGCACCCTCACTTTGATATTTTTATGATAATTTTAGATTATTTTATTATTAAAATAATAATAATACTTCAAATTAAGGGACTAAGGGAGTATGGAATGTTACATCATAAGTGGAAGTATGAACAAAAACTATCATAAAAATATCAACATCTTGATATTGTATCCGAATCACCCAACACTTTCTTTACTATATACAACAATTTACTTTGAGAAAACAAAACCAGATATTATATTTAAAGCGGTAGTAGCGCTATAAATGTTAAAAGTAGATTAAAGCAACAACAACCACGATAAAAATATAGTTTTGCTATGATTGTCAAAAAGATAAAAAGATTATTTCTCTATTTTGCACATAAGTACATAACATATTGGTAACCTGTGATAATAGGTTCTTTGCTATGTACAATTGATTGTTAAAAAAATAATATATTAATGTAAATGTTAAGAAAAATAAATGATCGTTATGATTATTAAAAACGTAAAAATTGTTATCTTTCTGTTTGACCAATATATAATACTTATACTTAGGGTTTCAATATTAGATATCAGATATGTAATATGGTAATTACAAATTTCGTTCATATGGTTTGATGAAAATTACGGATTTGATTTTTAAAAGGATAAAACGGCCATTTCAAAAAGTTTAACGTTTGGGATGTTAAAAAAAGGGTTTTCTATAAAAAAAACAGGTTTTCACGTTTTTTGCGTTTTCCTCTTTTCATGATATTTTTTCCAAAAAAATACTCAAGTTAATTTTTCTCTTTTTGGTTTAGTGAAATTTGACTGTTAAAACCTGGTTTTTCAGTTTTTAAAAACTCGGTTTACCATAATCGGGCTCTAATAGTTAAATTTAACAAACCAGAAAAAAGAAATTTAACTTAAGGACTTTTCTAGAAAAAACTAACATAGAGGGACGGAAACGCAAAAACCGTAAAAACATGTTGTTTTTTTTCCATAATAAACAATTAAGAAACTATTTATGTAATTTTTAAATATTAGGGACCATATCCGTAATTTCAGGCAAACCACAAGAACCAGGAATTTACTCAAACAATAATGTCAACGCTTAGCATTTTGGTGAATTCATGGGAACCCGGTAGGTTTTCATCTTTCCCATTTTAACGGTCATCATATCGTTCTTCTTCTTATCCATGATCGACGTCTTCTCCATTGATTTCATTTAAGGGAGAAAGTGAGGGATTTAAAGTCGAAAATGAAATCCAAATGCGAAACTATCTGAAAACCCAATTGTAATCTTTCAATTCCACATACTCTCTAAATCACAAAATCAAACTCATATTAGTTATTTTTTTAAAGTTTTTATAATCAAAGAAGTGGATTAAATAATTCAAAAACAAAATTGTATATTATTATTGGTGAATGATTGAAAGGTGATTAAACTTTGAATGACTTCTTAATGATTTCATTTGTTTATCTTTTAATGGAATCTTAAGAAGTTATTTTATCTTTAAATGACTTTTTAACGATTTTATTAAAAAGTAAACAAACAACCCCTAGGTGTGCAGATGCAGGGGTCATATGCATCGATGCCGATGATACTCAACAAAGCCATGATTTGTTGTTTATTTTCAAAAACAAATTTAAGAAAATTTAATTAATAATATTTTTTTAGATTTTTCTTAAAAATTATAATGTGCTAACCCAATTCAATTAATTAAGTGTATGCCTATGTGCCTGGCCATGAGTTTTAACTTAACCCTTTAGTTTTAAAATTTATTTTTCAAAACATAATAGATTTAATTTTATTTATTTTTCAAAACATAATAGATTTAATTTTATTTGTCAAATAAGTACAGTTTTAAGTTCAATTTATTAAAAGTGGTTTTGTGATATTTTCATTTAATTTTTTCCTTCAAAATTAGTCTCTTTTTTTTTTACTCGCTTATTTTCACTAATTTATTTAAAGACGGTGGTTTTATCTTTTTTCTTTTTTTCTCTCACAATTTTTTCTTAAACTTTATTCATTATCATTTTTCACTTGCTTTTTGTTCCTAAATTTGTTCATTATTTTTTTACTCACTTTTTTTAACTTTTCATTAAAAAAATTATAATATTATATATTTATTTCAAACTCAAACATTTCACGACTTACCACAAACTTAAATATTATATATATTTAATTCGACAATCATAAAAAATTATTATAATTACTTGAAAAGAATAAAGATACATTTTCAATATTGATCATTAACGTTCAAAGTATAACACATACTCGCATAACCTTTTAACAAATACCGATTAACAATATACAAGTATCAAAAAACTTGAATAAATCATATTCGGTCAAACAAATTTTCTTCTAAGCAAAATAAATTCTTTTGTTTTTTTATAGTGGATAAGATGCAATCTATAAAAAGAAAAGAAAAAAAGCAATAAAAGAAATGTAGAAAGAAATTTGTTAGCATTAAGAATTATAAATATCTCAAAACAAATTATTATAATTTATCTACCTTGAAACACATTAATATAATTTATTTAACATGAAACACATTAAGAGTGGTGGGAGTACCCACCTTTTCCAAACCCACCTTTCTGTACACGTCAGCGTCACATCAACTTTTCTCTCTTCACCTTTCCCCACCTTTCTAACTAGGAAATACCCACCTTTCTTAAACTTTCCATCTTTCTTAATTTTTTTAACGTTAAATTAATTTTAACTAACAAAACAAATACTAGAACTAAAATAATTACTTTCATAAATATTTAAAAAGTATTACATAAACTAAAAATTAAAAATTACCGAATTAAGATAAAAAAATACATAACAATAAATAAAAACTAAAATTACGAATGTACATAAAAAAATACAAACTAGCCGTCTAAATTTGGTATCTGGGCAAGTGCAATATGTTTCACGAGATCTGATTGAAGGTTATTGTGTGTTTCCTGATTACGAAAGTAAAATACGAAACTGTACGAACGAAACAACAATTACGAAACTAAAATAAAAAAATACAAACATTTATGAAACTATGATAAAAAAACAAAAAATAAAATTATAAAATTATAAAAGTAAATAAATATATATATATATATATATATATATATATATATATATATATATATATATATATATATGTGTGTGGGTGTGTGCGTGTGTTTGTTTTGTTTACAAAAAAAAAAGGAATAAAAGTGTTCTACCAAAAAAAAGGAAAAGAAGGGGAAGAAGAAGGGAGAAGCGGGGTGGAGCGGGGAAGGGAGGTCGGGCGGGGACGATTTTTCGCGGGGCCGCAGAGGGGGGCGGTGTAGCCGCCGGGGTTCACTTCCAGGTGGCAAGGCCGCTGCAGGCGGGATGAGTATCCCGCATGGCCTAATATGTTTCGGTATTAAGAGAAAGAGACATTTTGCTTGAGAAGATTTGTTTGACTAGATATGATTTATCCAAGGTTTTGATGCTTAAGAATTGTTAATTAATATTTTGTCTTTAGTTTACCTACTCATTAGGGGTGAGCAAAAATCGAACCGGAAAACCAAAAAACCGAAAAACCCGGAAAAACCAAACCGAAAAAACCGGAAAACCGGGAAACCGAAAAACCAAAAAAACCGAAACCGAAAAACCGGAGTAAATGGTTTGGTTTCGGATTCCCTCTCAAAACCGAACCGAACCGGTTTTAAAATTAATTTGATTTTTATAAATATTATATATATATTTATTGAGTTATTTATAGTTTCACTCATATTTAATGTTACGTTCTACTCCTATATTAAAGGAAACATTTTTCAATTATATATATAATTGATATTTATGATGTTAAAATGCTAATTAATTGACATTATTAATAGTTATGTTTATTTTAATTATATGTGAAGTAGATAATGCTAATTAATTGATATAAACATTATTATTATATTTTACATGATGAAATTACTTAAATCAATTCAAAGCCTAAGTTAGTAAATTTAATAAATTAGAGTATAAAACAACTAAATTAATATTTAATATCCAATTTTATCAATTCGAAGTATCAAATTAACACATAAGTTGATTAAAAATTCAAACATAAACAATTATTTTTTAGTGATTTATCAAATAGTGCTTAACTTTAGTAAAAAAAATTCAAATTTAGTAAAAAAGTGTCTAAGATTTTTCGGGCTTGAACCCAAAAAACAAACCGTTTTCGAAAAACCAAAAAACCCACGGGTGTAAACCGAAAAACCGGTAAGCCAAACCGGAAAACCGAAAACCCGAAACCAGGAAAAACCGAAACCGAACGGTTTCTCCATTTCAAAAACCGGAATTTTCGGTTTGGGTTCGATTTCGGCCAAAAACCGAACCGAACCGCCCCATGCTCACCCCTACTACTCATGTACATACATTGTTATTGTGCAGGTTGGAAAATCCCCTGAAACGTTATGGACTTCGAATTATTACATATTCACTAGAAAAGTAAGATTATTTGAACTCATCTCCTTGCGAGTGGTTCATTTGTGAGATGACGATGAAACTAATACTAGATACTTTGTCATTCAGGTGAATGTGCGAAGGCTACAGAATTACAGAAAGTAAATTAATAAACAACATTTTAATTTAATTACTTGTCACATTCATGATTTAAATTATATAAAATTACGCCAAAATAATTTTCGTATAAAAGTATATATATATCATAACTAGTTTATGATCCAGCATATTTTTTTGACAAATTTCATTTAATCTGAAAGCATTTTTGCAAACCAAGCAACCTAATATAGTATTATTACTTGGGGCTAAATGTGCATTTTTGTAACAGAATCAAATCATCAATTGTAAATCTCGTCCGGCTCAAACGAGTGCGGAGTGCCCTGGACTCACCTACTCACTCATAAACCCCTCCTCTCTCTCTCTCTCTCTCTCTTATCTCCTCCAATGGCGTCCATCGCCGCCGGCACGGGCCAATTCCTCAGCCTCCATCAAACTCGCTCCCTTTCAAAATTACCTTCCCCGCCATCCTCCGCCTCTATTAAAACCACCACCATAAGATGCGATCAAATTTCGCCTCAAAACCCTAACAAACTCTCAAAACAACGACCGTCGAAAACGCCTTTGTTTTCCATCAAGAACCTCGCCATTTCCGCCGCGTCCGGTGTTCTATTTCACGTAGCGTACAATAATCTTTCGCCCTTCAACATCGGCGGTGGAAATGGTGGCGGTGGAGCCGCCGGCGGAGGAGGCGGCGGAGGTGGAGGAGATGGTGGAGGTTTTTGGAGGAGGATGTTCTCTCTTGCAGCTAATGCAGATGAAAATCAGTCTCCAGAGTGGGATGCTCATGGCTTACCGGCTGATATAGTTGTTCAATTGAACAAACTCAGTGGGTTTAAGAAGTATAAAGTATCTGAGATCGCGTTTCTTGATAAAGTTAAATCTACTATTGTAGGTTCAGATGATTCGTTTTTTGAAATGGTTTCACTTAGAGCTGGCGGCGTTTACACCAAAGCTCAGCTTCAGAAAGAGCTTGAAACCCTAGCTACTTGTGGTATGTTTGAAAAAGTTGATTTAGAAGCAAAGACTAACCCTGATGGAACAATTGGATTAACGGTATCATTCACGGAATCGACTTGGGAAGAGGCTGATCACTTTAGGTGTATTAACGTAGGGTTAATGGCGCAATCAAAAGGTGTTGATGTGGAAGAGAACATGACTGAGAAGGAGAAGGTTGATTATATGCGAAACCAAGAGAGGGATTATCGAAGAAGGATGGAGAGGGCAAGGCCGTGTATGTTGCCAAAATCAGTTCATAGTGAAATTTTGCAGATTTTGGCACAAGGGAATGTGAGTGCTAGGATGTTGCAGAACATTCGGGATAGGGTTCAGAAATGGTATCATGATGAAGGGTATGCTTGTGCCCAGGTTGTGAATTTTGGAAATTTGAATACAAATGAAGTTGTTTGTGAGGTTGTGGAGGGTGATATTACAAGGGTTGTGATTCAGTTCCAAGATAAACTTGGAAATGTATGTGAAGGGAACACTCAAATTGGAGTAGTGAAGAGAGAATTGCCTAAGCAGGTATTTCTATTACTTCTATTTATTATATTTTTGTGTATTGTATGATTATGCTTTTGTTTTCAATGGTAATTTTGTATTGTGTGTATCGTCAGCAATGTTGCTAGTGTATATTACCTGATGGTAAAATGTTGGAAAAGCTGTGTCAATTCGATGGAAATTGGTGCCTTGCAACTGATTACTGTGTTTAGTTAATGGAAATTTTCAAATATGGTTTTCTTGGATAAACGGTCACAATGGTATTTTGACTTGATCAGGTTGAGGTTCCAAACTAGAAGCAATATTGTTTCCATCTTTTTTCTAAGAGTCATCCTTTCAAACGCTTTTTGTGGAACAAAAATAAGAACGCAGTTTACACTTTAAAAGAATATTTAAAAAAACATAGTTGTTGCCAAATGAGGTGAGGCCTTAGTTGATATCTAGTGACCAAAGTAGATGATAAGGTGTCATCTAATTTGCAATTGAAGTATATAAGAATGGAGCCCATGACCAATAGGAAATGTTGTTTGTTTTCTTTTTGGTTATTGTTTTGATACGAGATGCAATGGGCTTGATTTGCTTCAATTGTTTCATGAACCATGATAGATCTTCTGGCTAATTATACTATGTCATTATTTGTCTTGCAGCTTCAGAAAGGGAATGTCTTCAACATTGAAGCCGGGAAGCAAGCACTGCGTAACATTAATTCCCTTTCTTTGTTTTCGAATATTGAAGTTAATCCACGCCCAGATGAGAAAAATGAGGGAGGGATTATTGTTGAGATTAAGCTTAAAGAACTGGAGCAAAAATCAGCTGAAGTCAGTACTGAATGGAGTATTGTTCCCGGACGTGGAGGCCGGCCTACTTTGGTATGTTACATTCTATATTTTGATCATTAAATTTGTGTTTCCCTTCTATCAATGAATTCCTTTTTTGTACGACTGTTTAGGCTTCAATTCAGCCTGGAGGAACTGTTTCTTTTGAGCATCGGAACATCAAGGGTTTAAATAGATCTATTCTTGGATCTGTGACTACGAGTAACTTTCTCAATCCTCAGGTAATTCTTCCTTGGTTTATGAGTTATTCTTAATTTTTGAGCATTTTGTCAAGATCAGTGGTAACAGGAAAATTTCGCAGGATGATCTTGCTTTTAAGCTCGAGTATGTGCATCCTTACCTAGATGGTGTATCTAATCCCCGAAACCGCACTTTGCGTACAAGCTGCTTTAACAGCAGAAAGCTCAGTCCAGTCTTCACAGGTGGCCCTGGAGTGGATGAAGTTCCTCCTATATGGGTTGATCGAGCTGGTGTTAAAACTAATATTACTGAGGTGAAACATCCTAATGTCACTGCATTGTCTCTTGTGATATATGTTCAACAATTACATTATCTTATGATAATATCATCTCTTGCTCCAGAATTTCACTCGTCAAAGCAAGTTTACATATGGTATTGTAATGGAAGAGATAACAACACGTGATGAAAGCAGTCATATTTCTTCAAATGGTCAAAGGGTTTTGCCAAGTGGTGGTATTAGTGCAGATGGCCCTCCAACAACACTGAGTGGCACGGGTATAGACCGTATGGTATTTGCACAAGCAAATATTACAAGAGACAACACCAAGTTTGTAAATGGAGCAATTGTTGGGGAGAGGAATGTGTTTCAGGTCAGTCTGGTAGACTAATGTTGCATATTTAATCATCGTAAGTCTGTCCATTCACTTGGGACATATGTGGGTCAGGATTCATCACATAAATCAATTGACAAAATTGAATGTGGCTCGTTACTTGAATTAGTTGAATACGTTGTTCGACTGACTAAGATTGTCAAATTGGATGTTTTTTTTTAAAGTCTGGCAGCTCCTGATCGTTTACTTCTGTTCTGACATGTATTGCAGTACGGGCATACATGAACCTGTCAAATGTCGTCGTTTCTTATTGACAACAATGATATACACTTTTTTGGATCATAGTCTGAACTCTTAAGCTGTGTTCTCAAGTTTAAAAACAGAGAGGAAAAGAAAGATTTGGAAAAATCGTTGGTGTTCTTGAGTTTTTTTACAGAGAAAAGAAAGGAGCAGGAAGGAAGTTTGGCAAAATTTTTCTCCAAACACATGTGAAAGTTTGGAAGAAAGAATAAGGTTTACTTTATTATAAACTATTTGGTGGCAAACTACTCTTTATCTAAAATTACCCTTACTACTTGATGAGTATGATTGTAGTTTGTAAGCATTTGTTCCATTTGTCTACAACTTGAGAACCCAAAAAAAATAAACCTTCTTTTGCCAACTAAAAAATTCTTCCCTTTTTTTTAAATCTCTAGTATCTAAATCAGAGCATTGATCACTTGTTTTTTGCTTTGTGTCCTTCAATTCAATCATGCTATTAACAAATTGAGTCAATTTTGTGTCTTCTTTCCCTATGCCTCCACTCCCCTAATTGGTTTTGTCATATTGGCCTCTATATATTATGTAGTATTCATCATAAGTTTTTAATTTGTTATCATGAATTTGCTTGTGTATTACAAGGTTTTACATTTTTCTCTGAAAGGTGGAAGCAGGATCTCATTTTGTAAGTTGAAATGTATACCATGTACTAACATAGTAACATGGATCCATTGTATGTCTGTATTGGAATTGCAGCTTGATCAAGGTCTGGGGATTGGCAGCAAGTTCCCATTCTTCAATCGTCACCAACTAACAATGACAAGATTCATCCAACTGAAGGAAGTCGAAGAAGGTGCCGGCAAATCCCCACCACCAGTGCTTGTTCTTCATGGTCATTATGGTGGATGTGTGGGAGACCTTCCTAGTTATGATGCCTTCACTCTTGGGGGACCTTACTCCGTGAGGGGTTACAACATGGGAGAGATCGGTGCAGCTAGAAATATCCTTGAGGTACATGTTTTTATTTCTTTATATTATCTTATTGTTATATATTCACATGTGCAGTCAAATTCATCAAGTATCCTGAACATTCTTTTCTTTTGTAGGAAAGAAACCTAACTTTTCTATACTATATATCTCATAAATATTGCAACATTAAATTTACTGTATAGTTCAAGAGAAATGGTTAACTAAATCAAAAGGTCGCACTTCAGTTATGACAAAAATCAATGTCATCATTCATCAGTTCTTCATGATAATGACAGTATGCATCTCAGTTTTCATGGTGCATGTAGTTTTAGGGTGTGTTTGTTTGATGGGTTTTTAACATACGGAATGGGTTTGGGTTTCATCGATATTGTTTGTTTAAAAAATGATTACCAAATATTTAGAAATGATTACCAAAAACTCAAACCCATCCACACCCATCCATATACATACCCATTTTTAAACCCTTCAACAAACCAAAAGCCCCCTTATAGCTTACCATAGGTTTTTTGAAGTTCTATATATGTCCACTATTGTGAGAATCGGCGACTTTGACCCCAAAGCTAAATTCCTTTTTCTAATTATGAAAAGAGGATAAAATATGAGTAATTTCAACACTAATATTTAGCATTGGCTGCAGCTTGCTGCTGAAATACGTGTGCCGGTGAGAAACACACATGTATACGCGTTCGTAGAACATGGGAATGATCTGGGGAGTTCAAAGGATGTAAAGGGAAACCCAACGGAGGTGTACCGGCGGATGGGTCAGGGTTCCTCGTATGGTGTTGGTGCTAAGCTAGGATTAGTACGAGCAGAGTATGCTGTTGACCACAACTCTGGGACTGGTGCCTTATTTTTCAGGTTTGGAGAGAGATTTTGAGTATTATTTATTAGTAATGTAATCCGGGATTCCAATTTTCCATCCGGGTTTTGCGATTTGGATGACTGTGTGAGTTGAGGGTCAGGATGAGGATGAAACTGTAAGGATCATTCATGTGTAGAAAGTTGGTAATTTTGTTTGGAACCTATTTTGTGATGTATTATTAACAAAGCCCCAAGGAATAACGGTGTGTTTTGTGGTTGATTAAAGCATGAAGCAGTAGGAAGTGGAAGAAGGTGGTATTTGTTAAGTTGTGTTTTTGACTTTTTGGATAATGATATGATCATTCAATTTTCTAATTAAATCTTTGGTGGTTTAATGTATATTTATATAAATTTCATATAAACTAAACACTTGGGATCAAACTCTCAGGCGCTCTCCTGCAACTTGTAAGTTTTTATTTGTTTGTATTTTGTTTTTTTTTATTTTTAAACAAAAATAATTCCTAGTATATTTTGTTGATGATGTTATCTGTGGGCACACACATATATGAAATTGTATTTTTATATGTTAAGAGATTTGATTTTAGTTATTTTTGAATAACTTTTTTAGATATTTGGATCATCCTATTTGTATCCAAAATTTTGAGTATGTATTTAGAATTTGGATACTCGAAACCAAGGTTATTAAGATCTTAAGATCGTTAGATATTTTAAGATCGTACGCAAGATCGTTTACGGATCTGATCCTGCATTGAATCTAAATCAAATCATTTACCTGGTAGGTTGGTAGGTTAAGTTGTAGGATTTGTTGACTTTTTGTTTTACTGGTAACATTCAAAGCATGAAGATGTTTTTCAATTTAATATATAAATGTTTCTTTTAAGCGTTTATGTAATTAGCTTATACACAGAAAAAAAATTATAAACTAATAATTTTGTGGTAGGATCTTACGATCCCAATGTTGTAAAAACGAAGACAATCCTAGATAAGATACTGATATTGACAATCTTGATCAAAACTATCGGAAATATCAAATATATGGTTTTGAACACCTCCATAAAAAAGATATGTTGCTGACACTCTGTGACTCAAATTGAAAAACCTCCTCCACTAAAGGAGCTTCGTTTTCTAGTGTAAGGATCCATGTAGAACTTAATCGGGTCAAGGGTAAGGGCTAGGGTTGCAAAAAGAACGAATCTTTTATTGAGAACTTAAACATTTAATATCTCGGCTCGAATTCTTATTGAGCTTTGTGAGCCCTATATATGTATGTATCTATGATTGCATATAGTCGAGCTTTATTGATCGATTCAAGCACATCAAGTAATTCGAACTCTAACTATACAGACCTGGTCTTTTATAGAGTTTGAGTTCAAACCAAAAGTCGAAAAAAGACCTAAAAAATTGAAAATACACATGGAACAAATGCAATTATGTGCTGAATAGTTGGCTTAGCTTTAGTCCCTTGGTTGGATTCGTCCTGAATTTTTAGCTTTGATTGAGGATGTGTGGATTAGATTAATGTGTTATAATAAGGTAAATAGCTACTCATATTAATTGATATTTTGACCATACTGTCCTCACTTTTCTTTATAATATTACAATGATGTCTGCTATCTTATTTTACCCTACTTCTTGTGTTAGGTTAATTGTGAAAAAATGCAACATATTGTCAACATTTTTTAATTTTGGGTAACATTAATTTTTCTTTTCAATTAGAGGATTTAACTAATAAAAACACGTCAATCTAAATAATATTATTAGAATAGAAGGTAAATTGTGTTGAAATAACGATTTTTCGTCTAGCCAATAAAACTTTTCGATGTGTAATTTAACTAGGAAACTTGACGTGACATTTCTAAAAAAATTACCTGTTACTTGATTATCAGGCGGGTTGCCTTGATTGGTGTGTTTTCGTTAGTATAGTTTCCTAATTGAAAAGAAAAATAATTTGTTACCCAAATTAATAAAAAAATGTGACAATATGTTATATTTTTTTCGTAATTAACATTTTTTTGTTCATCCCTCACGAGAGTCGGTCAACAATATTTTCTCTGCTCAGTCATCTGCAGCCTTAGGTCCTAACTGAGGAGTAGCCACAACACCGATGAGCAGCAACCATCGGCGAGCAACCGCATTTATGCGGACGAGTAGTCACAAGATTTTCACCAGCAAGCAACCACATTTTTCTTAAGTCGACCAGGTGTTTATGGTTTGTTTTTCTTTCAAGTTTGTTTTAATATATCTGGTTTTTTTAAAGATTTCTTTTCTATTTGCTTCATATTTGGAATTTTTTCAAGATTACTCTCCTATTTGGTTCATTGTTGTTATTGTAAACGAAAGTGCATATATGTATGTATGTATGTATATTAATTGAGGTTGTAAAAACGATCTAGTAGATTGTAGAATAATTTCTTACAAATCTCAATGGAAAATACATGGTTACTGCAAAGTAGTAGAAATTATTTGGGCAAATAAAGCTACAAGACTAGTCTTTGATTATTTGGTTATTATGTGTATGTATGTATTGTTATTTTAGTTTTGATAATTTGGTTGTTATGTGTAATTCGGTTGAAATTATTTTGGTAAATAAAGCTACAAGAATTATTTGTGTAACAATCTTTGATATATTGGTTATCGTATGTATTTTTGTTTGCTCAGTTTCGAATGGTTATGGTAAACGGTTTATAAGTTTAAAAGGTTCCAAAGTTTTGGTTTTGTGGTTCTGTATATGGTTTATAAGTTTGGTATTTCGGTTGTGAAAAATGATATAATGTTGATTTTAACTCTATAATTGTGAAATGCTCATAAATTCATAAGTTTGGTTTCATTGTTGTTTGACATTATTATAATTCAGGAAATTACTATAAGATAAAAAAGTGTTTGGGATCATAACACTCCTAAGACATTTGTTGAGTTGTGTCTTGGTGAGGTCAAACGTCTTCCCAACGTGGTCCCTAAGGACTAAAAGAGACATTTAAGTACCAACGATCGTCGGTAATTGAACAAACCTTTGGAGTATGAAAGGTAAGATGCGGAATATTAAAAAGATATGCCTGTGAATTGTACATACGAAACACAAAATCACATTTTGTTAACAACCATGACACTTCATAACTATATACAATGTCAGTTTGACCAAGCTTTTCATTTGGCACAATAGGAATCTTAAGGGCTGTTTATTTGACCTATTTTTGGTGAAAATTTTCGTCGAAAACAATGGTTTCCCAAAAACGCGTTCATATCCATGGTTTTTGATGTTTTCAATTATTAGTTTTCAGTTTTCAGTTTTTAAAATTACAAGTAAACTTGAAAACTCATTTTTGAGGTTTTCACCTTTAGTTTTCAATCTAATCACCTCAATCTTATTTTTAAAATGATATAAGAAAAAATGAAAATGCAAAAAATATTTACAACACATCTAAACGCATTCTCATCTCTAAAACGTGTTTTTCTTAAAAACCTGTTTTCAGTTTTATTAATAACTTCAAAACCGAAAATTCTCGGTTGCTAAACGCAACCTTACATTTCAACGCGAGATGTAAATATCTGAACAACTAATGTTGATGAAACTCAAGAAGACAAATGTATGCATCCTAGAGATGATAATTTATATATGAATAAAGTAAGAAATATGATTGCAAGATATTTAATGCTATCAAATTAAGATTTTTTATGTGATTTCATGGTGATTTTAAATTTTATATTACAAGTATGAGTATGTTCTTGTTTTTGGAATTGTTTCGAAAGCACTTTCTAAATGTATGCAATAGTTTAAATATTTTTTAATTACTTATCATCAAGAATCCATACATAAAATAGTATACTATAAGTAAAAATATATTTTATATTAGAATATTTCATTATCATAATTGTACGTTCATTTCGGTAAATTTACAAAATTAAAATGCAAATTCAAACACTTAAAATCGATATATTTGATAATTGTGATAACAAACAGAAGACATTAACAAACACTAAATTTCCACAATGACTGACTCATATTAATGGGAGGGGTAACACGTGAGGCCCCCTCCCTCCCCAATAACCTCATTTTGCAATGTCATTTTCTAAAAATTTGTGCAACGTGCGATTTTACAAGAATGCAACTTATATCGTTCAAATATTAATATATATTTTTCAGGTGTGTTACTTGATTTGAAAAATTTTAAACTCAAATCAAATAAATAATTTTAGAATAGAATACCTAAACAAGTTTAATTTACAAACTTACTTTTAATTTTTAAAATCCAAATATCCTATATCTTGTGACCAAATACCCAATGCAGTCCAATCCTAATAAACCTAATATTGTTTGGATATTACTCAAATAACAATCGGCTTTTGAAGAAGAGGAGAGACCAAGAGATAGAAGGGGACACAATCATCAAATTTAATATGAAACCAATTTCAGAATAGGTAAATAGGACTTCAGTTCAAGAGTTAGAAGAACCGAAACTTATAAATCTCATTACAAAAGATGAAAAATCAAAAACAAGAACTGTAAAAAGATGAAATCACATATACAACTGTAAGAGATGATTTCTTAACTAGCATTTCTTAGTAATTATACTTTATTTATAATCTTTTGGTTCACTTTTTATTTAAGATTATTGTGTTATTTTAAATTAAATATACATACTTATTAGCACAACCCCACAAGCTAATCTTATGAAATTTCTAATTAGGAATGTGACAAATATTTATACAACGGGTCCTTAGGTCTGCCATTGAAAGTCTAGCAACAGTTTTGTTTACAACTATTATAAATTTATCAGTTAAAAAGTTGAATGACTTTTTAATAATCTAAATCCTTTGTTGAAATTGGCTATATTTTGATGTTAACTATTTTTAGATAAGTATTTTATTAAAAGGTTATTTTATAAGTATCCCTGTACTTAAACTAACTAGTGTAACACCCGTGCGGTGCACATGACAAATGTTATACGTATAAAAAGTAATTTTAAATTATAAACACGTCAAATACAAACATTCGAATATGACAATATGCATACCAATGTAAATAAAGTACATAACCATTAAAATACATTATATAATTGTATAAAATGTATTTTTACCTTTGTATCTTCCTTCGTCACAGTTTCTATTTTTTGTTGCTTGGGATTTGTAATACGACTTTCTATGAAATTATTTTGAAAAAGAAGTTTCATTACCTTTGTATGTTTCTTTGTAATCATCTTTTTTCTCCTCTTTAAAAAAATAATGTTATTAATCTTTTAATCCAAAAGTGATAGTTGAAATTAATTACATGCAAATGTTACATTACCTTTATATGTGATCGTGGTTTTGCAAACCTTATTTTTCCTGCGTAAGAAAATAAATATTATCATTCTCTTTTCTATGTTTGACTTTGAGCCCACCATGCCAACGCCCTCCTGACATATTAAGAAACTTGTTACACTATGTTACAAAATATATATAGCGAACAAAATACATGATTTACCTCTAATTTGCTTTTATATTCCTGTCTACCTTAAGCTGAAAAAATAAAAAAGTAAATTGAAAATTAGAAATAACAATATTGGCTGAAACTATAGTTAAAGAACAAATAATATTTTTTTGAGTTAATCATATGATTCAGTTTCATTGCTTTCTGCTTAGATGTCCTACTACAACCATTAGATTGAAATATTGCAAGTGCGAAACAGATCTATAATTAACGTCAAAATGGAATATAGAGCAAATCCAAATTACAATTTGTAATTACCTCTCTCTTTGTCGATGACGAGTGCAATTGTTTGAGTGACACTGAAAATTACGTGAACGAAATTGTTAGTTTAGATCGAACATATAGAAAATTATATACGTGTGATGACAATAAATACTTTAAAAAAACAGAGGCTAGAAATTGCAATTGAGAAACCTTAAAAATCCCAATGCTAAAAACTGCAACTAAGAAATCGAACAAAAGTGATTATATTATACATGTTGAATTACATTCTGCATGAAGAAACAACTACGGTTTCTCTACTAATAGTAGAAACCACATCTTTCCTGTTTTTGCCGCTTTAGTTTTTTAATACTTGATTTGATTTCTGGATTAAATAAAAAATGAACCGAACTTCGACTTATGATATTTATATTGTGGGCAGTTAATTTTTTTGGGACATAGTTTTTTTAAATACTACTGCTAATAAATTTTAACGCCTGAATGGTTGTGTTGTTTGACTTATTTACCCTCATGTATGTAGGTGGCTTTATGTTTAATTTCTGGAATGGGTAGTGTTGTAATTTACCACCACAACATGGGAAACCGATTTGCTAACCTCCCCATCCCCATCGTGTGCTATCTAATTTTTTGCCTAGAAAGTTTTTTCCTTAATGTTACATGTAGTGGAGTAACTCCTCCATGTTGTGTAACCACCCAACATGAGACCACTTGTAAATTTGTTTTGATGCATTGGACAGTAGAACAATATGCTTCTACAGAAGTAAAACAATTAACACGACTCAGATTAAAAGATACGAAATTGGACGGCTGAGATTACCCAAGAAGTTTACATTCTCTCTCCTTCTTGGGTAATATATAGGGAGAATTATAATAAATATTAATATTATAAGTATTAAAAATTTTTATATATCTAAATTTAATATTAAAAATTTAAGTATATGTAAGTTTAAAGGAAATTTATTAAAGTCAAACGTACGATATATCGTCATCGAATTGGACAGACGATGGTGGTAGTATTGACATTTGACAAAACCATGAGGACTAATATGTAATTTCGTCGTTACTTGGCCGGAGGATTGACCGCCCGTCCACATCCACGGCGACATCCAATCTAATCCACAATTCATTAAAAGAAAGAAAAAGATATTCAGAGGAATTCAATTGGCCAAAAATATCTAAAATCGGTACTTTTTCCCTTCACTTTTTTCCTTCCCAAAGAGGAATTCAACACCACTCAAATATCTCACAACAGTTGGATTGTGATAAAATCTTCACAAATTTCCCTGCAGGTTTGATCATTGATTGAAATCCGGTGGTTTGTTCATGTAACTTATGGGAGAAGAAATGAGATTTACCGACTGCGATGTCGGCGGTGCTGGTGGTGAGGATGTCGATCGAGTTTTGGAGTGGGAAGCAGGGCTGCCGAACATAGATGATTTGACGCCGTTGTCAAAGTCGCTGATATCCGCAGAGTTGTTGTCGGCGTTCAGCATAACTCCGGAGCCTTACCGGAGTATGATTGACGTCAATCGTGCTTCTCAGAAAACCTTCTCGAATCTGAGAAGTGAGTTGGAGCAACAGTCGTTGAACAAATTGAATAGTTTAAAGTCGTTTATTGATGATAAAGGAGATGAGATGGTTGTGGAAGGCGAGGAAACTACCGATCTAACGCACGATGGTTCGGATTTTCGAAAATTAAGGAGAATTGATAGTGGCGGAGACGGTGGCGGTGTTGGAGCTGGAGAGGAAATGGACTCCGCCTTGCTAGCCGATGATTCGTCCGCCAGGGCATCGAAACGACCTCGTTTGGTCTGGACACCGCAATTGCACAAGCGATTCGTTGAAGTTGTTGCGCATTTGGGCGTGAAGAACGCCGTTCCTAAAACTATCATGCAGCTGATGAATGTTGAAGGATTGACGCGTGAAAACGTCGCAAGTCATCTTCAAAAGTATAGACTGTATCTGAAGAGGTTGCAGGGGATATCTACGCATGGTCCTTCGTCTTCGGATCCCCTTTTCGCATCAACTCCGATTCCTCAGAACTTAGTCGAATCCGGCGGTGGTAGTGGACACCATCACGCTCCAGGGGCGATTGCAATGCCTTATCCCCCGCATATGGCTTCCGTACCTTATCCATCACCGCAGATGGTTCCTAATTCTACAGGGGGTGGTGGAGGTGCTTACCATCATGGATTTGAGTCGCAATCGTATCCATATAACATGACGATGCAGCAGAGAGACTGGTCTGGGAATAAGTTTGGTTCCGTTTCAGCACATCAGCATCGTATGACTCCTAGCAATAAATAGAAATTTCGCTCTCTTTGAAAGTTATCCAAGCACATGAAGGGTGAGCTTTTAATTCCTTTATGTATACGCTTGAATACTTCATTTAATATTGGATCAATCCTTGGTTTTGCTGCTTTATCTACAGAGTCTGCTTTATACTTGAATTGGTAATTTGACAATCCATGTGTGTAGGCAGCTGGTTCAATTTCAGATTAATGCTAGCATTTTTAAGAGGCCTTAGTTGCAATAGGGCCCTTAGTTTCTCTGGCTCCATCTGAATGATTTTTGTGATATATTCTTGATGAGGGAATAATACCACAGTTATCATCACTGTAGAAGTTTTAGAGTTACTATTTGCCTATTTCAGGCCACATGGTTTCTATTGTGTTGGATGGATATCTCTCATATGTGTGTGTGTTTAAAACGGTCAAGATATTGATAGTCATTTACCTAAAAAATCTTGAACTCATAACCCTAAAGCATAAAGATAGTGATCTTACAAGACCAAAGATCGGTCGGTTATGCATGTATGGTTTTAGTTTAGTTTCATCATCAGTTCAGTTTGATATCTTGATTGTTCTGCTACTTGAGAAGTAGGTCCATTTGTCTTGGACTGACACTGTGGACTGGTCAAACTTTTCATTGTAGATCTTTTTGGTACTTAATCAAGAATCAATATAGCAGTGGATACATGTGTATCTTATGCTAGTTGATCTTGAAGTCATTGATTAGTGTGGTACTCGGGCAGATATTCATTTTTTCTTTATTCTATATGTTACAAAATATCATGCGAAAGAACAAAATTATGCAGAAATGAAACCTGCAGTCTAACGTGAGGCGGTGAGCTTGATGGTTATTTACAAAATGAACGGTGAAAATGAATCTGTTAGCAAAGTGTTCTCACCTGCTTCATTCATTGTTTTGCTGCTCTTTACTTTATGAATCATCTGCTGTATTTGCTTTTTAGTTTGTGGGGCTGTGTTTGTTATTTTATATCAGATTCAATCCCTTGTTGATTTTACCATGAAACTGAATTCCTCTATTTGGTTGTTACATGCTTATGACTTGCACATCTCTTAAGGCTTGAAAGTGTAATATCCATTTTATCATTTGTATATGTTTCTAGCAAAAGTTACTAGTCGATTTCACAATTGTATTTCTTCCACCTAGGTCACTTTCAAATTTCAAGACGCAATATCTTGGGCTTAAATTTTGTTTTGATGTTGTGGAAGTTTTCCAACTTTTATCATAATGGTAAAAGTTTTATGAGAGTATCATAATCTTACATGGCATATCATAGACTATCAATCATTGGCAATGGAGGCATCATATCATTATGGTTATGGATCCATATCATCTGCACAATATGGAGACTATTGCTAACTTTTTCTATTTTTTTATATAAAATTTTCAAATTAAACCCTTAGGGGCGTTTGGTTCGCAGATTGATTTTTTTATCTGGGATTTGCATTTTGTCAAAGGATTTTCATTATGCAGGATTTGCATTTGTCAGAATTTTGTCAAGAAATATGCATTATCTTATGGAATAAATTTGTTAATCTGAAAAAATGCAAGGTAACTAGAATTTAATATCCTAGGGGGAGGCTGAGTTTTTAAATAACAAAGAAGAAAGAGATCTATAAATCCTGGGATTTTAGATCCTTACTGAAATCTGTGAACTAAACACAGGATTTTAAATTCAAATCTCATCGAATCTCAGGAAATCCGCAAACTCTCCTTAAAGTAACTTATAAGGTTTACTTATTACCTTATAGGTGGGGTCTCAATAACAATCATGATACATTTACAAGTATCATATATGTGTGATGTGATGTTATATTATCAATTTATTAATAGTATTTAAATATATTATTGATCTAAAAAGAGATATTATAAAAAAAAATTATTATAATTTGATAACATAGCATGACATCACACGCTTGTGATACTTGTAAATGTATTATGATTGTTGATGCTCTTAGTTATAATATAGTGTTGTTTGGTACAATATTTCATATGATTAAGCGTATAGTAAACTTCATTTTGCATGCTGTGTATTTTCATTCCAGGTTCAGGTTCCATCGACGTATGAGGGAAAGTGCGTGCACGATTTTGACACATTTTGTACATGTTTTGATTCGTAACTACTTACTTACATGACTGTATTAGACATAACATTTTCTAATCTACAAGTGTTTTAACAATTTAACGATATTCTTTTGAGTTATATTATGTTTGATTACCCTTTTTTTTGTTGGATGATTGATTTGTTTTTTTTGCTGCACTTTTCTTTTCAAATTTCATGTTATGTTCTAAAAAATGTATGAGCTCACTTGAAAATGGTTTTTGGTAAGCATTTATGATTTACAGCTTTATAAAACAATAATTTCATAATTTAAGCTGGATTTTTAATTTAAAACAACAAATTTTTTTTGGCTAATTGGCTTTCATCATCGATTCCCAAAATTCAATAAAATAATTGTTACACTTGAGCTCTACTTCATTCAATAATTAAAAAACTTCCTTTCACAAAATATACTAGACAATGCTCGAAACTCCACATATTACTTCACTTGATTATTTAAGTATTTATGTATTAAAAAGCACAAATTATAAATACATAGAAACTCTATAGGACTAGTGATCATAACGAATCAAGTTTTTTAATACTCAAGCTTTAACTCAACAAAGTATTTTAGTAGATGGAACTCTACTCGATTGTATTTAAGTTTATGAAATTTTTTAATTTGGATTTTGAAAAAAAAAATCACATTACTTTTGGCAAAAGTAGAGAGGCTATATTCTATTTTTTTTTTTTAACGGCAAAATAACCTATTCCTACTCCTAAACTACGCATTTACCCTAAATGGGGACCATAGAACTTACTTCCATAACCTAAATTCAAACTTGCCTCCGACGGGAGTCAAACCTATGACCTCTCATTTGCAAGTTGCAAATCACCCCTCATACCAGATGGACTAAACCAAACTGATTATTCTATCATCTATTTACACAAAAGAAAAACCTAGCTAATCGAGTGTCTTAAATAGTTGATTTACACATCTACCACTCATTTTAGGACCAATTTTGTTTGCCAAATAATTTAAATAGCGTTTGACAAACGAAGAAAGCAGATAAACAGAAATGTTATATATTCTATTTATTTTTTACAACCTAAAACCCAAAAGCTTATAAGCATCCAAAACTTTTAATCAAATTCACTTCACTTGTAAAGAATTTTGTAAGCGAAAGAAATACTTTCAAGTGTGTAGGGATGACAAAAGAAACAAAAATTGATAGTGAAACTGAAAATAGATATAGTTGGAGTAAATATTGTTTGGAGGATCTCATTTATGTGTACTAGGATCTTAACCCCATTTACTTAATATGGTAAATAAATTTTATATTATAATCATTATATATTCTCATGGAATTTTGAAAATCGTAAATCAAATTATTTATGTACTCGGAATTGTTATAAAAGTTAACATTAATCTTCTATATTTAGTATACAACTATATACATGTAAAATTGGTTTTGAGTACATGACTATGACAGTTAAGTATTAACAGTAGTATCCAAGGGTGGATCCACCTTTAGAATGGGGTCAAAAGATCATGCTAATTTTTTTTACAGCACTGTCAACAAAATTTTCAATCCCGATAATTTTTAAAGTTCGAGTCTGATATCCTAATTAAGTTGTATAATCGTAATATATAAAGAAATATGTTTTAAAAAACTAAGAAAATATATAACTTAATGAGTTAATATGTAGTTTGTTATCCATTTAATACATACAAATGACCAGTGGGTTTGATTATTGGGTTGTTTTGAGCGTTTTCAATAGTTTATTTTGAAAAGTTTTTTATGCAAAAAAGTAGGGAAAAAAAATGAAGCAGTTTAATAGTTCATTGTTAGAGAGTTCTTGTAATGATTAATGACATTGCAACTTATTTGTTTAATTATTTAATTAAGATTAACCGATTTGAATTTTAAATGTCTGAATTTTCTTGTAAAGGGGTGCGTTTAGTTACCGAAAATTTTCAAAATTTTCATCTCACTTTTCAACAAAAATGAAAACTTGTTTACTTAACAACAATTTCATAAATTTTCATTTCACTTTTTAAAATATCATTTTTCATATTCTCTCTCTTACTTTTCTACTACCTACCCTATTTCTTTATAATACTCTCTTTCTCTCTCTTACTTTTCTATCACCTATCCTATTTTTTTTATTTTATAATCACTAATCTTATTTTTCTTAAAACTAAAACTTCATCATCTAAACAAGTTTTTACTTTTCATAGAAACCCTTGTTTTTTTTCTAAAAACTATAACTTGAAAACTGAAATTGAAAAATAACTAGTTTTCGTTAACTAAACGCAACCAATGTCCTAACGTTTTTAAACTCCGAGAGTAACCAATAATAGTAAATAAAATATTTAGCATAATTTTATGACAACTGAAATGGAGCACCGGAGGAGCACAACCATGGGCTCCAAACCCGGCGTGTAGCTAACCCGTTGGGGCTAAACGTTACCCCTTGTCAAAACTTTATTCATGTGGTGCAGAAAGCAGCTGAAACAATGGTGGTAACTGCTGCAACTGCTTCGCTTCCACCATTCCCAATTTTCAAACTTCATGCCACCAGTTCCCCAATTCAATCTTCCCTATCAATCCTATCACTACCCAGAACCCGTCACATCCTCCGACTTCAACAAGCCGTCGTAGACCGTCCGATTTCCGCTGCTACAAATGGGGTATTTCTGCTTTCAGAAGCAAATCCACCTGAGAACTCCGATCAGATTGTCTCTACCGTCTCCGATAACGGCGATGGAGTCTCCATCGTTATTTCTGTTCTTCTTTCCATTGCTTTTGTTGGATTATCGGTTCTCACAATCGGGGTAAGGTGCTGTAAACCCTGTTTAGATCAAGGATAAATATATCTGTAAAATCAAACTTACTATCAAACTTGTAAGTGAATGTGATTAGAAAATTGTTGTTTATTCCATTTTGAAGTGTCGGAAAAATGGTTGGTTTGAATTTCAGTATTGAAATCAATCTCCTTTCTTGAACTTTTTCAGAAACTTTATAAAACCCAGTTCAATTGTAGCTACTTATATTCACGTTGATAAAATGTGGGTCAAATCTATATCAAAATGGGTATGGATTTTGAGTTTTCAAAGTGACTTCAAAAGTCAAATCGTACACTCTTTTGATAGTTTTAGAACATGTATGAGTTTTGGCAACAAGTTTTTAAGAGCTTCGGCCTTTAATTTATAGATGCTAAAGCTTAAAAAGCTCTATTAGTTTAATTTATAGGAGTTAAGGTTTTGGTTTGAAAATATGGTTAAATATCATTTTGACCGTTTAACTTTCAAATTTGTCTCATTTAACCATTAAACTATTTTTGTCCTGATTTAGCCGTGTTCTATTTTGGGAAAAATGAATAAAACTGATGGTTAAATCGGTGCAAAATATGATAGTTTGGTGGTTAAATCGAGATAATTTTCAGTGGTTAAATCGGTAAAAGAAAGTTTAGTGGCTAAATATATACACAAAAAATAGTTCAGTGGCTAAATCGGGACAAAAAATAGTTTAATGGCTAAATTAAAAAAAATCTAAAAGTTTGATGGTTAAAATGACACTTTTCTTTCTCCCTTTTCTACAAGATCTCTCACGAGAATCTACTTGAATTATCTTTTAAAATGAGTTTGAACTTTTGGCCTTACAAAAAAAAATTTCCCAAATAATAATTATAAACTAAAACTTTAATTTAATTTTTATGTCATTTAATATTAAAAGCTATTGCTGCTATTTTTATCAAACACTTTATAAAACTAAAAGTTTCGACACTTTCAAAAAGCTACGGCTCTCAAAAGTTTCAGCAAATTGTGCCAAACATAGCCACTATCTTCTTGGAATTCAGTATCTTCTTCAAAATTTTGATGAGTTTGGTAACCCCTTTACATTTTGTTACAAACAGTAAGAAATGTTGTATGAATTTAAGTTTCCAAAGGTGGGCATGTTTACTTTTATACAAGTCAAACTCTACATCTTTTTTGATCGTTTGACATATCTGTTCTTCATATTTGAATCAATTTCTACAAAATATTTGAGAAACTTAGAATTATTTCCATACAGAACAAATGTGGGCTAAATCTTTAATTCGTGTCCTATGATTTAGAGTTTCCAAAAGTGGTATGTTGACTTCAAAAGTCAAATCGTAAAATTTTCTATAGTTTGTGATGTATGTATGTGTGTGGTCATCAGGTTATCTACATAGCTGTAACAGATTACCTACAGAAAAGGGAGAAAGAAAAGTTTGAGAAAGAAGAAGCAGAGAAAGCAAAGAAGGGTGGCAAAAAAAAGAGAGTGAGATCAAGAGCAGGGCCCAAAGGATTTGGACAAAAGGTCAACGATGACGAAGATTTGTAGATTGTAGAAATTTTCGATGAGCGAGTAAAAATTACGAATCTTGATTTCCATAATTTGCAAAATTCAAGCGAATGTATTTCGTTAATCACTTCACATGGGACTTTCAGGGTCGTTTGTAAGTGCTGGTGCAAAACTGCAAAGGCGTATCCAATGTGTTTTTGGATGTAAACGAGCCGAAAAAAAGGCTTATGTTGGCATGATTTATAAGGATCTATAATGCAAATGAGCTATCCTTGGCCCTAGCTTACGGCACAAGTGGCCTCCTAAAAGTTAAAAATCGGTGGAATTTAAACTTAAGGGGGTCGTTTGGTTCCCTAGAATCCCGGCATAATCGGAGGGGAAAGAAATCCTGTTTTAATTGATGACATTATTGACATATACTAAAACATTGGCAAAATCCAATTCTTTTGTAACTATTCCCACGAACCAAATGCTATATAAGGGGCGTTTGGTTCAAAAAAAACTTCTCTGGGATTTGCATTATGCAGTATTTACATTTGTCAGGATTTTGTAAAATAATTTACATGATTTTATAGAAAAAATTTGTTAATTTGAAAAATGCAAGATAACTAGGATTTAAAATCCTAGGGGAAAGACTGAGATTTTAAATAACAAAGAATGGAGTGATTTAAGAAATCATGGGATATTAAATCCTTACTGAAATCTGCGAACCAAACACAAGATTTCAAATGCAAATCCCAGTGAATCCCAGGAAATCCGTGAACCAAGCGCCCCTGAGAGTTTTCTATTAGAGGGTCTTTTATCTCTAGCATCCACACTAAATCTTTGATTACTTCCAACCCAGCTCGCGACTAACGACTACTAGCATCCACAAAAAACCCAAAAAAACATACGAAAAAAGAACATAGAGCGCCACGCACGACATATTTAAAGAGACATTTTCGGCTGAATAAAGGAAACTGTTTAAATACGATAATACATAAGAAGGATAATCTGACTCTGCCTAACAACTCTTAGACACGGGAAACATTTTGTACAGTCACGTCGTAATAACAATACTAGTTGTTTTTTATCACTCATTTTTTACACCCTTTCGTAGGAAACCTGTGTCTCGTTGCCTTGACTACGTATAAAAACCTTAAAAAACTACAGCATTTACAGATTCTTCTAGTACATGTAAACTTCATATAAAGATCGTCACGTATAGCCAGAACCACTGACCGTTTCCGCTCAAACTAGCCTTGGTTAGCTGTACAACTCTTCCTATCGCTCCTAAGCAGCGTGTGATTGTGATGACTGGGCTGCAACTCTCCTCTCTGCAATCGTTCACAAAAAAGACATTAGAAACGCCAAATCAAAACCGAAACCGATCCGCAGGCCCGGCCCTTGACATGTTCAATGTGGGCTTTCGCACAGTGCCCCATTCTTTTAGGGCCTCAAAAAAAATCTGATGGATTTATTTAGTTTAGATTTTAGAAGCTCAAATTTTCTTTTGTCTTTGCCCTTGGAATTGCAACAGCCCAGCGGCACTTTGTTGGGAGGGGAAGCGACTATTATAATTATCACATTGAGTTGTAGGTATTAAAACAGTGATATACTCTAGTGTTTTTTTTTTTGTTTTCTTTGCACCGCCGTTGACCGTTGTTACTTGAAAATGGAAACTAACTATGTGGTTCATCGGTTGAGAGTTGGAATAGAGGTAAGTTGTATTTGGCTATTTTCTATTTTGTATAAATGTTTTGAAAATTTTTGTAATCAAATGGTCTATTTGTGATTTTTGCACAGGGCCCGTTAAATCCATGGCACGGCCCTGCCGATCCTTTTCAGGACAGGCCTTAGGCCTTTACACTACAGGTGCGGCGGAGATAGAAAAGTGAAAGATAAAACGTACCCCCAGCAGCAACAAGTTTCTCTACACGAGCCACAATATGTTTTCCATACGTGTATTTCTTCAGCGCATTCAGATGAACTTTGATTCGAGTCAGTATGTGCTCACGTTCTTGATCCGTACAGGTTTCCAGTACTTTTTGCACTACGTAATTTGCAAATTGATCTTTCATCATTGCCTGAATGACAAACAACGAAACATTACGTACAGATCTCAAAACAAACGACCAAAAATATAATCATCTCGTCTACACATTAATCACTCTGAAATTGCTTTTGATAATTCAAGACACTCGATGAATATCAAACATGTTTTCGGGGAGAATAAAATCAAACCTGAAGAGGCTCGTTTTCATCGGTAGTACCAAGCATCTCGTTCACAAGGAGCTGACGTTCACTAGCATCGCCAAAAGTCAGACATTTCTCGACAACATTCGATGCAAACTTTTGTTGACTCATCTGAACAATCTTTCCGGCCAACTCATGGATTATTATAGATCGCTCGTTCGGTTTTCCATGTTCCAGAACATGCTGTTTCAAACATATAAAAATCATATATAAAACGAAAAATTTTAAAAATATAAAAACAAACGATTTACCTGTACGACATAATTTCCATACTGGTCTTGTGCAAGCATGCTTACACACGCAAGAATCTCGTTCATCACCTTACTTTGCGTTTCTTGATCCTTGCAGTGCTCGAGTACCCTCTGCAAGAAGATAAAAAAACTCCCGATATAATTTCCATCTTTTTTTAACGATAGGTTTTTACAAAAACGAAAAAGAACAGAGCATCAACCTGAATCACACGGCATCCATAAGGATGCGTTGAAAGGGTCACGACTTGATCAAAGAAAGTAGTAATGATGAATTGAATATGTTGTTCGGGAACACATTCAATGCACTTCTGAATAACGTGATTGCCGTTCTGATCACGAACACAACGCATTATATGACCATCAAGCTCTTCGACCATTTTGATCTTCTGATCTACATCAACAACTTCAATTGCCTGAAAAGATCGACGTTTTAAAAAATACGACATTACAAGAAGCATGAAATGCATAAATCGCCAACTCATCACGATAATTTACCTTCTGGATGACACGGCAACCGTACATTTGAAGGCTGAGAGTCAACACATGGCCTAAAAGCTTTGCAGCCAATTCTCTTCTTTGGACCGGCATTCCATGCTCGAAGAACTGGATACGTTGGTAAATCAGAACATCGGAAGGTCAATTCCATTTTGTAGGTCAGGTCAGATCTCCAACCCACAAAAACGAAACAAGAAAATGATCTGAACGTTACAATACCTTCTGAATCACGTAATTTCCAAATACATCGGTCATCAGGGTAAGAGCCTGCGGAAAGATCTCTTCGAAAACCATGTTTTTTTCTTCTGTAGTGGCTGTTTCGAGTTTCTGCTGAATGAATCGACTCCCATACTGATCCGCACTGATCATTATAAATAACATCATATAGAATTCATGACCATTTTGGCTAAATTTATATAAACTTCGCACATTATTTAAAAGGATTAGGTATCATTTTGACCATTTAACTTTCAAATTTGTCCCATTTAGCCACTAAACTATTTTTGTCCTGATTTAGCCACTAAACTTTAGTTTAGTGTTCTATTTTGGGGAAAATGAATAAACTAATGGCTAAATTAGTACAAAATATGATAGTTTAGTGGCTTCAGGACATTTTTCAATCATTACATCGGTAAAAAGAAAGTTTAGTGGCTAAATATATATACAAAAAATAGTTCAGTGGCTAAAAGTTGGATGGTCAAAATGACACTTAACCCTATTTAAAACTTCTGTAATGTTAAATTTCATAAATGGGGCGTATACCTGAACTCGACAACATGACCGATGATTTCAGAAAGCTCAAAGGACTTGGTTTTATTGCTCTTAAATTCTTCAAGCAAAGAAGACGCAAAAGTATTATCGCTGCCGTCTAGATGCCAAGGCCCCATTATGCCACCACCGGCGCCGCCTAAGTTTCGCATTTGCGGGGAGAATCGCGTATTAAGTTCACCAAGCCTGATTGGGCTGCCTGGGCCTTGAGGGGAGTTTGGAACCGGGCTTACCAATGGACTTCCAGGATACGATAATCCCAATCCAAAACCAAGATTCCCATAGTAACCATGGTGGTTTGGACTAGCAGACTTTCCACCGTACTGAACACCGTATTGTGATTTCTGTGGCGACGATAAAGTTCCAAGATACGCTTTTTGAAGCAAATCGGTATATGAATTGCCTAAATAACTGTTCCTATCAACGACGGGATCATTGAGTGCTGCCATCTGTGCGGCTGCTGCTGTGTATTCGGTGGTTCTCAGGTACTGAAGATACATTGGGTCGAGAAAAGGTGTGTTTCCGGCCATCTGGCTCGCCATCCTGCTCGAGTTTTGTGATTCCAATCCAAATCTTGATTCCATTCCTGGAAAAGCCATGGCAGAGGCGGCAGCAGCAGCATTCTCGAAAAGTGGTGGCAGATTCAAATTGCTGACTTGGCTGGACATCATTTGTGGTGAATTAACGGAGTACCCACTTGTACCGTAGTTCGGATACGATGGATCCCAACCACCATAGAAGTTACTTGACGATCCATCAACGTACAAATTATTAGAACCACGTGACTTGTTATTTGGCATAGTCGACAAATATCCGTCATTATAGTCAGTGTTTTGAGCAGCGAACTGAGCTCGATTCTTGCCTTCGTTAATCACTCCGTTGGACAAGTTCATGCCCGACAATGCCGTCACCAGATCTTCTGATTTTTTTGAGTGAGATACCCCATCCCTATAGAGGTTTTGACTATTTGAATTTCTTTTTTCGGAAGGGTTGACTCTCCCGCCTCCAATAGGAGTAGGAACCGGACTAGGAACCCGAGCAATGTGTTGTGGGTCTGGGGTTCCGCTTCTTGATAAAGAAGCAGCCAATGCTGCAGCGTACGAGTAGGACGTTGGCAGGCCATTGTTACGTTGCATCTGCACAAGCTCTGCCTCTGTGGGACCCAGGGTTTCGTCGTTTTCAAAAGCGTTACGGCTAGCCGGTCTAGAAGGATGTTCAGAAGCTGGAGATGAACGGCTCAGATCAAGATCATCCTGCAAACTCTACATTCTCAGTCCATCCGGTAAAACATCATAGCAAAGTATATGAATTGTTGAATACGAGTCAGAAGTTTAAGTTTTGATTAGCAAAACTCGGTTAGCGGTAATGTTTACAGGTGTTTGGATGTGCATTTTGAAAGTGACAATCCAATTCTTGTGATCATAATTAATTTTCGGAGTTTCAGTAACCAGCATCCGCTTAAGATTATCTGATAATTAATGAACCAAATAAAAATAATCAGTTCATACTAGCTCGTAAAATTTTGTTACCAAAGGTATCATAACAGCAATGGAAGTGATTATTACAGTTGATCATCTGATTCTACTTTTTCGATATAACATAATCGCGTCCAATATGCATCCAATCAAGAAATCCGAGCAACAGAAACTGATCATTGTGACTTAAATAATCAGAAGCTACTGATAGATTACAAAAGCTTCTAACAAGTTTCTCCATTTATGATCGTATCAACGCTAAATAATTAGAAAAGCGTAATCATATTTATGCAAAAGCTCAAAACAATACTTAATTTAACCAAATGTCAAACCACTTCCTAAATCTTTTAATACCTAGCATCTTCCTAATCAATTATATACATAAAAACAATGCTATTCAAGCAAAAACTATAGAATCAGAACTGAAATACCATAAAATTCATCTAAATTGAATAATCAAATGGCAAGAAAATCACCTGGAAAATCTCGGCAAGGCTCTTCTGTTTGCTTCCTAACCCTAAACCAGGCAAACCAATCAAACCATTGCCACCCCACTCAGACGAATCGTTAGCTTTCTCCAACTCAGAATTCTCAGACTCTTGTTTCTTTGAATTAAAACCAGGAGGCATTGAGAAATGCGACACCCTGCCACAACCATCGGTCCGATTGGCTTTCCTCCTATCTCCAATCCCTCCTAGCCCCAAACCGCCACTTCCACCGCCTCCGCCACCGCCTTGCAATCTTTGGGTAAACCGCCAATCCTCTTTCGACAACAACGGCGGTGGCAGCCTAGGGTTTAAATTGACGTTTGAGTAATAGTAAGACACATAAGCAGGATCAGACCTAAGTTCTTCCTCAGTCATAAATCCATTGCCACCAGCAAACTCAGAAAATGCTAAACTATTATTGTTATTATTTGTTCGATTATTGTTAGCAAATAAACCACCAACTGCACTTAAAGAACCCTCAACTGTAGGGGGTGCAGAGCCACTTCTATACATATTTAACTCCTTTTCGTGATTATCGGCTTCTCGTTGTTCTTGAAGCAACAATCCGATTTCCTTTTCGAATTCGTCTGCGGATGAACCATCATTCGCCCCACCTGCTCCACTGATCATGCGCTTCCTACCCAATTCAGATATCATTTCCACTGATTAAACTATTTGCTCATTCCCCAATCAATCAAACCTATAAATTTAACAATAAAATTACTCCAATAATAGATATGATATTATCCCCTAAACAATCATGACCCAGATGATAATATATGGAAGTTTCTTATAAAAAATCGAATCTTTTTTTTATCAATTAGCCTACAAAAACGGACAAACCCAAAAAAAACCCTACGAAAAAATTAAATTATTTGGCTTTGCTAAACACCTACAAACCAGAAAGTTCCGATCAATATAACCCCGGAAACATATTCTATATGCACAATATTCGACTAACAAACAACGAACGTAAATACACAAATCAAGAAATTGGAAGCTGAGGATTGAAGAATACTGATTTTGGCAAGTTTTTATTACTGTTTTCACATTAGATTGCAAGAACAGCAAGATTGAAGGAAACGGTTGCCAATAAAGTAAGAAAATTAGAGGCGAGAGAAGAGAGGCTGACAGTGATGAGGGAGAGGGTTTCTTGTCTTCCGAGTTATACGCATCAAGAAAGGTAATAAGAGTGTGAAACAAACAGGTTAATCAGGCGGCGAATTGTTTCTTACAGAGAACCCTTTTTAGGGTTTTGTTTTCTACAGTTGTAAAAGAGATTAAACACAGTAACTTGCAAGTTCTTCATTTTCAAGCTTCCTCAAAAAAAAAAAAACTTTCTTGTTTCCGGCTTTATTTTTGGGCGTTAACAGCGTCAAAAGTCAAAAGGTAACGTATTGTCATAGTTTTTCAATTTGGGTTACATATTAATTTTTCTTCTAATTAAGGTAATATATTTTTCAATCAAATCAATCAAGGTAATCACATTAGATTAAAATGTAAAAATTACTGACGTGACAGTTTCTTTGTCCAGTCAGCATTTTTTTACAGAAATGACAATTTAATTGTTATATGATGTGCACTATTTTGTGCGATTTAAAAGTACTTTTTGATAATACGTTGCTATTTTTTAAGCAATATTAGAAATTAAAAAAACTGATGACTGGATACAGAACCGTCATATCAATTATTTTTACCTTTCAATCCGATACGGTTACCTTTATTGACTAGATTTGAAAGTATGTAACCTCAGATAGAAAAGATTTTAGTATGTTAAAGAAATTGAAAAAACTGTATCAATATATTACCTTTTCACGTAATTAACCCCAAAACCCAAAATTATAAGTAACAACATTTTAACTTGTGCTTAGGAATAGATCAAATCATCACAACATATTATATTTGAGTCTTCTTAGAGATGAAAGAAAACTTGTTTGACCCGAATTAAATCAGACCGATTTTAGTACTCTCGAGCTGGTTTTCAGTTTCTAAAATTCCTTTAAATTGGATTCTGTTCCATTGGGTTCGATTTGGTTTTCAAGTAAACCCAAGATCAAAAATGCAAAATCTTTATCTAATTCTAGAGCATATAATATAGGGAAGACCCTCTTTAGTGTGTCACCAAATTCACCCCACCTTTTCATCCCAAATATTACAATTTGCTTACTAATCGAGGTTTCGATTAGAACACCCAATGCATTAATCTCCTTACAACATTTACACAAAACACTTATGTTTATAAATTATACCTTATAACTTTTTTATTAATAATATTATGGTTAATTATGCAGAATATAACTAATTTTTTCATTTGCTAATAGTAACCACAATCTAAAATTTTTCATGTTTAAACTTTTTTACTTTTTATCAACTACAACATTGAGTAGTAATCTGTATCATTTATAATAACTAACAAATATTTTTGTTATTCATATCATTAATATTGTTATGTTTCAGTTTATGTCAGTTAATCAAATCGTATTTTCAATTGTTAGGTTTTTGTTGACAAACTTTCATATCAAATTCAAGTCTACCTATTTTTAACCAATTAAATTCCATGTTGTGTTTGAGTTGTCTCAAATTTTTGTGTCAGACTCATGTTATTGGCCATTTTGTTTTCTTAAATTCAACTTTTGTTTTTGAGTAGATTTCGTTGTTTGAATTTGAAATTTTAATATTAATAGTGTCTATTTGATTTTGACTAAATTTGAATTTTTAGGAAAAATGACATGAATAATTATGTACTTTCAATATTCTTTCGATTTAGGTTGCATATATATTTTTCTTGTGCACAATTAGGTTGTGCACTTTTTAAATATTTCGATTTGATATTCGTTAACCTGGAAAACCGGATGGGTGTGATGGATTTTCAAATTATTGAGATAGTTTCCTATCTTGGCCGGATTAGCCCGGATGGATGAAATGAATACTAAAAGTTAAACTCATAGCAAGGATTACAAGTCACATCTGCTAAGTAACACTTGTGAAGTTAAGATATGAAATATATCTAAATGATTAGTAATAATGATTACACTTATTCTTATAAGAATTGATAGCCCTCTGTTTCAATATTCTTGTAGATTCATCAACCTAAAGTAGTTGTTTTAGTACCATACATGGACCTTCTTGGCCCATCAATAACAAATACTAGTGTGATACTAAACTTGTAGGTTGAATGATGAATTAAAAATATTTGGTTGAATAAAATAATTTGTTGTGTTGAACACTTAATACATTTTTATATATTTCTTTACATGTTAATATTACTATAAATCTTTATTTAAAAATGTCTAATTTAATTATTAATCTTGATAAAGTTATGTTGAAAGTTAATTGTAAAATAAAATTAGAGTTAAAATCGTATAAATATAAGATACTTTACTAATATTACCCAAATGACTAATTTAGTTTTTTTTTTGTCTGGACGGTATTTGTACTTCAATATGTCTTGTCGATATGGTACGTATGACCAATAAGCAATGCTTACGTGGCGGTTTTTGCTGATTTAAATAGTGACGCAACATGATTTTGATGGTGTGGTGCTTATGTGGGATTTTGATTTATAATAATAATAATAATAATAATTATAATAATAATAATAATTATTATTATTATTATTATTATTATTATTATTATTATTATTAGTAGATGCATATCTGTCATCATTTTTCCTCGGGAATTTTAAACCAAACACAGGGTATGGAACTATCAAATGAAATCGAACACAAATATTTGGACAAGCTTCAAAACCTAAAACCCATGAACAAAGAACTCACCAAAACTTCATATTTGGAACAAATAACTTGAACACCCATGAACAAGCTTCAAAACCGAATTCGTTTTCTCACCATGAACGAGCTTTAAAATCGATTTAGAAATTGAACCCAAAATCAAAACGTCAAACAAAACCAATATACAAGATCTGGAGGATGACAGTCGTGTTTGTTGACGATGAAACTGATAACTCCATTTTGTATGAGAATTATAACATATAAATCATTACATAAACACCATAATTTGTTATGAATTGTTTTACCTTTGATGAGTTTGTGTGTGATACAAAAATGGCCTTAAATGGAACAAAAGAGAAACATTTACGAACTGTGAGTACTTCATGTTTATTGCATTGTAATGACTTTCGCATTCTAAAACGGCGACAAAATTAATATCATTGAAAAATGGAATTCTCGGTGAAATAATCACTAATTAGACGATCGTGTGCAGATTCACGATCCCTTTCTATATATTTTCTTGATTTTGTGGGACGACGTTTCACCTTTTTAATTTTTTACAAATTCTAAAACGGTCCGAGCAGCTTGTGAGACTGTGTTACCGCTTCCGCGATAAATTCTATCAACTCTGAAGATGAAGGTGATGAATATATATATTTTTTTGAATTTGAAATGTGTGTATATAAAGAGAGAGTAATGAGAAAATAAATATGAGGTCTCTCGGCATTGGAATGCCGTTGCTGCCTTCGTGAGTGCTGACGTCGAGGAGGCAAGGCGGTGTTCCCCTAGTGCCGCCCTCGGTACCGAATACAATATCTCGCCACTCCCAGTGGCCTTATACATGAATGATTTGTTAATTTCATTGTGATTTTTCATAGTAACTGAATTTTTATTTCCAAATAATAACTTAATTATAAATTACATATCTTTTGAAGAAATAAATTTTATTTATAATAATTCGCTTTTTCTCGTAAAAGTTATTTAAATAAAATTTTATTTTATCACATGCTATAAACGGCATTATCACGCCTGTATTTCAAAAGCAGAGCTTTTTATCGAAGCAATTCATACCCTTCTCCAAATCTCCTCCCTGTAAATCTTCCGATTACATTTTCCGGCGATTTTAAGTTTCTTGTCGATTCACCGGATCTGACAATTTGAATCCAAATCCAAGGTTCAGCGAGGTGGTTATTGGCTAATTTTTGGTGAAGAAAATGTCAAGGACGACGGCGGCGTCTTATTGGTGTTACCGATGCACGCGCTTTGTCAGAGTCCCGGCGGAAGACACCGTTGTGTGTCCTTATTGTGAGGGAGGATTCATTGAAGCGGTGGAAGCCAGCGATACTCCACCGTTTGGGACTCGCCGGCGTCTTCCTGCCACGGCGATGTATATGCTTGGAAACAACGATCGATCAGATCTACGGTCTCGGCGTGGTGGTCGGCGTAACAACGGGGACAGGTCTCCTTTTAATCCGGTCATCGTTCTTCGCGGTCCCGCGGAAGGTACCGGTGCTGTTGAGGATTCGGGCGGTGGAGAAAGAGGTTTTGAGTTGTACTACGACGATGGAGCAGGTTCAGGTCTACAACCGTTGCCGCCGACGATGTCGGAGTTTTTGATGGGATCAGGATTTGACCGATTGCTCGATCAGTTGTCGCAGATCGAGATGAACGGTTTAGGTAGGTCTGGACATCCCCCGGCTTCAAAAGCAGCAATTGAATCGATGCCGACGATCGAGATCTCAGATTTACACGTTAACCGGGAATCGCACTGTGCCGTTTGCAAAGAAGCGTTCGTGCTGAGAGCTGAAGCTCGTGAGATGCCTTGTAAGCACATCTACCACTCCGATTGTATCCTCCCATGGCTCACTCTCCGAAACTCGTGCCCTGTTTGCCGCCACGAACTCCCAACAGATGCAACAGATTCGAATTCTAACAATCTAGAACGCTCTGAACCAAACGAGGAAGAATCAGCAGCAGTTGGATTAACGATATGGAGATTACCTGGCGGCGGGTTTGCAGTTGGGAGGTTCTCTGGCGGTAGAAGAGCCGGCTCCGGCGAGAGGGAGCTTCCGGTTGTGTATACGGAAATGGACGGTGGATTTAACAATACTTCTGGCACTCCGAGGCGGATTATGTGGGAATCAAGAAGGAATAGTGCAGGGAGGGAAAGTGGGATTGGAAGAATTTTCCGCAACATGTTCTCGTTTTTTGGGAGATTAAGGCCGTCTTCCAACTCCAGCGGTGGATCAATTACGAGAAGCCGGAGTTTGTCCAGTTCCGTTTTCGGTAGAATGACAAGGAGGAGAAGTAGAACTTGGATTTTGGACGAACAGAATGGTATGTCCCGATGGTAGAATTAGTTGCAGGGCGTGGGCACCTCTTTTCAAATGTAGCATCTGTGCGCAATGGAGTTCGAAATTTAGAATTGGAATCATAGCTTATTTCGAATGGATCTTGTTGAAGTCTGTTCCTAAAGTATTGAATTTCCAGAAACGGAATCAAATTTCATTTGGGAAAATGGATCTTACGCAGGTTGTGCACGCACTTCAGTTCAAAGTTATCAAATTCGAGGTTAAAAATATGCCCGCAATGTAAATAAATATGGGTTTCCAGATTGAAAATCTTTCCTTGTTGATGGATTGAAGCTGGAAAAAGTAGTCACTTGAATCGAAGAACTTAATGAATGCATGCAAAGAGAGGTCAGTTAGTTTGTTATTAAAGCTAAATTAAGGGCGTTATGTTGAAAACAAAAGCATTTCGTCTTAGTTTCCTACTTTCATCATCTGTAGATTTTTGTAATTCGTTTAATTAAGTTCATTTCTGTATTTCTGTTCAACATTAACACAGTAATTTCTTAATTTCGTGCCTCGAATTCATCCAATTTCCCGCAATTTCTCTGACAAATTTATGTTATAATAATTACATACATGACAACACTTCTTGCTAGTTGCTATGGCAGAAGTCCTAGCAGTCAACGAATACAGATGCTATTAAAATGTACTAATTTGCAGGTTAAAGATAGTGACACTACGAGTAGGTTTATTTTGGCAGTCATTTCTGCTGATCGAATTTAAAACCAAACAAAGAACAATTTTCTTGATTTGCATGGAATCACAGAAGAAAAGGGGTAGTTGGTTAGTAAGAAAGAATAGTATAGATTACTTGTAGTCTTCAGAACAGTTCTGGTTTTATGTGCTTTTATTTGTATTCTAGTGATTGAGCTTGAATTATTATAGTTATTTGTATCCTTAGAAAGATAATATGTTCATCTTTTCGGGTCTTTTTAGTCTAGGAAGTTCATGCAAAGTCCCCTTCACATAAACTAGACAAAATTATCTTTTGGAGGATGAACATGACCCTTTCATTAGAATGTTCTTAAACATGGTCAAATGTGGGTCTTTTAGGCAAGAGTGTGTTAGACCCTACTTGCTTTTGAGCCTGAGTTATTTGATATCTATCTATTATTTTGTTTAGATAATCTTGTTTTTATTTGTTATCACATTATCTAAATGTATATTTAACCCAAGGAGCGAAACTGGTATCAACTTTTCGCCCTTGACGGAGTTCCAAACCAAAGTCGATCCTAGGTAGGGGCACCCTCCCAACTTTTGGCCAAGCCCGTCTCTTAAGGCAACATCAGTTCTTTGTGGAGGTGTTTGTGAGCCGACTAGATGTCACTTGTATATTTTTCAACTGATTTTTAATTAGATAAACGTGATGATCGATCGTCAAACGGGTTTCCTCTCCATGGATGGGGTTCTTAGAACACCCATAGTTGTTGTTTGTAGATTTCTCCATATGCCACATGTGTTTTTTTATTCTTTTTGGAGACGAATGGGTGAAGTATGCAAACTTGGTTTATTCAACACTTCATGACGACATGGGTAACGGGGACCCAAGGTGTTGTTACCAAACTAATATATATATATATATATATATATATATATATATATATATATATATATATATATATATATATATATATATATATAGTCAGGTTTAAAAAAGTCTTATTCGAAATCAAGTGCGCTCGAAGATACCATATTAAAAAATTTGTTAAATTTTTTCATAACCATATTAAAATTAATGTAATACACATGATATATGAATTTTACATACATTTTATGCAAAAAAAAATGTGAATGATCATTAAGAACATGGTACGTTAGAATCTTCTAGACATGATGAATCATATATATATATATATATATATGTGTGTGTGTGTGTGTGTAGAGAGAGGATGATTATACTTATGGGCATGTTGATGAATCTGATTCTCTATATGTGTGTGTAGAGAGAGAGGATGGTTATACCGGAATGTTTATGTATTATTTGTATGTATTAGTTTTATAATTAAGTTTATCTAAAAACTCATATCACATCATGCATAAAGACGAAGTTTATGCATAAACAAAATTTTACATTTTATGCATCAATTTTTTTTAAAAAAAAGAATAACATGAATGAAAAATGGAAATTAATTTGGTTCATGAGTTTCCATGAAGGTTAAGTTTATATATAAATAATGTAATGTAATGTACATGAATGATTATATAAGTGGGGTACGAGCACTGCCTATCTTTGTTGCAATCACATCAATAAAATGTAGGGTGTGTTGTCTGATTCGTTTAGCTCTCTCTACTTTTATGTTGAACTGTAGGTGGTTGGCATCTCTACAGTAGGGTAGACAAAAATTGGATGAAGCAATTGAGGCTTACTTTTATGGGAGGACAGCAACATCCATAAACAGAGAAATGTTTTGTTTGGGCTCAAAATTTTAGTGCTTTTTTAGGGTAATTAATTGGTCAAACAATAACCATTGGGACTTTTAGAGGCTTCTTTCCTTTGTCTTTTAACTTTTACCATCCTAGCTTCACTAAATTTAATGTCAATCTGTGCTAACATAACTTGAATATAATGCACCATAAACTCTTTAACTTTTACCATGCTAGGTAGCTTCACAAAATTTAATGTGAATCTGTGCTAACATAAGTTGAAAATAATGCACCATAAACACAAAACAACTCGCTCTTCCTTAACACACCCGTTCTTCGTACCTTGCGATAATTCTCAATGCTACTTAGGTTGTCGTTGTACATAGGTCATATTAAGGTAAATGAAATATATAACAACAAAACACATTGCAATAACAATAAAATTTGTACCAAATATACCAGCATGATCATATTTGTCAAGTATCCCTCTTCCTTTATTTTTATCGCGTCACACACACACACACATGGTGGGGTTCAATGGAGAACCAAGTTTTTATCGGAGAACCTTGAGAAACCACAATGCGTTATAATTATTCGGAGAATTATACATCACATGAGGGGATTGTTTTGTATAAAATTCTCTCATGTGATGCACAAGCACAACCCCTCCGTTTGATGCATAATTCACTCGTGTGTTACACAATCCTTCCATGTAACGCATAATCTCTCGTGTGATGCAAAATTCTCTCATGTGATGCATTATGTATTTTTATTACGATACAATATGGTTCTCCAAGATTTTCCGATGAATAGAGATTCTTCATTGAACTCACCACTATATATGTATATATAGGCGTAGGTTATCGTGAGAAGGTAAATATATATGAAGAAGTATGAGAAACACTATGATTCACTAATTTTGTATATTGATTCCTTAATTTGTACACCGATTCACTTATTTTTAAAATTCGTGATTCAGTATTTATAAATTAAAAAAAAAATAACGAGTCAATGTAAAAAAATAATGAATTGTTAATTTATTTAGTCCAAAATTTATGAATCATTATTTATATATTCAAAAAATGGTGAAACAATATAAAAAAAAAAGTGAATCACAGTGCTTCTCACACTTCTCAAGATATATTCATCTACTAATTTGATCTTATATGCATATAACAATGATCATCTTTACCTTAAAAAAATTATTTGAGTATGTTTTTCTTTAATCATTTGATAGATACTCTTGACCAAAAGTGATGGCATATGAAAGAAGGAAGGTTTCATTTGTGTAGTAGAAAATGGTTTAAAAGAAAGCTACTTTGGTTGATATAAAAGAAAGTTGGGTTTGATTGAACTTTAGCTTTTTGTTTGTGTTTATGGTTTAGATTCTTGTGTTGTGTAGTAAAGTAATTTAAAGGTCTGCCAACTTTAGTGTGGACCATCAACCATGTGTGTCTAAATAAAATAAATAAATAAACAAAGTCTCCATTTTGCTCATTTTAACACATACATACAATACACTCTTGGATATCAGTGCTGTGATACTTGGAATCTGCATTGGTTCTCTTGTGTGCTTCCCAATGCTTTTAACTTGTTATGTACATGGATATGCTTCTTTTTTTGTTTTATTTTTACATAGAAATCATAAGTAAATACAATTTCATGTTTAGCCATTCTTATCAAGATGTCACATGGTACAACTACCCAATTGTTGATCTTTAAGTAGCATAGGAAATTACCATTTAAGAAATGGGTGATACCGGCCAACCAGGCATCTAGGGGTGTGTACGAGTCGGTTCGCTTTAGTTAGTCGTTAAAATGTAAATTGTGTTCTCGGTTACCAGTGATTTGACCACGGTTACCTGTTGTTTGGTTTCTCAATTGATCCCATCTCTGTATAGGTTTATATTAAAAAGATTATGTTGGTTTGGTTACTCAACTCATCATGTTATTTTTCTTTTGTCGAAACTGTAATATTTATTAATGGTAACCAGTTGTTTGGGTTAAAAATTGAGGTGAGTTTTTGTTTTAATAGAATGTTTTCTTCCCACTAAAAAATTAAAAAAATTAAATGATTTACTAATCCTCACCCGTTTTAGTAAGGAAAAAACAACCCAAAGACTAAACTAAAGCATAAACCTTAAAAAAAATGTCTCTGTCATTCAAGGTAACAAATTTCATCATTTCAATAAAAAATAGCGTAAGCAATAAAATAGTAAGAAATAGAATTAGACTATAGGCACGACTAGGAGTATGTTTCGACAAAACTAGCTGTGACTTTGTGTTTTTAAAAAAGGGTATAGAGTTTTTAGTGGATGGAACTTTTAAAAGAGGTAGAGCTTTTATAAATGTGGTTGATAAAATTAGTTGTAGTTGTAGCTTTTAGTATTAAACTACGTAAAAAGACATTAATATCTATTAAATGTAATTAGTTGTAGTAGTTTATTATTAATAAGAGGATAAAAAAGTAATTATGTTTGACCAAAAGCTCCAGAGCTTTTTAAATGCTATTATGCTAGTTCTACTAGTTTGAGAAAATGAAAGTTTTATGTTTTCCTTTTAAACAAAACTTTTAGTTTTTAGTAGAACTTTTTAAAAACAAAAGTTTTAAAAGCTCTCTGCCAAACATAGCCTAGCTGTAGTTTCGAGCTCGAGCTTTTTGGTTTTTTTTTTTTAAATGTGTTTTGTAAAATTAGCTTTAGTTGTAAGTTTTAGTATTAAATGACATACAAAAGACACTGATATTAACTAAAAGTTGTAGTTTATAATTATTTGGAGAGTAAAAATGTAATTTTGTTTGAGCAAAAACTCATACTCATTTTGAAAGCTACTTCAAGTAGCTTCTTGTGAAAGAGCTTTTGAGAGCTTTAAAATCCGAATAAAAAACTTAAGCTACAATCAACCAAACAGACATTTTGAGCTTAAGGTTTCAAAAATCAAAAGCTGAAGCTCCCAAAGCTCCTTACCAAACGAAGCCTGAAGAGACCAAACTGTTTTACTTATATAGGATGTATTTAATGACTTAGGTGTTGTCGTTTAAGATGTTCAATGCATGAAGTATGAAAACTAAGTTATTATGTCTTATAAATCCCTCAACTAAAAAAATTCAATTAACTTTTGAATTATTTCAAACGAACAAAAAGAATGACCCATTCCAAATTTTAAACTTTTGACTGTATAATACTACAACTCATGTTATTTTTCCAAACGATAATTGCTAACTATTTATTGACGATAAAAAAAATGATGAACCCTTAACTTTCTAATTTGATTTTGATTTTTTCTGATCGGAAAAAACAACAAGCTCATCCATTTTTAAGTTTTAGTCGTTAATAAATAGTGTAGTTATATTCGTTTGAAAAAACGTAATTGATTATCGTTTCAAACAGAACAATCTGTAATCCATTATGTTTTTTCAAACGAAAAAGGTTACTGCTATTTATTATTAATGGAAGATGAAATCAGAAGGAATCGTTGTTTTTAAAAGTTTGAAAAAATAAAAAAAAAATAAGAATGATTCGTCTTGTTATATTGAAAAGTTCAAAATCAAAAGATTCATATAATAATATCAATTAAACAATGATATATTATATAATTATAATATACAAATAAATAAAATGTTCAAAGTAAATATAAAAAAATAATTTTAAATCTTAAGAAAAAAATAAAATCGTAAATACATAGTTTTATTATAATTAAAAGATTATCGATAACAACAACAACAAAAAATTAGTGGGGAGTTAATCGAAAAATTTTATACTTTGATGATTTTTATAAAATAGGTTTAAATATGTAAACCTGCTATAGCAAATTGACGGATGAATTTAGAATGTTTACGCAGTTTGGGGACTTATCCGGGAAAAAATGGAACAAGACTTAATCGAAAATTTTTATATTTTTATGGGTTTTTTTGGATAATTTTGCCTTGTTATTATATATACATACAATTTAATAAATGCATGTATTTCTGATAAATCATAAGAATTGCAAATTATATAAAACTAGTTATTAACCCACGTATTACGTGGATATTTTATAAATAAATGTTTACTAAAAATCTATATAAAATGTCAATACATACAAAAATGTTTACTTTTTTTAAAAAAAATAGGAAAATAGTATTATATTTTGTTATTAAGGATAATTGAAACTTTTCTATTTTTAAATATGTATGAACAGTATTTATCGTGTCTCATCTTTTTAAAATTTTATATTTTTAGATTTCAATGTATAAGTAAAAAACAAAAAAATTGCTTTTTTACATAAAATACATTTAAAAAATTTTAAGATTAAAAAAAAATTATAAAACAACTCATTTTCAATGTTGCATTATTTTCACCTTTAAAAATATAAAAAAACGCATAGTTAGTCGCTAACATTAGTAAAATCTGAAAGTTATTTAAATCAGTTAAAAAGTTATTTAAAAATAAACTTAGATTAATATTAGAATATTTAAAATATTTCCTTTTTTAACTGTATGTATTAAATATGAAAGTATTTGAATTAGATTTTATAAATATTCTTAATGATGAATTAGTAAAATTAAAAATCTAATTATGGAAAAAAGGTAATGAAAGAGTTTTCTTTTATTAATATATATATATATATATATATATATATATATATATATATATATATATATATATATATATATCTTCCCGCCACAACGAGTCGTTATTACTACAGGTGTAATTGCAATTTAAATTCTGAAATTCCCTCCCCAATCTGGAAAATGGCTTCTGAATCAGTGAAACGAGATTGGTCTCTTCACGATTTCGAGATCGGAAAACCTCTAGGCAAAGGCAAGTTCGGCTGAGTCTACCTCGCCCGTGAAGTCAAGGTACTACATAAGTTTCGCATCTTGCAATTTTGTTCGTTGGAATTAGGGTTTAATTTGATAAAACTGATTCGTGTTTGTTACAATCGGAGCAAGTATATTGTGGCACTGAAATTAATATTCAAGGAGCAGATTGATTGAAAAGTACAGGATGTTTTAGAGAGATGGATATCCAAAGCAGCCTTCTTCATCCAAATGTTCTGACTTTACTGATGGTTTCACGATGCAGAGAGAATCTTTCTGGTTTTGGAGTATGCTCATGGAGGTGGGCTCTTTGGAGAGCTTCGTAGATGTGGTCATCTATCCGAGAAACGAGCTGGCACCGTAATCTTCTCTCTCTAATTTGAAGGAATTGGAGTATTGGACTTTCTTTTAACATGTTTGGAATTTTCATTTGTCCAACCTGATTTTTAATTTTAGAAGAAAGGAAAAGAATAAGATAGAAGATGAAGGAAAGAAACAAATAGAAAAGAAAGAGAAATAGAAAAGAAAGTGAAGTAAAACATAGGAACACAATTTTTTGATTACTTTGTTTAATTTTTTCCCTCTCATTCGTTTAAAAGTTTAAAAGACACAACAATTTTTTAGTTTAATCCATTTCCTTTTTCTTTCCTTAATTTTCTCTTGTTAAGTTGTGTTAAAGAACACTGCTATATCAAATATCTGCAATCCTAAGGGTCTGTTTGGTTTGAAGGATTTGAAGACCTCGTTTGAGATTTGAATTTCAAAATATTTAAGTATCATGTTTGGTTGAAAAAAGAAAGAAAGAAATCTAATTTCATTTAGCATTTGGTATTCCTCAAACCTCATATTTTCGTCATCTTTCCTATACCTCAATTATTATATAACCTCTAAGACTAAGGTTGCGTTTAGTTAACGAAAATTAGTCATTTTTTAATTTCAGTTTTCAAGTTATAGTTTTTAGAAAAAAACAAGGGTTTCTATGAAAAGTGAAAATTTGTTTAGATGATGAAGTTTTAGTTTTAAGATAATAAGATGGGTGATTATAAAATAAAAAAAATAGGATAGTTGATGGAAAAATAAGAGAGAGAAAGAGAGAATTATAAAGAAATAGGGTAGGTAGTAGAAAAGTAAGAGAAAGAATATGAAAAGTGGTATTTTAAAAAGTGAAATGAAAATTTATGAAATTGTTGTTAAGTAAACAAGTTTTCATTTTTGTTGAAAAGTGAGATGGAAATTTTGAAAATTTTCGGAAACTAAACGCACCCTAAGCTTTTTATATTCATCTCATTTTTTAGTTCTAATATTTTCAAATTCTGTCACATCAGAATCCAATCCTTTTTTAATATTGTCATATCAAAATCCTACAAATCAAACGGCTAAGTACTTTCGAATTTCTTGTAATTGATACATCTTGTTTTTATATTTATTTTGGATTTTTCAATAATCCATATTAGTTTTCCTAAAAACCAACTCTACGACGCTAAAACACTTTGAGGTCCTTAACAGTTACTTTTTAAAGATTTAATATCTTTTTCAAAAACGTCACACTTTGACGATCTTGTGCAAGCTTCCATCCCCTTCAACTCCTTAGGTGAACGACTTCACCTTGCTTGGACCACCCATGCACTCTCAAGTGTTTCTCAAAAACATTCACATTGTTACCTCCTTGCCACATAAGCAAAAGATTTCTCTTCTAAGGACCGATTCTAGATCCTCTAAGGACCTTAAAGGTCCATGTGACTGCATCTACAGTCTAGTCCTCCTCTAAGGATCCTTGGTCAGATATGGCAGTGAGATGTCAGCATGATAGTTTTTGTGAAGGACTGGTGGATGCATGAGATGTTTTTAGGAGGACAGGTCCTTCACTGAAAAAGCAGGGAGAGGGTAACTGGTTTTTTCAATTATAAACAAGCAGTACAAGTAGTGCGGTGGTGCAAATCTCACTGATGTGTCTTAGGCTCTTAGCCTCGTACTTGCGAAAAACATTCTAATGAATGGCTTTGAAATCTAATGGAGAACAGTTAAGAGAAAGAATTATGTTTATCATTAGCACACATCCTGTTAATGCTTAAATATGCAAAATATTGAACTCAAGCTGAGAAGAGAATAAAAAGAACATAGAACCATACTACAGATGATGTATTCTTACGTAAAATATGTGTAATCTGTCTTTGTTTAGATTAATTTTCTGGACGGGTTTATTTCTATCTATGATAGTATTATTGCATTCCTTCGCCAATCAGCAGAAAATTCATGATCTATAGTTTACCTGCGGTCAAGTCTGGTTCGGGCATAGGGTATCACAGGTAGAAAATGATTGACACAGTTGCAGGGATTCACGAGGGTGAAGGGTTTACAAATTTCAACAGAAATTAACCTGCAACAGAACACTCAACAACATTTGGATATCTAATAGATGTACAAAACTGGGATTTAATTGGATTGTGATCGGGTTTTTAGTCCTAATGTGCTGGTTTTTTTTTCTGGGGGTTTAATTGTTAGAATTTGACATTGTTTTCTTTTTGTAAACAGATTGGGATATGTCTTCTAAGTTGATTGCCTTTTGATGCTTGAATTGAATGTGTTAGTTGTTTGCTTTTCTTGCCAAAAAAAAACATGTAATACAGCCACACATGTCCAATTCTACGTTTAACCTTGTTCATTGGGATCAAAGTTTTCATTCCTTTTGCTTTCATATCAGTTCTCCCGAATGTATTGCTTTTTTCAGATCATTCTCTTGTTTTTATGATCACCAAAACAAGAGTAAGAATGATGAAACATAATGAGGAACATGAATTTGTAGAAAGGAATCCAAGAACTATAAAAACATTTCTATTTAGTGGACTACTTTGACGAATTGATAATCTAATATTCTATGAACATATAGAATTCCAAGATTGCTCTTACTCGGAAGACCTGATGTATCTTTCTTCACTTCCTTTTGATTTATGTTCACGAACATGCAAATGCACATACCCTAAGAAATAAAATCAACCAAATGAAGCCAAGTGACAGTCATATGCTAAATAAGAAAAAGACAGAGGCATCGATAGCCATTCCTACATACTGTCATATTCTGGAGAATGGGAGCGAGATACCTCTCCTTGTATGATTGGCATATCGATGATTCATCAATATAGACCTATTCTGATTGGAAACCAGAACAAAACAAAACGAATAATTCAGAAAGGAGAAGCGATTTGCATTCGATTTATATCAAATTATTGGCACTACTGTTCTTGGAAGCATATAGCAACATGTCCTTCATTTTCTGGCCAGGTGAAGTGGCGAAAATGCAGGGTACTATCAGAGTTTTAGAAACCCGGCCTGATCAACTGAACCAAACCCTTCAAGAACATGACTGAAGTGCTAAACTAAACATGCCAAAAGTTAAGCTATTTCAACAATAACGAAGATAATTCAACCGATTAAAATGACCGGTGATAAGGGTGTAGAAGTTGCTCAACCGCACACGACCTCTAAATTTGTAGGGTTTCAACTTATATATGTAATGTAACCAGTTATCGTTTAGTTTGAATCATGTATCCTAGGTTTGAAATGGCATTTTTTGACCATTGTTTAAATGATTTTGGATATTTATATCAATGTCATTTTACTAAGTTTTTACCTATTTTAGACCTTTTTTTTTCTTCAAGTGCCTATTTTCTAATTATGGCGCAGGGCCAGGGCCACCAAACCGCGCTGTGTATAAAACCTATGCTGAAATGGAAGTAGTCTAAATGGAATTCCCAGTATCATCAAAGCAAGGATTTTTGTTTTTCGTTTGAATGTTTTCATCTCTAATTTTTTAAATCTGTTTATTCGTGTTGATCTTAGTACATTGCTAGCCTTACTCGAGCGTTGGCATATTGTCATTATAAGCATGTGATCCATCGGGATATCAAGCCAGAGTACTTGTTGCTTGACCACGAGGTATGTTAAGATGATGGTGCTTGAACTTGTTCTCATTGTTGATTATGTGCTTGACATGTTTGAACAAATTTCGGATTCTTGGAAGACTGTTTACTTGTAGATATTAATCGATCTTTCTTAATTCTTCGCATTCTTGATTAAAAAACACATTAAAAGTTCCTAGTACCAGATTCTATTACTTGTCCATTGTTCAAATGATCAACTTCCGACCTCTGTTTTCTATCTAATTTTATAAAAGACTGTTATTTTATAAAAATTTAATAGGTAAAAGACTGTTATTTTAGATCACTATTTTGAGGTGTATCACAATTCTATATATTCGATTGTAGGGTCGACTAAAGATAGCAGACTTTGGATGGTCAGTTCAATCAAAATCTAAGCAACACACAATGTGTGGTACATTGGACTATCTAGCACCAGAGATGATGGAGGATAGACCTCATGATTATGCAGTTGATGATTGGACTTTAGGCGTTTTATGTTAATGTTACGAGTTTCTGTATGGTTTCTCTCCTTTTGAGGCAGACGACCAAGCAGACACATTACAAAGGTATGAAACGATGCCCCTTACTTTGCTTCCTTCATTATGCACATATAATAACGCACTTAATTACGAAACATTCTTTGTCTTGCGTAGGATTATGAAGGTTGACCTCACCTTCCCTGCTACTCCTGTTCTTTCTGTTGAAGCTAAGCATCTCATCACCAGAGTAAGTTTTATTCATTAAGAATTGGGTAAATATCATTATATAGCAACCAAATTTCACCGCTTTCCTATCTTGGGTAATAAATGTTTTTATCAATGAGGTCACTAAACGTTTATGCCATTTGGAGACTTAACTAACTTTTATTTTTGTCACGTTGGTCTTGTTAACTTCGAAAAATCCTATTTGTTTTTGTCATTTATGGCCCTATACATAACCGCAAAAAAGATCAAAGTTCTATGACTTAACTGACAAAAATAAAAAATGATTACCCAAAATAGGAAACAGATGAAGTTGGTTGCTATATATGTTTGTTTCCCTTGAAGATTTACATAAATATCTGCAAAATGGCTCCCCATTCAGAAGATATTGAAGCATCCGTGGATCATTGTGAATGTCGATCCCAACGGTACCTGCCTGATTAGATTTTGTAGTTTCAGCCAAAAATGATCATGACTATGATGAATTAAATAGATGGAGCTTAGCTTGAATGTGCTAGAATTTGGTAGCCATGTCTGATTCTTTTGGAAACTTCTGTTTAGTAGTTTACCATGTTATAAAATGATTATATGACTCATTACAAGATTATGTTGGTGTAAATTATTCAATCTACCAAAGGAAGCCTCCTTGTTATGGGGTAAATGTCATAGCATAGCAATGAACTGTTCATTATGTTTCATTTTGTGCAACATACTTTTGTACATCGTAGGTTATTAAATTTAGAAAACATGCCACATCTTGGCATTTTTTTAGTAATTTTAATATGCTCTATTTGATGAGTTAAAATTTTTATAATAATGATCAATGGCTTGACGCGTGTAGAAGAAAAAAGTGTGATATATAGAGCTGATAGAATATATAATATATGTTGCTGTTTTGCATACAATGACAGAAGTACACTGTCTAAATTTGATGATTCTTGATAAATAATCAGATATTTTGCATAAACGCTGCGTAAAGAATGTTGTTATTGTGTGAGAGTGTTTTTCTTAGGTGAATAGAGGTTCTAACACCGGGCACTGATCAATTACGAGGGATGTGATGAACACCAGAATTTAAATATTCCCCTCAGTAATGACGATGAATTTTTTTTTCCACAAGCAAAGATATTACTGGCCGCGCGGCACAAAAATCTTTCCAAGGAAAACCTATAGAGACCAACCTTACAATAATAAACTATCAAGATCCTATACTCTATGCAAGAACTCCGATAATGAATTACAACGAATGTGATGATTATGGATAGACAATTTACTTTATTAATTTTTGGTTTATGGAAATAGACTTTTTGTTATTGCAGGTTGCAGCTAAGTCCGTTTTGTAGGTATCGCCGACTGGGTGATGGCTTATAAAAGGTTCATCAATGGCAGTTGGCACGAAAGCAGCGGAACATAACCCTCGTTAGTGATGGAATGAGAGAAAGATTAGCAGGTGTGTGGTCTCCCTCCTATAATATTTGTAATTAATGTATGGAGTTTATATAATTACTGGATATCAAATCACAAGTTAAATAACTTTTGTTCCCCAAAAACATAATTAATCATTGATTTTTATATTTCATATTTTTTATGGTTTCACTAACTCCCATTAATCATTATTATGAATTGGATACCTTTACAACAGGTTGGTTTTTACAGCTTTCATCACCATATACTCTTCCACTTATCCCTATTCTCACCATATCTCAAAGTGGTAAAATTTTTGCTTTCTCAAGGTAGATCCAATCACTATATATATGTATAATATATATACACACACAGAGAGTGTGTACATCTTTTTGACAACCACTCCCTTGTTTGTAGCTAATTTCATTTTTTTATACCTATTTTGTGGGCCCATATTTTTTTTTGAACAGCAAAAAGGTAAACTAGAAAGGAGCTACGGCATAGCCATCACCCCCAACTAGAAAACCAAAGAGAAATGCATATATATAAAATAACACTAGCAAGAAGCTAGCAGAAATACAGAACATAATTAGAATGAAAATAAATGACAATTACACCATAACTCCCAAATTAAAAACTTAAAATTGCCCCTAAACTTTAACCAAGAGAACACATTGACTTGAACTTCATCTTTGATTAGTGACGCCGATGTTTTTTTTATGAAATTAGACCTTGAAATAAGTGAAATGACATGGACAATTAAGTAAATTAATTTTACTTAAAAAATGCAATATTTCTTTAAGGTAACCCACCCGCTAGGGCCTTACCGACCAGTCCCATAGCCAATATGGAGGAGATAAATCGTGTAACACATTGTTAAAGAACATATGCATGGTTTGAACCCTAAACTTCCACTATAGATTTTATGTCCCCAACTACTAGGCTACCATCGCGAGACATCATATATTTTTGGTGTAAATTAATAGGGGGTTATACCATCCTAATTCCTAACTACAAGGTACTCTAATGAATAACAGTGTAGTCTGTTTTGTTCGATTTTAAAAAACTAAAAATTTATTTATAGTTTGTTTGAAACTTTGATTACAAAAAGAATGATTAAAAATTTATGTTAATTACTAAATTACATCAAGATCTATAATGCAACGAAACACAACTTTAAATATATATCATACAATAAACATAAGATATATTACAAATTACATTTCAAAATTTTCATGTTTCATTTCACGAACCAAATTTATATGACATAAGAGTGAAAAGCCCTTGTGTGATTCTTGCCATGCCACGTCATTCTTCTGGTATGGAAAGTTTGTCTGTTTGATGCTAATTAAATAGTTTTGTTTTCTGGGCTCAAAAGGTATCATTATTGTAAGTAAAATAAAGAAGAACTAGACTTAAAACTGTAGTGAAAGAATCTCTCTCTCAGTCTCACTTTCTCTATCATCAACACAACACATGTTGACATGTATAGTAATGACACATGAGACAGGAAGATGTAGACAGTTGTAGAGTAGCTAGCTTAAATTATATATATATAGTGAAATAATAAAAGATATGTTAGACTATTAATTAATTAAAAATCTATATATTTATATATATATGGTACATTAATGTCTTCTTTAATTGCATCAATGCATGTGCTGTTCTTCAAGTTGCCTACTATCTCACATGGATGCTAACTTCCATTTGAACTTAAATCTAAGCACATAAACAAGGATGGATGATAATGAAGAAGAAGAAGAAGAAAATTATATTATATTAAACAAATGAATATATGATATAAATTTTAATGATTTCTTCTTCTTAATTAATTCTTCTTTTATGGGATGGCAGAAAAACTTTTGAGTTTTTGAAACCCAAATCAGATATCCATCTCTCAAGCTAGTAGAAGGGGATCATGAAATATATATATCATTTTAATTTAATGCTAGTAAAAACATGGAATTAATTATATATATATATATATATTTCAAGAATCTCCATGCTTTTTCCAGCATACCAGCATTGTTACACAACGCTTAACAATGTAAAATCTAGCCTTCTGTTCCTTTGCCAAGTTACCACATTTGCGAGTGAAGTTTGCACATTTTTGTGAAGAACTTCTTGAAAGATCAGATGGATACTTGTTCTTCTGTGATGAACTTCTTGAAAAAAGAGAAGATTTTGAAGAAGAAGAAGTCTTCTGTGAGAATGATCTAAGAAGGGGTGATTTTGTGGAGCTTTTTTGTGACATGCTTCTAAAAAGTGATGATGATTTTGATGAATGGTTGCATGGATCTTCTTTTGATAGCTTCCATTTCTTCTCCATGCAATGCTCCATTTTAACTCACTGATCTCGATCTGATTTTCTGCTTTTTCTGTATATGAATTTTATGAGAGAGAGAGAGAGATGATGATGATGATGATGATGATGATGGAGGGTAGGGTGGGGTGAGGTGAGATGTTGAAATCTATATATAGCAAAATAGGGAAAAGGGAAAAGAGAAAACGGTAGGTTTGAAAATGGATGTTGACTGTGCCTTTATAATATGTAGCAACTTATTATTATTGATGATGCTTGCATCTTAACCGTCTACCTCTTGTATGTATGCATGGGTTCAATAGAGAACCATCGAAGAACCTTCATGCACCACCATAAATGTATTACAATTCTTGCGTGATGCATCATTATTTCCACGTGATGCATCAAATTCCCGCGTGATGCATCGACTTCTTGCGTGATGTATTAAGCTTTTTGCATCATGCATCACCTAATCCAATGACTATAAAGTGGTTCCCCGGTTTTCTGATGCATGTGGGTTCCCAATTTGCTTTGTAAAAATGGTCGATCAAACTTTAAACCAAATTTAGTAGTTTGATCAGTATTATTATATATATATATATATATATATATATATATATATATATATATATATATATATATATATATATATATATATATATATATATATATATATATATATATATATATATATATATATATATGTTTTTTGAGGTTTTCAAATTTTGTTTTCAATCTACTCATCCAAATCTATATTATAAAGAAGAGTGAAAATGAAAACGCAAAAATATTTATTATACATCCAAACACATTCTAAAAAACAATCATATTTTCAGTTTTACTAAAAGCTGCAAACCGTAAATTCTTTTTTGCTAAAGGCACTCTAAGATTTTCCATTTACTTTTCAAGTTGAATTAAGTCACTTTGAGAAAACAAATTTTTAAAGACCTAAAAGTCATCATATATTGAGTACAAGGTACAATCTTGACTGCATAAAATTCAACTTAGCATAACATAATTAATCATGTTGATATTGGTGTAGAAAAAGAAATGTTAGCTTTTATACATAAGGTAAATAAATAGTTAAAATAATAATTTATAGTATTCCTTTGTTTGAGAGAAGATGGGAAATCTCAAAAGATTTGAATTTGAATAAATCATATTGGGCAGGAGGTCGGTGGTCATTAAACAATCAATACCATGGTACTTTCTTCAATTCACTGTAAATAATTTATTTTATCAATTAAGCATCTTTTCTTATCTTTTATTTATTTTTTATTATTAATTCCAGTTTACATATTTCCTTTCAGGTACTCTTGCATTGTTACTTACCACAGTAAACGTTTTCAAAATATTTACTTTTACCACCTTGAAATCAGGTCGATTTGTTCGAATCCCTTCAGGGTATTAATTAAATTTTCACATTTTGACTGCAGTAATTAATGGATAATTAGTTAAAAATGAAAGGATTTTGGAGAGGGGTACAGCTAGGTGGCTAGCTGATCAACATAAAACATAATATATATAAATAAAGTTAAAAGAAGACAATGAGGGTAGCAGTAGAAAATGGAAAAGACAATAGGCCTGTGAGGATAATGAGCTGGGATTTCTAATTGTATACTAGTAGATTTATGGCAGTACCATGAAACCACTAATCCATCATGCATATGCTTTGAACTTTGGCATGTGGTTCATCTGATTGACTGATTTTATCATTTGATTTGATTCCTTAATTTTGACTCTAACACATGTACTATGTTCCATAATACCCTTTCAACTTATATCTCCAATTTGCCCTTAATTAATTGGATATATATAACCTATTGTAACTCGGTTTTCGCTATGTGCGCGTTTAATTTCATGTATTGTGAAGGGTACGTTAAGATGATTGATTTTTTCTTAGGCCATCAGGAGTGGTACGTGCCCATCACATCATTGTCACATCTGCACCACATCGATCGCTCCTTCACACCACAACCCACAATCAACACTTGGGAGGCGTTTTGTTCGCAGATTTCCTGGAATTCACTGGGATTTGCATTTAAAATTCTGTGTTTGGTTCACAGATTTCAGTAAGGATTAAAAATCTCAGGATTTCATAAATCCATTCATTCTTTGTTATTTAAAAACTCAGCCTCCCCTAAGATTTTAAATCTCAGTTACCTTGCATTCTTCAGATTAGCAAATTTTTTCTAAAAGAAAATGCAGAATCTTTGACAAAATCCTGACAAATGCAAATGTTGCATAATGCAAATCCTTTGACAAAATGCAAATCACAGAGAAAAATATTTGCAAACCAAACGTCTCCTTAGAAAATGGACACTGCCGTTGCATTTTTTTCAATTTAAATATGCATGAATACTGGAGGGGGGGGGGGGGGGGCATGGTGAGAAGACATGAATGAGGGGTTTCGGCACCAAGAAGTGTGACCGCCTCATCACTTCTACCGTGGAGCACGGGGAGGGAGACACGCTCCGGATGGACTAAAGAACCTCTTCTTAAATATGTTAACCATAAGTCATAATAGTGGCCTTTTGATGTGTTGATCGACAAGTGAGAATCTTCGGTTTGATTAGCTTTGTATATAAATTTGTTAATCTTTTTGCATGTCACTTGGGAATAAGCTGCTATGACTTGTTCTATGGCCATTTGATATGATGTAGTGAAACATTACTTTAAAGGTTTTGATGATCAACTCTTTAAAAAGACTCTTTTGCCCTCACTTAGGGAATAAGTTGGATAATGTGTTACAATGTCCATCTCATTGGATTAATGAGTATGGATGGTACAAATGATGAGTTATCAATGTCCATTTTACCCTTTGAAATTAAGAAGCCACTATAACAACTCTATAACATGGCCATTTGATTGATGTTACTCATGAATGACATATTAACATATTCACCTATTTGATTGAGATGGTGGATTCCATGAGCATTTTCCAAATAACCATTTTACCCTCACTTGGAAATAAGTTTGGTATAATTTGTTAGAAGATCCATCCTGATAATCATTTTCTTAAATGAAAATAAATTAAGTCAATCAAATGCTCAATTATGATCAAATGACACTTTTCTCCTGATCACTCGTAATAAATAAGCGAACATATATAACTCGTAACACTAACATTCATCTGTTTTATCAACATCGAGGCTAGCTAGGTGAATAATAACATTCTCATTTATGTTATTCCTTTTAGCCCTCTGTACGCTTTACCGTAATTTGATACAAACTATCCTTATTAAGAATAATAAAAAATATACAGATAGACAGCTTTTAGATACCCGCACAAAGAAAATTGATCTTGTAGTGTTCAAACTAAACTAGCTAGTTGATAGTTGGTACATTATATATACGTATATCTAGAAGATGAAGAAAAAGAAATTGAAAATATAAATTGCATTAAATAAAGAATTAAGATGAAGATGAAGATGAAGATGAGAGTGGGGTATAGAAGGAAATTTAAGTAGTAGTGATGGGTATTGAATATTTTGTATTTATATATTTATTTTAAAAAAAATAAAAATAAAAATAAAAATAAAAATAAAATAAAGAAGTGAAGAAGTGAAGATGGGTGGTGGCAACAGGGATTACAAGATTCACGTGCACATGCTGCTGTGTCAGCCCAGGCCCAGACTTTGAAATTGCAAGAATAAATCTGAGTTTTAATTTAAGCCAAACACTCCACAACTCCCACTCCTTTCTTCATATATGGTCTTTCAATAACTTAATGCTTTCACATATATACCAAAAGAAAAAAAAATAAAATAAAAAAGGGATCCAATGCCATGGGTAATTAAGACATGTCATATTTTCATGTTTGATGTGTGTGTGGACCCTCTCTTTTTGTTTCCATCTTTCTTTGTACTACATCATAATGCACCCACCCACATTTACCACTCTCTTCATCTACATGTACGTCGTGTGTGTGTGCGTGTTCGTGTGTGTGTGCGTACTGTTGTACATCAGTCTCTACCTTGAGTTTAAACTCGATCCACAAGAACTAACCCAACTCACGCTTTTAATTTCGCCCATGTCTCTCTTTTATATTATTTTGTTTTTTTATTGGAAAAATCATGTAAAAAACCAACGTACTTTCAGTATTTTTCAAATAAGTCAATGCATCATAAACGTTTCCGTATAAGTCTCTCAACTTAAAAACGTTTTCGTAAATATCACTGCACATAAAATGTTTCCATAAAAGTCTTTTAACTTAACGAAATTTTATGAAAAAAATCTGAAAAGTTCTTAAAAAATCTCATAAAACAACACAACTCGTAAAAAAGTTCAAGTTGAAAGACTTTTATGGAAACATTTTTGGTACAAGGACTTGATCGAAAAATATCAAAAGTGCGTTGGTTTTTTGTATAATTTAGCTTCTATATTTTATATATGTTTATTTCAGTAGTGTTATTGTCGTAATCTGTTATATGTTTTTAGTTTAGCTTCTATAATAATCAAAATTGAGAATTAAAAAGCATATAATGATAAAATGAGTCATTGTTTGAGAAACTTAGTTTATTTTGAAGAAAATGTAGAATTACTGAAATACACTTGAATTTAATCAAACGATAAATCTGATTATTGAGGATGTAATGGACTTCAGGCAACATACATTCAACTAAAATTTGATTTTTTTTTTACATAGAATTATTGTTTTTTTTTTTCATTAGAGTTCAAGTACATTCACATATTTTAATATGATAATCCCTTTCAAAGGTCTTGTATTGAAAAGGGGTTAACATGTACTAATTACGAATTTCTATTAATATTTTGACTTATGCCACTTATTCTTTTTAGACGTATAGTTGTGTTTTTTTTGTTGTTCAAATTAATTACTTATATACTTCTATAAATAAATACAGTTAATTCCAATTAAAAAAAAACTTATGTAGCTATCTAGAATGCGTTTGTTACGATAAAATCAAAGAACGAGATTACGTTTGGTTTATAAGTTTTCTTTATCGTTATAATTTAATGCAAAATTTATTAATGTCATTTCATATTAAAATGCATAGAATTAAAAAAATGAAAATGGAATGAGTCTTTCTTTTCCCCTTCATTTGGTTGTAAAATTATTAGAAAAAAGATATACAACTAAATGTGGTATAAATCAACATAATATAATAAATGCATGAGATAAATCATATCAGAAACTAAATTACAACCAATTTAAAAAGTGAGATAATTAATTTAATAATAATTAAACAGTGGTTGGATTGATCAATGAATTGTACAATGGCTCATAAAAGATATTGAAAAATATATATATAATAATATATAGAAAGTAGAAGTAGGCCATATTTGAAATATTCACATGGTGTTTTTTGGTAAGTTGAATGTTTTCTCAAGAATCTTTTGACTACATTGATGATGGATGGAAGCTGGGGCTGTCCTGAAACATTATTTTGACCGGTCAACCTTTGGGTGACACTATTTTTATTTCTATTAGGACATCATTTATCATTTATTTGATTGGTCTGTCACTAAAATCATAAAATAAAACTTTGGAATAAGCATAATATTAGCTAAATTTTGAAAATATTAAAAAATAGCAAAAGCTAATTTATCCATAATCAATGTTGCATTTTGATTTAATTTTAATTAAATTAAATGAATATATGAATTGTTTGAAAAATAGGACAAGAGTTAAACAATTGAATGAAGCACTTTAATCATTATTTATGGTTGTAAAGTTATAATCCATAAATATTAATAAACTAGTTTGTTAAACCTTGTATTACATGGATTTTTTCAAATAAACTAATTCTCAAAGCAGACTTTTATTGTCTTGGTGAAGTCTATTGGTAGGTTGGATGTTCGCATTTGTGGGTGTGTTCCGATTGTTTAGTTTTCTCGTTGTTGGATTCATCCTCTCGTTGGTTTTATTAGAGTTGTATTTTCATCTTTGTTTGGCTTGTCGTTGTATTTTCCTTTCCTCTCTTGTTCTCCTTAGCGTTGTGTTCATTTTGAGAGAAAGCAAAGGGCAGAGAGGAAAAGAAGAAAGAAGAAAGACATGTGAATTGTTTCTTTCCTTTCCTTCCCGGTCTTGGGAGGAAGCAAACTTTTTTTTGTGTACAAACTGTGCACTGAAAAAATACACAACATAAATGTGTACAAACTTATAATGTACATAGCTATTTGGTGTCATTTTTCTTGATAAAAGCATCCATGTAAGCATGGTAACATGTTGGTGCCGGTTTTCAGGTCACCCAACTACCTAATTGAAACATTTTTAAAAGTTTGACTACCAAATGTGCATAAAAAATACAATACATAAATGGGTACAAACTCAAAGATACATAGCTATTTAATGTCATTTTTCCTAAAAGTATTCATGTAATAGGTGGTGGGTTGATAAACTAGTATATTATAAAACAAAACTTTTAGTTGATATTTACAAATATTTTTAGGTCCACAAATTCGATTTGCAATATTGTAATATCTTGTAATATTTTATGTAAAAATTTACACCACAATTTTGCTACATTAGAATGAGAGGAAGCACGTGGGTTGATTTTCTACATCGCAAAAACCATAGTTGTTTTTATATATATTTTCAATTATTTAAATATTTTAGAAAATTGATAGTCATGTGAATCGTTACGAGGCCCATGTGAATAAACCGGTCCATGTGGTCATATATAACTGAACTGAAGTGAAAATTCGGCTCCAAGGGATCGAAGACCAGGGTCAACCCAGCCCACAATTTCTTTATTTCTTTTTTTATTATTAAACTTTTATTTTAGATTCGATCCTAAAATATCAGTAACCATAGATAGGTATTAATATTTTAGTATTGAAAATAATAATTAATACAGAGGTAGTGAAATGGAAAAATCGAATGCAGTCAAATTAGGTTTGTATGGATACCGGTTAACGTTAGTGCCAGTTTTAACGGGTCACATCGGGATATGGTATCACTTTCAAGTTAATTCCAACATATTTTTATCAATTTTCAGAAAATTTTAAAATAAATAATTTATTGAATATTATTCTTAATGATATTTTGTTGTAATAATCATTGAATATTCATTTAGTAGAAGATTAAAAACATTTAAATATGCTTTGAGTAATTTGTCTAATTTTTAGTTTAGCTATTAACATTTGTTTTATCACATTAAATCAATAAAGATAAAATAAAAGATAAATGGTGGATCAAAATTACCCGTGTTGACTGTACCTTTTGTTTTTGAAGTGTGGGGCAATTATATAAAGATGTAGACAAATGAAATATCTTGTCAAAGAGGGACGTAACATAAGTGGAAATTTGAATTAAATTTTTTTAAATATTTTGTGCATTTTTATTTTATTGAAGAAAAGATGGGTAGGATAAAAAGTTTGATCATATTCGATTTTTATGTTCTATTGCATATTTTGAATTTTTGATGACATTAAACACAAATAGGGTAGGGCCAATTACTAAAATTAGAAACAACTTTATGCATTTTTAGCGTTTATAGAAATATTATTTATTTTTTATCATTAATAGTATCAACTTTTATTATTTTTTTATCATTTATAGCAAAACTTAAAGAAGTTGTTAAATGATAAAAAAAAAATACAAAAGTTAATGCTATTAAGGATACAAAATACAAAAGTTGATGTTATTCATATAAAAAGTACAAAAGTTCATGTTATTAATGATAAAAAATCTATAAATGATAAAAAATTATAAAGTTGTTATTATTTTAAGTAATTGACCCAACACAAATAATATGAGAGACGAGGATCAAATTATTCATTTTGGCAAAGAAGCAAGAAAGAAATAAAATATGTGTATATATTGTGCATTTGGGGGTTTGGATTTGCCATGAAATCAAATTGGCGTTGTGTGAAAGTTGCATTTGTGGCGTAAAATAAATAATTTTTTTTAAAGAAATGTTTGTTTGTTTTTCGGTTTCTTTATGCTTAAAATATGATGCGACAAATTACCAGGAAACATGATATAAAATCCAAATTTTTTTTAAAATAAAAGTAATATGAAATTTTTTTGTTTGAAAAAAAGTATGAAATTCAAATTTTGATATTAAAGAAGAAAATGATCCAAGCTAAAACCAAACATAAAGATACCAAAACATCATTACATCAATTGGAAGCCAAAACAATGATCAAATGTTCATTCACAAGACATGGTATAAGTTAAAGAAGCACAAAATCAATTAAGTCCCAAACTTACCACCAAATATTCTAAAATCATATTATGATCCAAGCAAAGCTCCAATTTATTGCTCAATATTATGCCAACATCTTTATCTAAAAATCTCAAATTAACAAGAACCCTTGTCAAAAAAACAACCATGCAAACCTTGATTTGAAGAGAATTTGACCAAAAAAATAAAAAGTTGTTTAACAAAGATTTAGGCTTTACTCCTTCTATTATGACATTGATTTTGGAATAGTGATGATGTTTCATGTTGTCCCAAAGGTTGCTATGGCCAAAAACCCACTTGAAAGTCAACATTATAGAACTTGTTTACGCTTATAAATATGCTTCAGTTAATTCATTATTAAGGTAAGACATCTAATTGAGCCTCAGGATTCTTCAAAAGGATCCTAAGTTCAACTCTTACTGGTTTCAACTTCTTAAAATTAATTGTTAAAAAAAAAAGGTATTATGTAATATTAACGTAGACTTATAATAAGAATTGATTTTTAGAATGTCAAAACATCGTTGCACTCATAAGTTATAGAAAGTTATAGTAACACACTATGTAAACGATGTCAGAGTTTCGTGATTTACTTTTCAGCACACCCAAAATCACATAAGAAGATAACTTCCATATTAGCATTGCATACCACATTACTAATCTCTTTTTTACATGTTCCGTTCATGAAAGTCAAAATTCGACCTTTAAGCCAAAATTTACTTGTAACTTTACAAAACTCCCCATTAATGTCATAAATTACACAATTATGACATTATTTATGAAATAAAGAATTACTTCAGAATAGTAGGTGTTACGTTTTGATTTTCTTTGCTTTAAACGAGCTAGTTGTCAACTTGTCATATCGATTTTGGGATTGATTATGGATTACAAATCTAGTGTTGTTCTTGTTTTAGTTTCGATTTTTATTTAGATTCCATATTACTTTATGTGTATATTTTGATTCCAGATGAGTTCACGGATCTTATTAAGGCTTTGATTTAGGGTTCTATGTGTTTTTATTAGGTTTCGATGAAGGTCCACCAGAGTTGGTGTTGTTGGATTTAACCTGGATGACTGGTTACGTGTTAACTTTTTCACGGATTCAAATAAAAATAATATGAGCATAAAATGATAAAAAAAAAATAATAATTATTCTAACATTCACTGATCAAACTAATAAAACTGTAAATATCTTAATTAACAAGTTTTAAGAACCACATAAAATATATAAACCCTGAATCTTAATAAATAAACAGCGTTGTCGATAACGACAACGAACTTTTATGCTTTAATTGTTGATTATTTTGAACAACAACGTACATTTATACATGCATATATTTCTGATTATACATGTGGAAAACTGGAAATTGGTCTGATCTACAAGGTGAAATAAAGACATCTTATTTTGACCATCACCTAGAGATGCACAAAGACCGGATTTTAACCGGTCCGGTTTTTTTGTCCCAGAAAAAAACCGTTTTTTTTAAAACCGGTCCGGATCGTAACCGGTTTTCGGCCCAGATTTTTGTAACCTATATAACCGGTTCCGGTTATAAAAAAACCGGATTTTTCAATAACCGGTTTTAAAAAAACCGATTTTTTATATAATTTCCATATTTTTTTTTGCTTTTTTGGGCTTTTTTTTTATTGGGCCTTTCTTTTTGTTTGAACTTCTTTTCTTTTTTCTTTTGGGGTTTTGGGCTTTTGGGTTTTACAAAAGAAAGGTTATAACATCTTTTTTTATAATTTATAATTACAATTTTCAAATATATAATTATAAAATAAGTTAAACACATATATTTTACTCCAATCATTTATATTTTTATATTCTATATGATTATAAATACATAAAATATACTTCAAAGGCTGCTCGAAAATCGGTTTTTTTCCCCGGTTAAAAACCGGTTTTTTAACCGGTTATAAAAAAACCGGTTAATTATCCGGTAAAAAAACCGGTGCCCCAAATATCTTAAAAACCGGTTGAAAAACCGGATTGGATAAAAACCGGACCGGTTTTTTTTGTAACCGGTTTTGCCATAACCGGTTTCGGATCGAAATTGGATAACCGGATTTTTTGTGCACCTCTACCATCACCAAATCTAAAACTTGGAACTTGGAAGGACCCAAAATTCAACATAACGCCTAATACCAAACCCAACCCAATATCAAGTCAAGCCCAACCTACGAGTCTACGAGACTACGACCTAGGACGGGCCCACCATTTGTGTATAGTTGCACAAGTACCCGTCGGCGGTTCGGATCTTAACCGGTTTTGGACCCAATAAAATGTAATCTATCTAATCGGTTTCGAAAAATAAACCATATATTTCAAAAACCGGTTACAAAAAAAATTGATTTTTTTAAAAAAATTTCTCATTTAAAAAAAAATTTTATTTTAGGCTTTAAATTTTGGTTTGACCATTTTTTATCATCTATTTTATACATCTTTCATTTGGACTTTTATTTTCAATAAAATTAGGGTTTTTAAATTATTTTATATATTACACATTTTAATTTATACATGTATAAATTATAAGTTATAAACTTATAACTATAATTAAGCTAATAAAATTCCAGACAAGTATATTTTTACTCAATCAAATACGTTTTATATTATATTTAACTTTAAATATATAAAAAGTTTAAAATTATAAAATTAGTGTAGTCTAGAATCGGTTTTTTCAGTTATTAATCTGGCCTTTTAACAGGTTTTTTTATTACCGGTTAATTATCCGGTAAAGAATCCAGTTGACTCAATAAACCAAACCTAGTTCGCAAAAAATCCGGTTACATAGAAACCAGTTTCAGATCAAAATCAAACATTTGGGTTTTTTTTTTTTTTTTTAAAATAAAATACCAACATATCCGTTTTGTTTATTACACTTTTTCCTGATGCATTTTGATGATTAAACTTATTGTGACGGGCTAATCATGATATAATATTTAAAAATTAAGTATCACCCAGCGTTACTTCAACAAATGGTGAAAATTTTAATACCGGATTAACACTGAATATTGTTGAATCAATTGATGTATAAATTAATTTAAGGTATACATAACAACATTCGACAACACATTAGTGGCACAAGTGTGATGCCGATATATTACAAATGGCACACGCTGAATACAAATCTTTAAACGTAAACAAGCCGTTTAGACACTCAGAATGTTAGTAGACGATATTAATTATACGATCATTCAAATAAATGGTCCAACCTCCAATAGATAACCAACGAACAAAAACATTCGACTCCAACACATACACAACATCATCGGATGCTTAACATCAATATCCCTCCACCGATAAACCAACTACTCTATGCAAAAAAATAAAATAAAATGGCATCTGATCGATACTTCCGTTGACAAAGGCCATGTTTGTTTACTTCTTAATGGAATCATTAAGAGGTCATTATACATTTGAATGACCTCTTAATGATTCCATTAAGAGGTAAACAAACAACCCAAAAGTCAAGTTGATCGAACTTTTTAACGAGTGGAGCACTTTATGTGAGGAAAATTGAAACGTTAATGAAAACAGAAACTTGGCATCCTTAAAGAAAGCACAAATTATCGAGGAAAAAGTTGAAGAGAATCAAGACATGTATCTGGTTCGATGTTGCAAATCGTTTAAAAGAAATGTGGAATAATAAGATGTTTAGGTGTTGCAAATCGGTTAAAAGAAATGCAGGATAGTAACTAAGACGTTAAACGAATTTTTAATTCCCAAGTAATTTTAATTTGCAATAAGTTATTTTTTTAATTTTTTACTAGTCTTTTTTTTTTTTTTTTTTATATAAAATATTTCAAATAAGTATTGCAACTGCTCAGAGTATGGATGAGAGAATAAATATAATACACCCGGCCAAACAAAACAAATTATGTAAAATAATTAATAAATGTGACCGAGTATGAATTAATTGATGATATATAATGATTAAGACGAAGAAAAATAATTATTTTTCTATTTAAATTATATAATATATAATTAATTTATTATTAACCCATATATAAGAGATTAAATTTAATTTAATTAATTAACAACATATTGTAAGTATATTAATTATCATACGAAACATTCAAAAACACAGTAAATTCCTGTGTCACCTCGACATGAAACAATTGATAGGGTTTGAAAGCTTAATTGTAATTTTCAGTATTAATTTAATAGAAACGATTATGATTGACTATTCTAAGTTACAAATTAACAATCATATATGATTTTTTGGAAAATAAGATAGACGATGAATAATACATCAAAATTTGAATTAATCAAAGCTTATAGAAAACAAATTTTAAGCATATATCTATAATCAATCGACTCCGAGTTTATAAAAATCGATCTCGGCTCGAATCGTTTATCAAGTTTTCCTAAGCATTTACACATACATAAAACAAAACGAAAAACGCATGCATAGCGCCAACAATGAATCTTAATTTTAATCATGCAAAACCCAAGTAATATTATAATTAGCACTAATTAATTAACTAACTTTTTAATCCCTAATTAATTATTTTATCCTACCTCTAGACACAAGCTTCATATACTCTTGCAAAAAACAACTCAATCTCCGGTGACCGGAAATACCCATCTTTCGGGGTTTCCTTTCTACCGTAAGCTGACCACCGCTTCTTCTTTGGTGGTGGTGGACATACCGCCGGCACTGATGGTATCCGACATGCATCATGTTTTGGCGTCGTGCAACCCTCCTCCGCCGTCCTGCTTGACATCTCACCGTCAACCAATTTCATCGTATGACCTATTTCCAGACAGCTGATATATATATATATATATATATATATATATATATATATATATATATATATATATATATATATATATATATATATATATATATAATGGTGAGATAGAGAGAGATGAATAGCTGATAGGATAAAACCCAGTTTTAAATTCTCTTCTTTTAATTAAAATTTAAGTATTCAAATTTTATTTGATTTATACTGTCTAATTAATCTCGTTAAGTATCCATTTATCACCCTTTCATAACATATATTTTTATTAGCTCACAACATTCCATTCAAATATTAAATATTGGAGATATGATTTTTAATTTATTAAATATTATTATATTGATTCACATGTTGTATTGATATTTTAACAAAAAATATGTTATTAACTTGTTTATTACACGGATGACTTTAATAAATCTTTTGTTTAAAACTATTATAAACTTAAACTTTAAATTTAATAGTAGAATTAAATGTGTTTAAACTTTTAATACTAATGATATTTGATATATTTTATTGTAACTAATTTTATGTATAAATAATCTAAATAAAAAAGATTATTATTAATAACCTTTAAATTTATTATAATAATAATAATTATTATTATTATTATTATTATTATTATTATTAACAATTAAAGAATCTTTTAAAATTTGTTTAATTTGTTGTGATGTGATGGATCTAATAACAATCTAATCTTAATAGGAAATTAATTTAAATTCTTAGATGTATAACATATGCTTCTCTTTAACTTTTAATTTATAGATTCATAATATTTTAGTAGACAAAAATTGAGATTTTAGTTTATACAGAATTATATTTTTATATTAAATTATAATAAATATAATACTATGAAAATATGTATATAGTAATTACTATTTAGATTTAAACATTTAACATTTTATAATATATATGTATTTATTATAAATATTTTAATAAATTTATAAACACCATAATAATTTTTTAATCAGAAGCATAGAGAAATAAATACAAAAACTATGACAAATAAATACAAAAAATAATTTTGTAATCATAAATGTTATGAATGACGTTTTTATATAATTTTAAATTTTCAAAAATTTAATGGTTGGTTAAATAAATTTATTTATACATTTTAATAAATTTATAAATACATAAAATGACAACGTTTATGTTTAAAATTAATTTATTATTCATATCGATAAACATATAATATGTGACACACAAACACCTAAACTATTTTTTAGTTAGATAAATACGTAAAATTTAATGCACACATGTAACAAATATGATTCTCCCTGAATGAATACATATATACATATACATACATATATATAGATTCAGGTTCAAAAAGGTACTTCTCGAAATCAAGTGCACCCGAAGGTACCAACCTTAAAAAACTTTTTTTAAACTTTTTTTCTCATAACCATGTTTAATTTAATGTTATACACATGATATATGAATTTCACATACATTCACACTTTCTGTGTCCTTAAAAATTATGTGAATGCTCAATGCATATTTATGTGAATGGTCATTCATGTGAATGGTCATTTCACACCATGTGAATGGTGTGAATGACCATTCATATGATTTTTTTTATCATTCCAAGATTTATGATGTTGCTTCTTTTGAAAAAAAGTCTTATAATGTTGTCTTATACATGTTTATTCAAAAAAAATACATGTGAATGATCATTCACATAAGGGTACGCTGGGTACGCTGGAATCTCATAGGTACGCTGATGAACCTGATTCCATATATATATATATATATATATATATATATATATATATATATATATATATATATATATATATATATATATATATATATATAGGGGTGTGTTCAATGGAGAACCTTATGCATCGAAGAACCTTGAAAAACCACAATGCATCACGTGGAAGTCGATGCATCACACGGAAATTGTGATGCATCACGTAGAAGTATTGATGCATCACGGGAAAATTGTGATGCATTTGTGGTGGTGCGTTGTGGTTCTTCAAAATTCTTCGATGCATAGAGGTTCTCAATTGAACTCACTCCTATATATATATATATATATATATATATATATATATATATATATATATATATATATATAGAGAGAGAGAGAGAGAGAGAGAGAGAGAGGGGGGGTTTAATGGAAAACCACAATGCACCTGAAAACTTGTGAAAACCGCACTGCACCACCACAAATGCATCAAATTCCCCGCGTGATGCATCAAATTTCTCGCGTGATGCATCACCTTATTTACGATCATGTCACCGTATTTTTCATGTTTTTAAAATCCTGATGTATCTCAAAATAAAATAACAAAAATATCATCAAGAAAATAAAAGTAAGTTTTCCATACGGAACTATATAAATATATCATTTTGTCTTTATTATAATAAATAAAATATAAAGTTGATGAAAGTAATATTAAATGAAAATAGTGTATTTATTTGATTTATTATATATGAAAAATTATTATGTACAAATCACGTAGCTACGAAGAAGCTTTAAACATATATATAGAGAGAGCATCTTATTATTAATAAATCTTGGCGGGTGTTGCTTTCAGAGGTGATGACATTGCTGAAGCTTCTGTTTGGTCCCATCTTTTGTTGTTAAAAAACAAATAGAGAGAAAGTGTGTGGGAGAGAGTTGCTAGCTAGGTAAGTCATAAGTGTAAGTTTGATTGTTTGTGGGGGAGGTAGGTGACACGTGTGTGCACACGTGTTGCCAAGCAGGTTGGATTACGACTGGAGTGAAATCGTGGCGATTCTATAGAACCTGACACCTCCTTGGGTATGTATGTATGGCTATGGATAACATTATTTTTTATAAAAGAATTAGAAGATATGATGATAATATATAAAATTAATTAACGACCAAGTGCATGTGTGTATTAATTCTTCTTTTTAAAAAGACACAATTTAGTTAACTTTTTATCTACCAAGGATATATATTTTAAGTTATGGAAAATCAAAAAATAAACGTAATAAAATGACAAAGAATAAATGGAAAGGACAATAAAATAAAATGTATGATGATTGTTTGGTTGCATCATTATAATGAAATATATATCTAACGTATATTAATATTGAATATTGATTGATGGTTAAGAATAGTATTAGGGATGAAATGGAAGTAGTTAATAATGGCAACAATATTCATTCAATGCAAAATTAATGTATATAACTTATAAATTAAGCATCATATTGTATAAAAAGAAAAAAAATTGGCATGAGTTAGGTGTATACTTTCAATAGTTGCATGTTTTTTTTTTTTTTTAATTTATATTTAAGGTGAGTGCTTCAAAGTGTTTGATTTGATAGTTCAGTAACATAAAAACCATTCCTACGGATACGTTGTCAATATTTTGATTTAGGTTATGAAATTTCAAATGTTTCGATTTAGGCATACTTTCAAAAGTGTTTTACTATTAGTAATTTCATAACCTAATAATTAGAATCAACTTGCGTTAATGTTTCATTCATCGACTTCCTTCAAATCGCTCTCATATCATTGTTTGATTAGGTTTCAAAAGCTTCGGTTGTGGAAGTTGTCTCGTAAACAATAACATGTTTTCTCCATCATCGCCTTCCATTCTAATTAAGAACTAACTCGATTGAGTAAACTAAATGTGAAATATTCTTTCTAATTAATAACTTGATTGAGAAAAACCATATTATAAAGAAGATAAATTTGACAGGGCACAATTTGACCCATTGAACTTGTTAATTCGTATTTAAGTTACTCAATTCGAGTTGGTTATTCATCATAAATTGAAGTAAGAGCGACCCGTGTGAAAGGAAGAGATTGATGAATGAAATATTAATACAAGTTGATACCAAGTATTAGGTTGTTCAACTTGTTCGATACACTTTTTAATGTATACAACCTAAATCGAAACATTTATAAAGTACACAAACAAGATCAAACCATTGATAAAGTACACGTCAACATAGTTACTGTAGTACACTTCCTAAATATGCACAAAATGCCTATAAATAAAATACACAACCTTGAAAGTACACATCTTATATGTGTACAACTACACGACTTAAATCGAAACAATATAAAATGGGAAAATTATGCAAAAAACCATCAAAGTACAAATTTTTTTCAATTAAGTCCTCATTTCATTTTTTATTTCTGATAAGTCCCCAAACTGCTTAAACCTTTTAAATTGGTCCGTTAACCTTTTATAACAGGTTAACATGCTTAAACCTATTTTGCAAAAACCATCAAAGTATAAAAAATTTTCGATTAAGTCCCCATTTCATTTTTTTTTCCCTTATAAGCCCTCGAACTAATTAAACCTTTCAACTTTTCGATAAATAAAACAAATTTTTTTAAACTTTTAAAAACGACGATGTTTATTACGATGACAGAGCATGCCATGTTTGTCTAGACCAAAATTAAGTTGGTTTGAAAACAATATTTTTTCAAAACGACGATGGTTGTTTGAAAATAATAAATTTTGTTAAAAGTCCGTTATTCCGGATAATATAAGTTGGTTTGATATAATAACATAAATGATGATTATTTCGATCCTGTGTTTGTCTAGACCACAATTTTTAAATATATTTAACCAGTTTATCCCGACTAAACTTTAAAAAAAATAAAAATGATCGTTTTGATTTATCATTTTGTTTTATTTTTTTTGCATCCACATATGTGTTACGTGAGTGTCAATTGAACAATGACTTAAATTGATAAAACAACAAATAACATGAGTTTCATCAAGATAAGGGATTTATGTGGCAAAAAAATTAGTAACTAATTTGGCCCCCCCAAATTATCTGTTTTTTTTTTTTGTGAAAAAAAATCCCCAATCATTTTCTTTGCCTTAAGAAACTCAACCGTTAAAATATCACAAAATTAAGATGTTAATTATAATAGGTTGTCATGCTTACGTTGGTATCACCTCCTCTGATCTCCTCTACCTCTGGCCAATCCCCACTTCCATAAACAAAACCTCTATCGGCCAATATCAGTACAGATTTAGTGTTTCTTCTTGTAGTTTGAGAGTTTGGATCAAAGCTCAAGAGTTTTAGAGTTCTAGATTTGGATCGATGGATTGGAAAACATCGTTTCCTCCTCCAGTTTGGAAAATCGTTTCTGGGTTTTATTCAAGTTTGGGAAATTGTTTCCTCTTTCGGTTTTAACCACCTTCGTATCCTGATTCAACGTTTGTGGGTTGTGTGGTTTGGGAAATTGACAAGGGTTTTCATGGATGGCCAATGGCGGAGCTACCTTGGTAGGTAGGGTGGCCATGGCCCACCCCAATATTTTAGTTTCTTATATATATATATATATATATATATATATATATATATATATATATATATATATATATATATATATATATATATATATATATGATATCTGTGTGTATCAAATATTATGCAGCTAACCAAAAGGTACCAAACATATAAATATATTTTTTGAAATTTCATAAACTTTTTTCTAAATAACATTACAAATGATATATAAATTGCACACACATTCAAACATTTAAGTGCGTGAAATAATGCACCACATAAATATACCTTTACATACATGTAGATTTATGCAAGTCTCAGAACCATACACGCACACTTCAAGTTAATATATAGCAATTCATACTTTGTCTTTGATGGTACTGCTTATGGTGTAGTCGCAATTCATTTGAAGGATCATGCTGATAAAAATTGAGTATGAATTGCTATATATTAACTTGATGTGATGGTTGAATTGTCGAAAACTTGAAATAAAAACTATTACTTGTAATAAAATGGTTATTAAACTTTAAACTTACGAATCATCTAGTAACTAATTTGCCCCCCCCCCCCCCCCCCCCCCCCAAACTTGAATTCCTGGCTACGCCACTGTGGATGGCTAGCATTTTGAAGCTTGGGTTAGCTTTGTGTTCATATCGATTAAGGTTTTCTATTTGTTCCAAGTGTATCTATTTTCAGTTGTTTGTGTTAGATAAGTTTAGAATAAAATTTTTAATAAACAACTTAACATCTATCAAGAGGAAATGAATAATTCATTCAATTCCATGCTTTCGATCATTTCTTCGTATCAAGCATGGTTATAAATCCCAAGTTTGTGTTCCCATTTTGTTATCAAGGAGCTTAATTGACATAAAGTATGGATTTGATGGAATTACCCTTTGTCCTCCTCAATCTCACTCGCACTTGTGGTTGTAAAACCGGTGTAGTATGTTAATACCGGTGTCACGTGACACTGATAAATTTTGTCGACGATATGTGATATATTGGATAATTTTCATAAAATTTACATAATATATGTAATTGACACCAATCATTTTCATATTTTGTAAAAATGACACCGATAAAAAAATTTCTAGATCTGCTACTGTTACAACAATATTGTCGTCACAAAAGGAAAAATACATGGGTTAATAGAGCTTTTTACAAGATTTACCAATTACCATGTTGTTTGGCTATATGAAAAAGACTTGTTATTGAATCCCTGAATATTGGCAACCTATTTAGAGGGTGTTTGGTTTTGCGTTTAGAAAAGTGCTGCAGTGTTTTGATAACTAATAATCAGATTATCGCTGTAATAAAAAGTGTTACGGAAAGTTTAGTGTTGGATCAGCTTAAGGTGTTAGTTAGCGCAATTATCAAATAATCAGTTGTTAAGTGTTTGGATTTGCGTTTTAAACTTGTAAAATTACCAAAAAGAACATTTGTATATAATTATGAAATTTCTTAATTTAATATCTATTTCAACTTATAATATAATATTTTTATTTATAATTATTTTTCAATAAACATTTTAATAAGTTTTTCATCAAAAAAATAATTTTATAAATATAATAATTTATAAATTGAATTCCAAGCTAACAAAAGTATAATTTTAAAAACAAAAAATTATAAGAAAAATACAATAACATAACAAAGAATCAATAATACTCAAATTTCAAATGCAAACAAGTAGTTAAAAGGGTTTTAGGTTTAGGTTAAAAGGGTAACATTGTCACTTTACAATTTATAAAAATTGTTGCATACATGCAACAACAAAAAGTTCATGCAACAACAAAAAGTTGCTGTAGAAAAACCATGGTAGAGATACCATCTATCGCATATAAGCAATTCTTAAAAATCGTTACCCAAACACTTCAAACTGCTTATTTGTGGTATTGTAACGTAATAATCAAATAAGCAGGTTTAATAAGCAAAACCAAACACCATCTTAACTGTTTGATCTACCATCCTTACTTAACATTATTCGAATCATAAAAATCGTTATATATAACTGGTTGATTAAGTATATAAGGTTTATTTTGAAAAAAAAAAGTCTTATTCTCATCATTTTACTGGTTTAGTCCTTAACATGTTTTTTTTACCATCATAACCTCTATAGTTCTTTTATCTCATTTAGAACATTAAAATAATTTACAAAAACTCGATATAATACGTTGTCTAAACACATTGATTCTATTAAGCATAAACACTTGTAGACATTTACATGTGAGACTAATTTTTATATACTCTACCCGAACCAAGCTAAAACCAAAATAATGAATACGTAAAGAAATGAACACCATTCGAGCTTCAACTACAAGTATCCTCAACATGATTTTAACCATATCACACAAGCTAGGCTCAAGAAGATTTGAGAGCTTGAATAATGCAAAAACCTCCATTAAAACCATGATCGATGGAATATGTTTCGTCTGAGTGAATGAATATATCCATAACATCTATCAAAACATTGTTCATTGATGCAAGCTCAACCCGTGTTCAGACATAAAATTTTTTTCCCAAGAGTATGCGCATATTAACAATTATGTAGGGCTCAAGAAACTCGAGGAGAATTTGACTCGCTCGGATTCAATTCATTATATGTTCCTATCTAATATATGTACTAAAACTTGATAAACTTATACTCATCTGAAGCCTTTTACCCCAAAGATAGTATTATACATGTTTCAACTATAATTTTAAAGTAGATTGCTATAATGGATGAAAACTGGTATCTTTCTTCTAGAAATTTTCAAGCTTAAATATGTATCTATAGTAATTATTACAGAATATCAACAACACTATTTTTCATCCATCAATAATCAATTCAAGGGATTTTCCATCTAGGGACGAAGGTTTATGAAATAATGGGAATTCTTAGGTAATGCACAGAGCTACTTGGGTTTCAAATAAAACATTACTGGAATTGGAATGCACAACATTTGCAGAGCATGAGCATACACTAGAGGAGGGAGACGGTAGGAATTATAATAAAATAAAGACATCAACTTCACATAATTAGTTTTTCAGAGAGTACTTCTTTCCTGTAAATGCTTGGAATTTGGGTTCTTCTTTCTGAGATGCTTCTTGTTGTGCTTCTTTCATGGTTGCCTGCAAATTTTCATGTGTCCAAACGTTCAAACCATGCAATCTGATAAATCCTGACACTTTGGGGCGTTCGGTATGGTGGAATGAATGGATCACTAAGGTTTACAAGTCTTTTTGTTATATGACAAGAGCTTTGATTTTCTTTATCTTCAATGTGATTTGTAACTATCATTGGTTAAAATAGTTTATAAATTTCATTCCATTGCATTTCACGGTATCAAACGTCCCCTTTTAGATTGCAAAATGGATTGCTTTGTGTAACATATCAAAATGAGTAATAACTGAATATGGATTAAAACACTTAAGTTGATCCGATAACACTTACTAAAAATGGTAAAAACAATACTTTTATGATAACAATCTAATTACTTCGGTTTACAAACAATGTAGGAGGTTGTAAACTCTAAAGCATGTTTAATGCATTTTGGACAACTTTTGACCCGCCTATGACAATGTTTGGTTTAGTTCTTTAAGTTCACCAATAAATTCCATTGGACGTAAAACACAGCCCATATTGATCCTTCTTTTAGGTAGATGCGCAAAATTTGCCACCACTAACAGCCACCCATGTAAAAAAAAAAGAAAAAGCACACAACTTATTTAAAGAAAACTATCATACCTTTGGTTTTCCGTTTGGATTTACGTCTGCATTTGAACTAAAAACAAGCTTCCCAGAATGTTTTCTTGAACTAGAGTTTGATGGTGTAGAGCCATTGGTATCACTGGTTGTAGCCGTAGTCTGCTGTGGTTGAACCGGCAGTGCAGCAACAGGATCAGTATGTTTCCCGTCTAACCGTCTTGCTGAACCACTGAATGGACTGAACTTGGGTATTTTCTTAGCTGGTTCTTCTTCAACTGCCATTCATCAATCATCATTTACTTTTACAATTGTTCAACGGAAAAACATTAGAAGGAAAAATGTAAAAGAGCAGAAAACAGACCTTCTGGTGGTGTCTTAGATTTAACTGGTCGTTCAGGTTCTTTATAATCGAGAGGTGGCGCAAAATCCACCTCACAGTCTGTTTCAATTATACTTATTGCATCTGATGGTTTGGTTTCGACTATGTCAATATAAAACTTCTTGTTGTTATAAGCCACCATGATCGTATCACCAGTGGTTAAACAAGAGTAGCTTCTTAATGTCGTCTCCAAGCTGGCAGTTAAAACAAGAATTAAAGACTGTTCACGTGTCATAAAGAAAAAGAAAATACAATATCATTTCACTAACATGGCTTTTGGGTTTGATATATCAAGAAAATCCATGGTGTGAGGCTGAAGTTTAACATAAGTTCCCTTCAATAAACTGGCATTCTTAACATTTACGATATCTCCTTCTTGTAACAGCATGTTCTCCATCATCTAAGATGAAACAATCAAATACAAAGAACAGGAAATGTAGCATTTCTCTGCTTTATTATATATAAGAATGAATTAATACCCAGTATGGAATGTATATCAACCCCTCGTCTGCAATGAATTCGAGCACACCACAATGAGAAACTTTACTAGCAGAAGGATTTTTGAGTTCAAATAACATTGGATAATCGATCTGCAAATAGGCTGTATAATTGATATACCATAAAGATTGGGCCATTATGGTTAGTCAATTAACTTGACATTCTTTGGTAAACACAAAACAAACAGAAAAAATTGTCACTAACCAAGGCGATCAAGAGCAGACGGAGGCATTATGACTAGAAGTGATTGGGGAAATAAACTTATCAGCTCATATAAAAGTTGATAAAACCGAACACCTCTATAAGAAGGGAGTGATAACACGAAAATTGAATGGATTGAACTTACTTTTGTCACCCTTCTCCAAATGAGACTGCAAAAAATACATGAAAAAATTTAAGAGTTCAGAACGAGCCAAACATTGGTACAAGGCACTTGAACATGTGGATAGATATATACAAATATGCTCTTGATTTGCTAGAGCCGTTATGCTATTTGTGTTGCATGAAATAATTAGCATTCATGATGCAAATTATGCAATGCATATCTAAGGTCTCATTGAAGAATAATTTTCATATCATCTTTGAGTAACATGGATCATGGTAATACGAATAGAACACTAAAAACCTTTTCAATGAAAGAAACAGGGTAACAGCGATAATTTTGCTCGAACGTTGAAGGAGGATCACGGTAAACTTCGTCCTCCTAGCAAGAAAACAGATCAAGACAAGTAAATTACCTTCAACTAATGAACCTGATAATGATAAAAGACGATACGGTGCTATCTTTTAATCACCTAAGTAAATGCAGATCAACGATATCATCCAGCTTATAGTAGATGTGAAACAACCCATGTATGATGCGATTTTAGCACGACATTAAGCGATTGTAGTAAATTCAACCTTCACCTATTCTCTAAAATATGAACTTTCAGGAAAAAAAAACTTGGGGTGAAATGAAATAGCTGACAGGATCATCACTCTGAGCCTCTAAGGGGGCGTTTGACTCACAAAATGGATTATGAAGGAATTGGAATTTGTTTATAGTGTATTTTGAAATTTGGATCACAAAAACAATGAACAAAAATGCTTTTAGACTCCATCAAAATCTATGGTTGAAGGAATCTATCATTCCTAACTATTTGCAAAAGAATTTAGATCCTAACATTACACACAACTTATACCCTTAGCTAGCCTTAAACATCATTCCACACCTAAACTAATCAAACTAATATATACTATAAATTAAATTCCAACAGATCGTCACAAATGCAAAGCACTACAACTCACTCAAGAAATTTAACAGACAAATGCAAACGCAATCTGGAGAATCTTGCTGGAGAAACAATTGCCTTGAACACTTATATCACAAAACACTACAACTCACTCAAGAATTTTAACAAACACCTTGAGTGCTTAATTCTAACCACACCCGAAATGGACCACAGCAAAAGCTCCAAACCACATTCTTATGGTATCAAATTACCCCGCATTTAGCAAACATTATATTCTCAATTGACAACTTTATTCGTAAATGATCATGATACATGACTCAAATGCGTCCTCACGCCCAGTCGCCCATTCATATACGAACCTATCCATTATATCAATATTAACTCCTAATTCAAACTAGGTTGGATGGATCTAACTGAACTACAATTTCCATTACGAACAGTAGCAGACCACTAAACAATCACTATAACTCAATCACAAAGCATTAAAGATCATGGAATTAGAATCATACCAATGCCATGTGAATTGACTTTATCTAAAGCATCCAGGAGATCACTGAAAATCTGAATAAATTCAACACCAATAATATCATTAAACTAGTTTTTAAAGGGAACAACGATAAAAAGTGATTCGATCATTAAAGATGAAGACTTCATTTCGTGGAACCCATCTGATCAACAAAAAACAAAGAAACGAGTGGAGTCTTGTGTCATTTGTGCGCTGCTGAAAGAACAGGGGAATACCTTTGAATTTCAATTTTCCTTTTTGTGAATGAGTGCGAAGAGCTCTGTAAAGGCTGTATTTTTTCGTCTTCAGAATCAACTCAACAATGTATAAAGGATGATGGCATCCTGCGTGACATTGGGAAGGTTTCCGTAGATTATTCATTTTTTTAGACTTTTTGGTAAATTAAGTCTAGATGCTAACTTGAGTAATTTCATCCTCACTCCAACGAGGAAACATATAATAAGATTTAATTTTTTTTATTATTTAAGAATCTACAAATAATGAATATTAAATTAAGTCATATGATATTTAAGGGACATTTAATCACTATGAAAATAGAACTAAAAATATGATACTATAAGAATTGATATGATTATTTGTGAAATGATGTTTTGTTTATTTTGTATACATAAATGGATAAATTGGATAGAGCTATAATAGGATAGAAGTAATGGAGTTAGATGGAAAGTTATGATATGGTGGGATGTGGTCGGTGGATGAAGTATGGTAAGATATATTGGATAGAAATAAAATAAGAGTAATAGGATGGATTGGTCGAGGTAAGGTAAAGCATAGGTAAAATGGGGTGGGTACCGATAAAATATGTTGGATATTGAGAGAGTAATAGAATGAATTGGATAGGTAGTGTATGGTAAGGTTTGATAGGATGAAGTAAGATATGTCAGGTGGGTTGTGGTATGGTATAGTAGATAGGTAGGGGTATGGGTAGGTTGGTAAGGTAGTCTGTGATAGATGAGGTATGTTAATGTAACTAATATGAGGCAGGATAACATAAGAGCAAGGGAATGGTGGGTATGATCGGGCGGTGCAGATAAGGCAGAGGTGGAGGACTTGGTGAATAAGATAATTTGAGGTAAGGTTGATAGAGGTGGTAGGTGGTAACAGGTTCGGTACCATATGACACTATAACGTTATCATCTAATCATAGATGATAGGAGTGAATTTTATCATTCATAGATATTTGTCATATAATTTAAATTCCTAATATTTCGCAACACATACAATTAGCTAACCATAACATAATTTTGTTGTTTACCCAATAAACATATTGTTTACCATAAATTAATTTTTAAATCCTTTAAATTTCATTTTGCGAGACAAATGGGACTCGTATGCCTTTTCTTGACTATGTCAGTGAGGTTTTTAGTTTTTAATTTTAAACATTTATTATTTTTGGTGTTGAATATAGATTGTCCATAAGGACGAACCATATATATGCCACATAGGCTTTGGCATCGGCGGGAACATCACCTTGTGCCCTTCGGCCCCAAGCAACGGTGTGACCCTGTTTAGTAAACGGCGACTGTTGAACGGTCTTGGAGCCGTTTGAAACGACCATTTGATTTATTTATTATTTCCTCCCTATAAATACTAAATTTACTCTCATTTTATTACACCAACACCAAACACTCTCTAAAATCGTCATTATTTCTATACCAATTTTCTTTCACTTGATTGAAATTGATCGATGAGCCTGAAAACAATCGGTTTCTAACCTTAGACGAAGAAAACAATTTGTTTCTCAATCTCAAAATCAACCCCAACACCTTGAATTCTATCAACTTAGACAACACCCTGAATTCTATCACTAACAACCAAGAGAGAGAGAAGTGAGTTAAATGGAAAACCAACATGTATCAGGAAATCTCAAGAAACCAACATCATCACAATGACCATCAATGCATCATAAGGGATTGTTAATGTCATTTTTGGAATAGCTTAATTATTGATTCTAAAAGGTAATTTAGATGATAAATTAGGAACTAATCTATTCTCATTAACTTAGGAATTAAAATCTTATACTATCTTTCCAATTATCCTCCTCAAATCTCTCTCTCTCTCTCTCTCTCTCTCTCTCTCTCTCTCTCTCTCTCTCTCTCTCTCTCTGCGCACCTCCAAAGACCACCGGCATCTATCACCACACCAACCTTTCTTTATCGACGCACCTCCAAAGACCATCGGTTCGAACAACAATGCATCATCATTTAAGGATAAACTAAGCCATGCACAGATGACGAAGATGAACAACAATGACGATGACGAACACGCAGGTTACGAAGATGATGAACGAAGATGGGCATCACCGATTTGAAGAAGATTAACGAAGACATGCATCTCGTCAACTGGTAAATTAATATTGATGTTTAAAATTGAAGATAATGCATGATCGGAAATGTTAGAATTCGAATGAACATGATGAAGATTAGTTTTAAATCCGGATGAACATAAAGGTAAATGATGATGCATAGCTGGAATTGTTCGAAATGACGATAAACACAAAGGTGAACGCATGATGTAGTGTCGAATCCGGATGAAGATACCCTAACTATCATTCAATAAATGCATACGATACGTTGCACAACAAGATGCATGAGGCATAGTGCATGTGGTTTTCTGAGGGTTCTTGATGCATGTGGTTTTTCCATTGAACTCACCTACATACATACACACATAAATTATGGTTTATAAACCCTTTACATAATATTTTTATTTTGGTTTTATTATAAAATATTATTATTAATGTATATAACTCAACAATTTTAAGATAGTTTGCTTTAAATTTTTTATACATATGTTTTTTTATTAAACTATAATTTATAATGTAAGCTTATTAATTTTTAAAATGTTAAAAAATTGATTTCCCAATGGGATCCCAATACCCGATTGAACCGAGGATGGAAACAAAAATTTATTACCCGGCGTGGATGGTTGCACGGATGGGAAATGAGATCCCCATGTCATCACCGTTCCATAATATTAGCTCCATTTTATCTTCTCTCTTATCATTTCACCCTAAATTTAGCCAAACTGGAAATTAATTGATAACCGGAAGTGAATAATTTGGAAATCCATGAGGCGAATGGTTTTTATAAATTGAATCGGTTTAATAACAATAACCAATAACCAGAATTGTCTATTTGTCTTCAACAAATTTGTAAAAGGAGATAAGGTAACGAGAGAAAAATAAAATAAAAATACATATATCTAAATTAAATGCATAGTAACACAAAAGTAAAATGTAAATTTTATAACTTCATTTGCAGAATAAGCTTTAAATATATTTTATAATCTTTAAAGCTTATGTTTTTAAAAAATTAACTCTAAAAAAGTTGTTTGAAACATAATTATGGAGTAAAAGAATGTACGACTTCATAAAACTATAAATTTAAGTTCTTATAAGCTTTTGATTGAATATGTCCTATTTCTAATTGATTGTTACGCGTTGTTGCCATGTTAAACCTTTTTTACGATGGCTTGCAAAGTAAAGCTCTTACCACCACAGTGAAGGTCAAGGGTTCAATCCAATGAGGGTTTTAATCAAGGATGACCAAATAAATGTTTCGAAAACGATCACAACTAAAATCCGATAGACTGCATATATCTGAATCAAACGTTCGACGTCTTGACTTAAACCCTAACTGAGGTAACATCTTTTAAAAGATTGTTACCATGTTGGATAACTAATTTTTAAAAGAATAATTACGACGTGTTTAGAAGAGAGGGAAGAAAATCTATGAAAAACCGTGTTGTCCAACAAATTTTTATACAGTGTTCTCGAGGGTGGAAAGAAAATAAGGTCTGAAGAACACGATTTGCTGCCTCCTTTGTATATCTCGTTTTTTTAAGGCTGATTTCAGTCTGTTTCCTTTACTATTGTGTCCCAAAAAATGGACTGAGAACTCAAAATACTTCTGGATTTCTTCTTCTTTCCCCTCCTTCCGCAAACACAACGTCCCCCCCCCCCCCCCCCCCTTTTTTTTTTCCTCTCCCATGATCAGATAACACAGCACTAGAGACAAGCGAGTGCAACTTCCCAAAACCAGTTGGGCTAAAGCCGTACAATAGGTGCGTACTTTTTAAAATGTACCGATATGGTACTTGTACTTTTTTAATTATCTATATTAGACATGTACTTTCTTAATCGTTCTAATTTGATACCTATACTTGTTTAATGACCGGCTAATTTGAAATATAACCTGATTTGGCAATTAACCCTTAGAAACGAAGCTGCAAACATTGAGTTATCAACGTAACCCTAGATTACTTTAGATATCTCAACGTACCATTGTCGATCACTACAGCAGGACGAGAAGTTGAAGGATCCATGATGAGAACGGAAAGCGGAGAGTAATAATGATGTTCTTGTAATGATGGTGGATCTGCAACTGAGATCCAAAGTGGGGTTTAAGTGAAGAACAGATCATGGTCGTTTGGGACAATGCATCAAAACTGTAGTCGTCGATTTCAATCGAAAACGACTACTCAACAAAGAATACAGAAGATGATGTACGTTGTTAACGGGTTTAGCTTCATCCATTTGATTTCATTGAAATTGATGAAGAATATGAAAGTTGTTTCATATATTTCACAATCGTTGCAATAGGAATACAGAGCCACCACTGTCGTTTTCTCTCCGATCAAAATACTTTCCTTTATGGTGGGTGAAACAACAAAAACCTGTCTATGAATCTTTTTCTTGTTGAATCTCGTGTGTGTAATTGCCAAATCAGGTTATATTTCAAATTAGCCGGTCATTAAACAAGTATAGGTATCAAATTAGAACGATTAAGAAAGTACAGGTCTAATATAGATAATTAAAAAAGTACAAGTACCATATCGGTACATTTTAAAAAGTACGCACCTATTGTACGACTTTAGCCCAAACCAGTTATGTTGCACCAACTAGTAACTTTTTACCTATTTCTCATATATAATTATGGTGATGTTCTCAAAACTAATATCGAATAGGATTATCAAACAATATAAGACGTTTGTGATTACTACTACTTGAAGTCATAGCAATTAGATTGTTCTCTAAACCCCATTTTTTGTTACCAAATACACTTCTTTTCATCCTTTGCATCGCATGCACCAGAAAGACCGTCCGATCAGACTAACCTACAGAGGGAGAATGACTAATGCTCATTATATATATTCCTTAAGAAATAAAAGGGGTAATCAGTGGGAGCTGATGAAGGATAGGTATTCCCGACACTTGGATAGGTCTGACTAGCTGATCCTAGTTACCATAATCACTCATTATGCTTGAGATTTGAGAAGCATATGCAACAACTTGATACCTTTGCAAGTCAACACACCTTTAACAGGAAAGGGGTGGGGGTGGATCTGACACAAACAATTTAGTTAAATTATAGGTCAAAATTATAGGGTGTGGTGCATGAAAAATTAGAGTATGGTGAATAAAGAATTTGCCATTTGAGAATAAGTAGGATTTACAACTTCGGTAAACCCATGATCCAACTGCTATAGTATGTATAGCAGTATAGGTTCAGTTAGTTATAAATCGCCTAAAGACTACAAGCACTAAAGCAGATTTCATTGACTTCCTCCTGTACTAAACAAATGACCTGGCTACAATCGGAACCCACAAATCGTATAAAACAATTTTAACGGTCATATACGTTAACCTTGTGCTACCACTTCCCCCATATTGTGGAACAGAATCCAGTGTACAATAGAGGATGATGTCTTTGATTTCACCTGTAAAGATATTAGGCTTCAGTAAATGTGTAAAATGGGGAAACCCCTCGAACAAGCCCAAAAGACACGTGTATGTAAACTAATAAATTTGACTCCGTTCTGACTAGTAAGAAAACTTACACACAACAAAACTTCCGGTTACAATTACTTATGTAGCTAGAGCGGAAAAGTTCATTAGCATACTAGTATTCCTACAGACATGCAACAGGCTATAATTTATATCGTCATACCACGCTCACTCCTCAAACAATGTAACTACTTAATGACAAGATATGGTGCATAACTTACAAGTAGCTTGCAAATTCAGCCCTTATATGTCACCCTTCCTTGTTATCCAAAACACTCTTCCAGGACAATCAGCCACCACCGCACAACATCTGACAACAGTAACAACACATAATTATGTCAGTCCCTTCCCCCAGTAAACATTTCACTTGAAGAAGAATTTTTTTATAAGAATCATGTCTTTTAAAATGATAAAAGCTTTTAACTTTTGTAAGCAAGAAATAAGATAAAGTTCAATACAATAAACTCCATTGCAAAGTAAACATAATAATTCCTCAGTTGGGATGTTTAAGACAAATGCTGGCAAGATTATTCCATTGACAATCTACTGCTCCCTCTTTAAGGAGGGCTCAAATCATTAATTAATGTTTCCAACATTTTCTTTCTTGGCAAATTTTAATTCAGAATTACCTCCTTGCGATTACCATACAAAACATTGATAGCATTGGGTTTGGTCCCCAGATCTTTTTTGCTTTGTTGTTATTTAGAGTAAGATAAAGCTAAGAGTAAATAGTAATGCAGTTCCATTGAATAAAGATTCTAGCTAAACAGTGCACATAAATTGGGACTAAGGGTTCAGGTTTTAAGCAAATATTTCACAGGAACGGTCATTACATGCTCCATATTCACCTATGAAGATGCACTTAAACTTTTAGAAGCCGGAATTTTAAAAGTAATTACGATTGTCAAGCATAGTTAGTTTTTTAGAAGGTTTACAAGGCAACTAGAGTACTAATTAGGCCATCTAATACAACTCTCATTTTGTACGTACCAACTTTAAATAAATGGGTACAAAATCTTGAACTTCGAATACAACAATGATAACCTACAACTCTACACTGAGAGAGACAAAAATCATACCTTCTATCATATATCAAGACATACGCACAGGAGAGCTCCATAGAGGTGGTACCCAAAGGAATTCCCCTGGCCTTCATGCAGAATCGACAATAGAAGACTCCTAGGCTGGAACCCAACATGAACTAGCACGCAGAATTCGACCCTTCCATCCCTGTAACACCCATTTACCATCTTCATCGAACACAAAATCTTTATGATACCCAGCCTTCACCTTGGCCCTCAGTTTCGAAACAAGCTCCCTGTTCAAGGGTTTGAGCTTGAATCCAGCTCTCATATTTCGGACTTGCCACTGCTTGTAGGTCTCAGGTCTCTCCACCCTCCCAGCACCTTCACAAGCAATTACGTTCATAGCTTCACGTCCACAGAACTCCTTCTCAAAATTCAACCTTTGCTCATCCTCACGGTCTAAAGTAGCATCAAACATATCAAACATACTAGAGAAATGAAAAAGGGCCTCCTTGAAACGAGTGACAAAAAACGGAGAGCTATAAGATCCATTAACTATGGTCTGAACAAATATATCGGGTTTCATATCCCTAATCAATTTCAGAACAGTATCTCGTGGACTGTCCACCAAAACTGTGTCATCAAGCAAGTTCTTGAATCGAATCAGAGTGTTCACAGCAAGGCATTCATTTCTCTGGAGCTTGAGATCTTCAACTTTAACCGTCTCCCAATTTTGAGTTGCTATGGCATTATACTCGAAAGGAACATTAAACTTCGCACAATAATCGGCCAAACGACGCCCTGTCTCTTCTACCCCCTCAGCAGGCCTAAAACCAGGTTTTGGGAGCTCTATTCCAGTAATCCTCAACTTAGGTGGCCCACCAGGTCTCTCTACAAGATGCTTAATAAGGACAGGCCACTGGAAACCATATGCAATACCAAAATCTACAATATGAAGTGTAGACGATGTTGAAGCCGCTTCATATATCATTTTATTTGCGAAGAAAATGGCAATCTTCTTGAAAGGGCAGGCTGAAAGATAAACCTGATAGGCTTTCAATTTTTCAGCAGCTGAGATTGTCATGGCACTTTTAGTAGCATAAAGCTGAGAACCAGTACCAGCTAAGCGTGCCTCAAGACCAGTAGCAAAGATATGGGCTAACCTCTGTGAAGCATCACCAGAAGGAGATGCATGTTGCCTTATCTGTCTCAATTGTTCATTTGCCGTTATACGATCATCAGCAGCAACCGACTGCGCACAGGTGACCAACAGAGTCCTAACGTCCGTAGGTTCACCTGAACTTCCTCCCCAAGAACGAGCAATCCAACCACTGCTACTATATCCATACGATTGTCCACTTTGCTGAAATTTTTTGTTTACGTGTTTAGGAGGTTCTTCGCAAGCAGACATCGCCGGGCCTCCAGGATCAGTACAGAGAACAACTCTATCAAACATCTCCGACAACTCACCCTCTTCCATATAAATAGCAGACTGCTTGCTACTCCTTTCTTCTTCATAACCATTATCCTCGAGCTGATGATGTTTTCTTCCCCTGTACCCACTGGATGAATTTTCCAACTCAATATTCTCCTCCTTGACAGCAACCTCTGGAGGAGTATCTCTTGAATTCGAAGGCAAGTTGTATTTATCCAAATCAATAACCAGAGGTTTACTAGGAGGAAGGAATTTACTAGCTTCCTCCCTCCCTCTATTGAACTGCAAGATAGACTCGCTATCAGTGAATATATTTTCAACGATGTGTGAATTTATCATCACATCCACCCCATTATTAGTAACACTAGTGGTAGAGCCAAATGAAGACAACAAAGGGTGTTCAAGAGAAGGGGTTTGTGTAACTGATGATTTGGCCTCAAGGGAATCACCACCACGCCAGTGAGAATCAGTGGAGTTGCTACCACTTGTGCTACTGTTTGTACTGTACTCGCTTGAACTACTGAAAAAGTTCTCTTCATGGCTTTCAACATTTGAAGCATGAGAAGGGTAATTCTCAACAAGGGCTTCATAGAATGATTTCTCAGTAGCTTGTAGAGCTAAAGGATCATGAAACATACTCTGTTTAGCCTCGATATCCTCTTCCACAAGAATCTGGTTTATGTACTTGAAAACACAATCCGCAAACTCATCGGGAGAGTCTGCGTATGACATGCATGAAGACAGGTCCAATGTACATGGGCCATGATTAGAAGCTGAGTTAGGAAGTTCCAAAAAACTGAGATCTAAAGGTTCGTCTCTGAATCTGTATCCATTCACAACGCCTGGCGACTGACCAAAGACCGGCAAGATACTCTCGTCATCCAAAGAGAAACCATTGATGTAATCAGAATATTCATCATGTCGTGGCTCCATGACCGTCTTAACTTTCAAGTCAAAACTAAACGTCAACAAACATGAAGACACCTAAATTGTCCTGAGCAAAAATTTCCAATTTTAGAATATTCTAGACCCAAATAACAAAAACCAGATAGATCAAGTTTTCAACTAAAATTTCTACAAATATCAATCCAGAAGAATCAGATCATAAACATACTCGTCATCAAAGGAATAAGTGAATAACAAACAGATTAAAAAGAAAAACAATCATAAGCCCGATTTTCTCAAAACTCTCACAAATCAACAAAGTAACGCATAAAAAATTTCCCTACATAAAAGTCCTAAATTGCTTACGAAAAGAATACAATCAATAAAACATCTGCAACAAAAAAATCATACAGTTAGAAGAAAAATAGAACCATGAGAAGTCAAACAAGCACAAAAACGTTAACCGAAATCGCAGATTTAGTCGTATAAATAAAGTACAAATCTATAGACTTAATTAGTAACAACCAGCCGAAATTAGTAAAAAACAAATAAATAACACCTAATTAACACAAATCTAGTAATAATATTTTTTGATCATACCTGGAAATGGTTGTTCAGATGGAAGTCAGGGAGGATGAGATCTAGAGAGAGAAAGAAAGAAAGAAGAATGAAAGGCTGTTGAATTGAGCTGTTTGTTGGTTTTTACATATATAAATTATTATAAAGCGTTTAGGGGTTTTCTGTGGGAACGAAGAACCATCGAGGATGTAGCTGCGTTGAGTACTGAACACGGCCTAAACCGGCTATCGTCGGTCGAAGATCGTTGTGAGGGGCGTAGTCCGTTAAGTTTGACTCCTTTTTCCTTAGTTGACCAAAAAACAACAAAATTACTTTTATTTGAAGAAAATCTGTTGTGAACTATTTGAAGATTGTGAACTAATTAATAAGTGACACATCAACAACACAAATTTAAAACAAACCGGTTTAATTGTGAAGTTAAAACTAACCGGTTTAATTGTGAAGAAAAAATGACAAAATACACAAATTAAAATACCTTTGCAAATTCTATCACAAAGAAGTTAATATGGAAAAGTGGAATCAGTTATGAAAAAAACAAATACCGAAAAGGATTTTTCATGTATTCAGTGGGTTCACTGACGGGTCAGACATGGCCTCCGAAATCTATAAGACGGTTCTACAAACAACAAACAAACAAGTAACAATAAAACTAACAATATATTCCTAGTCCAAGCTTAGAGGTGAAGTGTCCAACAATAAATTAACCCAATAAATGAATGTTCAATACACATTTATTTTTAAATTATTTGTTAAATATGTAACAAACTATTAGGTTTTGGTATATTTGCTTAGATTTTGTGACAATTTTTTTTATATTTGCATGATTTATAAAAAGTAACAAAATAATCGTGGTCGAACTTCAAAAATCATAGGGGTCAAAATTTTTTGATTATATATATGTAACATGTAAAATAAAATAGTTATTGGCATTGTTTGACCCCTACTCCCACACCTTGCATCCGCCACTATATAAGTATATATGAGGTATAACCTGAACCGAAATCACGACCAAGTTTTTTTTTGAACGGCAAACTATCTTACTCATACTCCTAAACTACTCCTTTAACACAAGACTTACTTTCACCACCTAAATATCAACTTGCCTTCGACAGGAGTCGAACCCGTGACCTCTCACTTATATCCACATCCTCCTAATGAAAACTATAATTACGACCAAGTGATTAATGAAAACTATAATTACGAAACCAAACTTAAAAAGTTTAATTAATTTAAGTTATAAGAAGAAATGACATAACGAATGTTTTCCAGTTATTTGCTTTGATCATCTTGTTTACCGGCAATTATCGGTCACCTAACCTATGATAATATTCTTGGAGAAGAAGCCAGTATTGTATTTTTTTTATATTTTTATTTGTACGTGATTTAATAAAATATTATTTTAACTTTATTTGTTTGAGTGGATATGGAAAGTTGTTGAGTGTGACGCTCTGACCCTATCGGAATCCTTGTTCATTTCATTCGATTGATGTAAAAGAGTTGACCCTCTGACCAACGATTTCAACGAAATAATGTAATTACAGGGTTAACCACGAACTTCATGACGTTTTCATTTTTTATAAATTTATACAACTTATGCAATAACTTTTGACATTGTTATTAAAAAATACAACAACGTTTTTCCTCTTTTACCAGCTTATGCAACGAAATTTATTTTTGCAATAATATTTGAACTTGTTATCATAATATGCAACTATTTATTTATCTGGTAATTTATTAGTTTGTTGTACTTTCACTAAAATCTTACGTGTAAAAAATTAATGTCACCATCTTTGTTAATATAGTGTGGTTGGATGAAATACTTACCTGATTTTCATACGACATTTTGTTTCTATTGCTTTATTATAATATTTTTCTTATCAGAGTTAGTTATTGCTCGTTTCCGGTTAAAACACTACAATTACTTAACAAAGATTACCGTCAAATGATTGAGGATAAATGTGTGACTCATGTTAGAGTGAAGTTTTGGAGTCCCCTTATGTTTGGCAATTATTTACTATTATTTTAAGAATGTTTTTTTTAACTTGTACTTTTTAAAAAAATATGTGGGTGCTTGGACAATAAGAGTATTCTTGGTTGCATTTTTATGATTGAAAGATTTCAAAAGGAAACTTTCATTTTTCACTTAAAATGATTCTCAATATCATCGAACGTTTTAGTCTCTCGCTTATTGCATATTCAATACACATACGAATATGAATTGAACATGTACAAGTGCATCAAATTTCCTGCGTGATGCATCAAAATCCCGCGTGATGCATCAAATTTCCCGCGTGATGCATCAAAATCCCGCGTGATGCATCACCTTATTTACGATCATGTCACCGCGTTTTTCATGAAATGCACCAAATCGGACGGTATTCGTAGGTTTCCATAGTTTTCAGGTGTATAGTGGTTTTCCATTGAACCCACCTCTCTCTCTCTCTCTCTCTCTCTATATATATATATATATATATATATATATATATATATAATATCTTAAATATTGATTAGGAATGTAAGAAGGACTGATGGCAATACATATTAGGATCCCGTCATCTTTTTCTTATTATTCTCGTGAGAGCTGTGATCATTTTGTATTTGATTCAACACTTTGGGTTGAATCATGAAATAACACGTTGAATCAACATATATATTTTTTTATAAGTATCACTTTATATATAACAACAAATTAGTACTAATACTTGTAATCAGTGTGTATGTAACACCCTCCCTGATCCCGGAAATGCCATGTCAATACAATACACGGGTGGCACATCTCAACAACTCAATTATGCACATATGTCAGAAGGTAATACGGATCACTATTAATTTAAACTTTTCACATAAATACTATTAACATATAATCCGCTAATTACATGAGCCCAAAAGCTGCTAACGTAAGTAATACTGATCAGATCATTACACAAAGCTAACACAAAGCTTCCCAGATAATCCTCGATCCCAGATCAACAAGCTCAGCTACTGAACCCTTCGCTGAAATCCTGAACACGGAAGACTCGAATACGTAAGCTTGAAAGCTCGTGAGTACTCGAGGGTTAGACTCTGCACAGCAAACACATAGCATGCGAACACGTAGCACATACATACAACACAACTCTATCTCTGTCCCTGGCAATCAGCATCACTATACAGATATGAACACACAGCACGAGATCCAAAGCCCTGCACACAATATCACTGAGGGGGACCCTTCCCCAGCTAACTACCGTGCGCACCGGTGGTTAGCCACAACCCTGTAGCACGGGCGCGAACCGGCTACAGGCCCTGCCGTGTATACACGCTCCAAGGACTGTTAGGGACAGTCAACCCACGCGATCTCACATCGCGAATCACCGTCCGTATGGAACTCATCACGGACCCCCGGACTGGATCTCATCTCATGCACACATATATCACATATGTGGGAAAATAGAATCATACCTGGCGCCCACGTCCCTGTCTCATTCACAATACACAATATACACATATACAAAGCTAACTGCACAATCATGACTCGAAAAACAGTCCCGCGGTTTGGAAAAGAACTCGGGTACTCACCTGATCGATCCACTAATCCCGGAATCTCTTACTCGGCTCGGCTCGCTGACTCGTCCCTGAAATTACACACGGATCCCACTTGTTAATACAAATCCCACGAACACATATCGCAAACTCATAATGAACATGAACCCGACTCGGACTTAATTTCGATCCCCAACAGAACCCCGAAACAATCCCAATCGGAACCGAAACCCGACCAATTCTCGAAACCCGACCCAAGACTCGACTCAAAGCAATTCCAACAAGACCCTGAATATACACAAAACCCATCCCGAGCAACCCCGAAGGAACCCAACACCATTCCGACCCAAACTCAATTCACAAGACTAATTTCGGATTTCTTCTGCAGGCCACTTGTCGCGCCGCGGACCCTCTGGTGGTCGCGCCGCGTCCCCTGTTCCTCTGCGCGTCGCGCCGCGGCCCCCTGCGCGTCGCGCCGCGACCAGCCGCCTGTTCTCAGCTCTGCCCTTCGAATTCCATGGCTGAACCAGAGGCGTTTTTGCCTCTCCCACACGATTTCAGCAATCAAACACACAGAAACTCATGTATAATTGACTCACAAACTTTCAGAAACTAAACCCCACCCTTATAACACTTATATCTCAATTTAAGCCACTAGATGGAGGTTCCCTTACCTTGATTGAGCTCAAGAACAATAAGGATGAAGAAGATGATGATGATTCCAAGCTTTTGCACCCAATCTCAAGCTCTGGCTCCCTTCTCTGTTGTGACTCCACACCAAGACACACCCACACACCTTTAGGTTAATCTCCCAAAAATAGATAAGAAAGAAGAAGGATAAGCACTTATGTACGGTTCTATCTCAACCGGTCCCGAACCCAATAACCCGAACCCGATACCACATTTTCGCAATTAATATCCTTTTAACCCATTGAACTCCACGAACCCAAATATATAATTAATCCACTAAATTTATAACCCGGAGACACGTAACTCGCAACCCGACACGTATCAATCCACTACTCGGGATCTCATTGGTCCAACCCAAATATAATTATTTAATTATCCACTAAAATAATTACACGCAATTATCTCAAAATTGGGATGTTACAGTGTAATTATATAATTGTAATAAAACGAAAATGATTGTTAATATTATAATCAAACAAAAACAAATCCATTAAATAAAAGTTACGCATACAAACATGTGGTTACAAATTATTCATAAATAAACGAAAATGACAATGGTGGACACTGAAATCTACCAAGAAATTCCAATCAAACCATTTAACCACCAAACTAATTAAAGAAAGTTCACTTTCGGCCATATTTTTTTATAAAAATAGTAAATTAATCGTTATATTTTTTTTAAGTTTTAAATTTATATAAAATATAGGAAAAATAAATCAACAAAAAGTTTTTGAACTCGAAATATTTTCTTTCATCAAACTAAAAGACTTGACGAAAATTTAATATAGAGTAAATTACATAAATGGTCATGTGGTTTATAGTAAATTATTGGTTTCGTCCCTAACCTTAAAAACTTACATTGATAGTCCATATTTTAAAATTTTGTCACCTTTTCAGTCCCTGAGCAATTCAACTTTTTAAAAATACCAATTTTGCCCTTACAAATGAATTTCACATTTGGTCCCTAATCAATTAATTTAGTTTTTGATTTATATTATATATTTATAATTTCATTCTTTTGTTATGGAAATATTTTATTTCGTTTATCAATTTTTGTTTTATAATTTTTTTCATCCATCTATATATTTAATCAATTTATCCTTCTTATTTTCACATACTAATTTTTAAATGTTATTCATATTGTTTTTGAAATTTTATACATGTAAAATATGTATATTCATTTATAAATTTTAAAAATCACACATTCTTACTTCATAAGTTTCTATTACTAAACACTATACATTCTACATATGAAATGACTTTAGTAAATTATATTATTTTCAATAATCTTTTAACAAGCTTGTAATTTTTTAGCATTTTAATTTTCTTTATGAGTAAATCATATCATCTTTTTCTAATGTTTGAATAGTATAATATATATGTTCAATTATTAAATATAAATTCTAATTTATATTTTTTCTCTTTTTTTATTTCATAAACTAAAAAATATAAGAAACTTTTTAAATTATTTCTTAAATACCTTTAATAATTTTAAATAAGATTCTAATATTTATTTAATGTCATAATATAATGTTTTATTTTTTAATACTAAAATAGGGTTTTATTTTTTACCATTAAAATAGTGTCACAAAACAATGTTTTTTTAATTTTATTTAAAATAATCAATCGTTTTTTTAAATAATTTAAATGTTTCTTACATTTTGTTGTTGGTGAAATAAAAATAAAAAAGAGAAAAAAAATTTAAAAGAAGGATCTAATCCATATTTAATAATTGAACTAGTATTTTATACTCTTCAAAAATTAGAAAAATGATATGTTACACCCATATAAATTTTATAAACGCTAAAAAATTACAAACTTATTAAAGTTTATTAGAAATAATACAATTTTACTAACAATATTTCATGTGTAGAATATACAATAGTCTACCAATAAAAATCTATAAATTAAGAATAAATGGTTCTTAAAAGTTATAAATAAATATACATATTTTACATTTAGAATTTCAAAAACACTATTAATAGCCTTTATAAATTAATATATGAAGATAAGAATGATAAATTAATTAAGTATATAGATAGATTGGAAAATAATTGATAAAAAAATTAATAAAAGATATATATTTTTCTTCAAAATGAATGAATGTAGAAATAACTAAATATATATTTAAAACTAACAGGTGTGAAACTTTTTAATATATGAAAAAATACATAAATATATTGTAAATAAATTCTTATAGTAATAAATAAAAAATATTATTTATTAATTAAACATTTATAAATATATAAATATAAAACTTAATCAATTCACTAAGGACCATAAGTGAAATTATTTTCTAAGGGCAAAATTGGAATTTATAAAAAGTTGAGTTGCTTAGGAACTGAAAATGTGACAATGTTTCAAAATATGGAGTACCAATATAATTTTTTAAAGCTAAGAACGAAACATGTAATTTGCTATAAACCGCAGGAACCATTTATGTAATTCACTCTTTAATATATTATAAACGTGCATCCACGTGGTTCTTTATTATCGTTTTGATCTAAAAAGTAAACATAATTGTTACGGAGTATATTAAATTATGTTTTATTTGGACCAGTTTATACTTCAAGCTTTCTTCTTGCATTTCTTATACTATTGTTAGAATAAATTTAATTTGATTTAGAAAAACAAATACTAAAGTAAGTTTTCATAAATAAATTTCAAGTTTAGTTTGAGCTTGGCAGAACAAAATTACTTAATTTTATATCTTTTTAATAAATATAAATTAAAACTTTATATGTGTATGTGTGAACAAATGATTTTTTGTGAACATTTTATTCGTTATGAACATTATAAAATATAATAACCACAAAATAACTTTGAATCATATGAATCATGCTGCAGATACTGCTGAACTCTTCTATTAATCTATGAATCTTCTTAAATCCTATGAATCTTATTTTATCTTATAAATTTGGTTGAATCTTATGAGTTTGCCGCATTTTATGAAAAACCATTTCAAATATCAAATAAAAAAAATACAAATTCAATTATAAGCACATGTGTATATATATTATGCATATGTTTTTGTAATAATAAATTAAAACTCGTGTTTTTCTCTCTCTGTGTGTGTGTATATATATACATATATATATATATATATATATATTCGGGTTCTGATAAGTTATTTTTCAAAATCCAGAAGAAAAAAAACATGATGATCTTATTGCCTTTTTGGTTTTTCACTTTTATTAGTTGCGGCGCCATAAGTGCAAGCAAAATGTGTTTTGCTAGACTATTTTTATAACTTTGTAAGTTGATGGATCACTTTGTAATTTTGAGCAAACCACAGAAATTATTTTTGTAACTTACTCTGCTTCTAATAAACACGATTATAAAACTAAAATTGGGTTACAAATGAATCAAGTTTTTATCGAGCAATTCGAGCTTGACTTGTTTGAATTGGAGCTTTTATCATGCTCAAGCTCGAGTCCGATCCTAAAAAAATAAGCTCAAACAATTTAACGTGATGAGTTTATGCTTTTACAGTCATATATCACGTTCTTGTTATGCTTTTTGAGACTTATATGTTATATATGTATGGGGACCCCTTGAAATATCTCAGATTCAAGTTATATCGAGTCGAACTTGAGCAAGATGCCAAAAACAACTCAAAATGACTTTAGTTTCAATATTTATAAATATATTCAAATTTTTCTAATTGACTTTGAGCCAAATTTGAGACATGTAGAGATGAGTACAATCATGCATCTTTTAATTTTCATCGACCTATCAAGCCAAGCCCAGTTCAACATGTTTGCACCCCTATCTTCAACTAAAAGTTCAAAGCTCATGCTCACAAATGTTATGGATCACAACTTTAATTAGTTAATTTTGTCTACAGGCAATGTAATTTCATTTGAAGTATGTCTCTATTTTAGATAAGAAAGTAGGTTGTTTAAAATAAGAGTAAGATTAAACATGTAGTTTGTGTGACTTTAACTATTCTAGAAAGAAAAGTAGAAAAAAGAAAATTTTGTACAAAAAAAAAAAAAAATCATCTTTTATTTTTTATCGATTAAGTGTCTTGATAACAAAAATTTCTCATAAATCCTTCAACTTGAGATAAAATGAAACATGTGTATCATAAGTTACAAATGGTTACTTCATATACGTTGGTTGGCACACATGACGTCCATGTGAGTATGTGACAAATGTGCTTAAGGTGGTGCGTACATACACACATACCTCTATACACGACCAATGGCCACTCCTTTGCTCAGTGCAAATCGTGAGTTCGTGACCACCGTCATGTGCACCTTCAACCATTCTCTTCTTCCTCCTCCAAATCTCATCCGTTAGTTGATTTTTGTATATATTTTGTCGAATGGACAATGTTTGTCAGTAGTGAAAACCAAATTAATCAGTGAAAACATTCTTCTTCGAATCCCACACACTTCTCTCATTGTAGTTAACCTTACATCGATTTTAAATAAAAACCAATGTTTGTTTAATGATATCAAAACTATTGTTTTGCGTTTAAAGAGAGAGTGTGTGTAATGAAATTCCCATATGTGTGTTGTTTTCTAGGGTTTTCAAATCGATGAGAACAGAATAATTTATGTGTGTTATTATATTTGTGTGTTTTCATTACATTTACCGGTGTTTATTTTTATGTTTGTGTGCAAATTCATTGCTGGTTGTGAGATTTATTGATGTTCTTAAGTGTTTGTGTCGAAATTCTTTAGTGTTCATAGGATTCATCATTATTCTTCACGTTTAATATCAAAACCAACATATAACCACATAGCAAACACTTTATCAACCCATTTGTTGTTGTTGAAGACAAATTCCAACCGAAAAGTATCCCAACATAAGTTTGCAAGCTTCACCAAGCTCGTATTTTTTTTTTTTCCTAAACGCTTGTGACCTTCATACAATCAAATGACACATGTTTTACCGTTTCGCATTCCATACCGCATAGAACACACAAGCTACATGGAAGATGCACCCATTTATCTCGAAGCTTATCCCGAGAGGGAAGTTTGGTTTGATAAGCCCTCCTAACGCGAATTTTAACATCGTTCGGCACCCATGAGTTCCATAACTAAGCCTACCCCCAACATGAGTATTATTAAATTTTCTTTGAATCAACAAAGACATCCTTTTAGCTGAATAGATTCCATTACTATCCAAATGTCAATCCCAATGGTGATAGAATTTCCACTCCACTACACTTGTTCTAGGTTAACTTTTTGGAAAGATAAAACCCATTTTATGAGATTTTTTATGCCGAGGAATTTTTAAGACGATAAATTTGTTAAACAACTTAATCGAAAGAAAAAAAAAAGAAAACAAAAATACAATTTCTTCTAAAAATTTTCAATGTCAAAACAAAAGGATTAATCATATTTCATGTCCTATCTTTTTGGGCACATCAACGTCACGTCAACTTTTCTCTTTTCAATCCCCCCATCTTTTCTATCTTAGTAATGCTCATTTTTTTAATCTCAATGCTTATTGTCCAATTAATCTTAGAGAGAAAGAGAAAAGGAGAGATGGGACGGGGTTGACATGCCGAAGAGGACAGGACATTTTTGGGCCAATACGAGTGGGTGGTGTTTCCGCCAGGGTCAACTGAGGTGACAACTCCGATTCACCTACGGAGGGTGTACACGGACAACCCTCATGCTATAAAAGTATGAATATTTAATATCACGTCAAAACAATTTATTGGTGTCTTACCTTCTTAACCAGAAGGCTAGGTGAGTCCACCAAATGTAAATTAGTGGGGGACATTCAACGGTCAAAACCGGTAAACCAAATCAGAGCCCAACCGATCATATTCGGTTCGATTCTCAGTCCACAATATTCAAAAAATCAGTTTTTGGTTCGATCCAGTCCAGTTTTGCATATTTTCATTGTAAAAGTCGGGAAAAAACCAAGACCAAAACCTAATCGATACACTTTCGGTCTGGTTCTTAGCTCTAATTTTTTTCAATTCTTTGGTTTCCGATTTGGTTTAAATTTGGACCGTTGCACACCCTTTTGTAAATAAAAATACATAATCATTGTAAAAGTTTGATAAGATAAATGGAATTCAGAACCAAGACATCCTAACTTATGAAATTAGGAGCGTGCAAGATTTAAGACCTAATAAAAAACGATACTAGAAACTTTTGGTTTCAATTGTTTTAAATTATCAGTTTCAGTATGGTTACATTAAGAGGTAAACAAAAATGTCTCAGTCTAGTTTTTATCTTTTAATTCAAAAGCCCTAAAAAAACCGGAACCATGCCATGCCAAACCAAACTAGTACCAGTATCATTCAATTCTCGAATCCAATTTTCTGGTTTCAATTTGGTGCAGTTTGGACCATTACTATTTACTAGTGATGATAATGGGAAGTTTCGAGCTGGGTATAAACATTTTCTTTTTCCTAGTGTTTGTTTAGCAGAAATTCCACAAATGCAATGATTCCATTGATTTGGCAAGGAAAATAATAAATGCATAAATTGCAACCAACTCCCAAATACATTTATAAAAAAAAAAACTCTCATAATTTGGCCATCTTATTCAACAACATAAACCAAATACAACCTACTATTAAATCCTAAAAATACACAAAAATAGAAATAAAAAGACAACCCCAAAGGCCAAAACATTAACAATGAAAACACCCATATGTTATATGGGCATTTTCATAAAGAATCTGTTAGCTAAGTAAGCTCTTATTCGGTCGACCCATTTACAAGCGTCATGCCAACCCTCTTAACGCAGCGATTTCGTTACCGCGTGAGCTTAAGAAAAGCAAAAAACGAAAACTACACCCTCACCCCGAAAAGGAAAAAAAAGAAAGAAGAAGAAAAAAAAACGAAACCTTTACTATTCTTCCTCCCTCTTTTTGTTATGTTTTTACATTATGTTTTCATAGTTATGGTTATAACAACAATAGATAAATACGGAAACTTTCTGTATTTGGAAGGATTTCAAGAAGGAGAAATATGTGTCTACTTACTTTTCTTTATGATCTGTGCGATGAACTTTAGTTGAACGAAGGTGATTTTTTATTCATAGGAGTCGGCAAGATTCTGGTGGTGGTAGTTGCTTAAACTGCTGCTTGGCTTGGTGATGCGACCAGTATGCATGTGCAGCCAAGACCCGGTCTAGGAGTTCTTGAGGCACCGGCTCGCCTCTTCTTTGCTGTGGCGATATTCTTGCTGTGTGCACCAGCGTTTTCCACTTATCCTGCGCCAAGGTCAAATTAAGACTACGAGAGTTCTGGGAACCTTTTGATCATTCGATATTTTTATTGGTTTGGTTCCTATGTTGTTTTTGTTCCAAAGGGAACAAACTACAAAAAAAAAAAACAAGGAAGGGATCGAACTAATAAAAGTATGAAAGTAAGTTGGTTTTTTTCATTATAAATCCTTCCAGGCCCAGTGATGAGGGAGGGCGAAATGGGCCTCTGCCCAGGACCCCAAAATCCAAAGGGCCATTTAATTTTTTTAAAGGCATATTTATGTGTAATGTTTGTGAAGCCAAAGCCCAATAAGTCACAACACAAATCCAAAGCCCAATAAGTCACAATCATGTTGTATCTTTTCATTCTTTCAACATTTTCGTAATCGTTTTATAAACTTTTATGTCTTCTTAGATAAGAAAACACGAGTCTGGGTATGAAAAACGTAAAAAAGAAAAAACGAATTGAAGAGCTTGTTAAGTCTCAAAGTGGGGCTCTTGATAATATTTTTTAAAAATAAGATTAATGTTGATGATGCTAATATTAATTTTAAGTTTATAGGGCCTCTTTTATAGTTATTGCATAGGGCCTCCGAAATCTAAGAGACGGCCCTGAACCCTTCACTGAAAGGATATTTTAGATATTTGACGAATCAGTGAAACTGTGCATCAAGTAAAGAAGAATGCATACCTTCAAATCAACATAAGTACGATGTTTAGCGTTATCAAAGGCCCGTAATTTGACATCACGCCATCTGAAGGATCAATAGTTTGAAATTAAGAAATTGAGGTTTCATCAAATAAACTCTTTCTAAGGTTTTGATTAAAAGAAGACTATTTATCACAAAACACACCTTCCGGTTCCAAGCTTCTCAACAGCTTGAACCAACGCTTCCACCTCAGAAACTGAGAATGGTCGACGGATCCTTCGTTGTGCGACCTCAGATCGCTTGGATTTCCTCATGGGAACTACAGCTAGTGCCCTCGGGTTCATAGCTGGAACAGTGACCAAAGCCCTTGAGTCCGAACCACTTTTGTTCTCCAGAGACATGTCAGGAGGTGACGGTGCTGAGTCATGATCGCTTTCAATCAAGTTGCCAAAGTTCGTCACTGGAGGATCCAGCGAGACATTAGAAACCTCGGGTTGGACCCTCGACTGATTACCTACATTTGGAACCGGTGCATACCTAATACCATAACGAAAGCAGCGTACAAATTGCAAAGCACATTAATTACACATGATACGACTACTTCAAGCAAGATTTGAACTATTACCGTACCTTATTAAGGGCTTAGGCACTTCGGGTGTTGGTGAAAAGGACTGATCTCCGGGGCAAAAAGACGACGGAACTTGCAACTGGTTAGGCTCCAACGTGAAGCCTAATGCATCTAGCTTGTTGTGTATGCCAGTCTGTTGCAAAGTTTTGTCATCATCTCTAATCTTTTTCCCCTGAAGCATTACACCGATGTGTATCTCACCGCTAAGTATGGAAGTCACGGCTTCCATAACAGTCCTCTGTAGAAAAATAATAATACCGGTCATTAAAAGCAGGCCGATTGGCTTTCAAACCATAGTAAATAACTTTTTTGATATAGTACCTTTAGAGAACCAACAGTTGTGGTTTTTGGTAACTCAAAGAAAAGCTCGGGTACCCGAAAAGATTTGATCTTGAGCTTCACTGAGTAAAAGCAAAAACATCTTTGATATAAGAACTTCTTTCGATGTCGTTTTCCAATTGAGTCAAGACTAGATATCGATAACTCAATTGAAAAGCACTCAATTACCATGGGAATCCCTAGGCTGAAAGACTGGATTTTGCTTTGCTGCAAATCCAGACGTTTTCGTACCTGTTACGCACGTTAAAACTCACAAGTCAAAAAAAAGAAGACAAAGAACAACTTAGTTCGTAACAAAAAAGGTACAAACCTCCTTCGGCTTTGAAACCCAAACCAGAACCATTCTCGATCGAGTCCTTTCTAGGTGGACTAGATCTATCTTCGCTATTAACCACATCATCAGAGTTCAAGAAATTGTCTAGTTCATAAAGCCGCCGCTTTTTGAACGGATAATCCTTTAACGATCTTTGCCGTTTGTAGCAAGTTTTCCTGTTACGGTAAACACCTTTCATCTCCTCATCTAAAAAACAACAAATTTAGAGCATTTCCCGATTAATCAAACCCACATGATGTCACAACATCATTGCAAATTCAAGAACGAACTAGAATTCAAAATCCACTCACCAGCATCACAGCGTGCTTCATCGTTCAGCTTTGGAGCCGCTTTCCAGTATTTGGATGCCAACAACCGCCTAATTCTTCGATCTCCAATACGCGGTGGTGGCTTAAAAGACTTATTGGGAGCCCGAGTGACCCCAGAAGAGTTTTCGTCATCATCTCTAACAACTAAATTTACATTATCTTGACACAAAGGTAAATGACCACGAGTCGTATGGTCTTTGCCAAATGGCAACTTCACATTATTATCTATATTATGAACTACCAGAGGCTTTGGTGCCTCATTTGTTATCTGTTTACTATTTTTATCCTCTAATTTACAACTAAACGGGACTTTAACTTTCTCGGCAGAAAGAACCTTCTCGGAGCAATCAGAAACGGTTATACCTGATGAAGGTCCTGAATAAGTATCGTGTTGCAGCGGATGCAAACATTCCTTTAACTCATCCATAACGGGAGCTTGTGATATTATCTCCGACACAAAGAAGCTTCTATTGCAGCTTCCTTGATCACAAATATTAACATTCGGAGGGTCGTTTTCAACAATTTCTTGTTCCGTTTTAATAGTGGAGTCTTTGTCTTTGACAATTTCGGTTTCTTCGCCACTCAACTTATCACCCCCTTCCTGCAATAACTTTCCAGCTACAGTTGCCAGTAAGTCGAAAGCACACATTTGCTTGTTATTGTTATTGTTACTGTCCTCCGTTTTCTTCCAAAATGGAACCCTCCGCTATAAAATGTACAAATATATGAATAAATGTCACTCAAGATTATGCAAATAACGAAAAAGGTAAGATTTTTACCGTGGCTGATCTGGCAGCCCGGGGCGTTGGCGGCACCTGATAGCCATTAAACCCATATTCTAACCTCTTCTGCAACACCATATCTTAGTGATCATATCAAGAACTTACTTAAACACCTGAAAATCACAATTTTTTACCAGTGAGCATAACAATTCAATGTGGATCGTATGAATTAGCCATTGGATCCAATTAAAAATCATGAAACGGTCAATTTAAAGTCAAAAAATTGCAAATTTATAACATTTTTTTGGTTCAATGAATCATCATTAGCCATGTGTTGTAATGATCCTAGCTTTGATCTACTCGGGACAACGAAACTTGAATCGAGATCTAAAGACCGGAAAGGTAATGAATGAATTACCATGCTCCATATAAAGATTTCAAAGATTCTTGTAATCAAAAAGGGAACCCTAAACTATTATATTGAATCAATTCAAAATAGCTAAGATCCAGATGAACAGAATTGATTTAACATATAAATAAGAAGAATTTAGATAATTACAATCATCAAAATTAACAAATAAGTGAATAGATAAAACTAGCTAACACAATCAAATCTTAAAAACTAGAACACAATAACAGTTTCCATAAAAAGCAATAAAAACCCCAAATTATTTCTCAATTCCGATCAGTGAAATTCAAATACTAAAAAACTATTTTAAAAAATTGAAAATTGAACAGTGGAATTAAGAAATGAAAAGGGCATAGAGAAATTCAAAACCCTTACAAAACCCTTAAAGAAGAAAACCATAGAGACATCAGAAATTTATACAAGCACTTTTACTGTACATCTAGATCATCTAATAACACTCGACATATGGATCAATCGAGAAACACACATGATGATCAGAAAGAAGAAGAATTCGTCGATCATGAAATGTAACCCCAAAATTAACACATAACACGTCAGATCGCACCCACCACAACCAAAATTCACGAAATTCACCGATAATGCTTATCTAACCCACATGAAAATTGAGTTAATTTCAAAGAAATCCATCAAATTCAAGTTCGATGTCGATGATAATTTGCTTTTTTTTTTCCCCACCTCTAATACTGCCAGGATTTTGCCAAGAATTCACCGAACATTTTCTTCAAATTCTCGGAGGAATTCAAACCGTAAAACCCAAATCCATTATAAAAGAGGAAGAATTTCCCCTCTTTCATTTTGTTGATCATCCTTCTTTTATCGCCACATAATGTTGTTTGAAACGCAATTTCATCGATGAATTCTCTCTTTTTTTCTTCCTCTTTTTATTAAATTGTTTTTCACTTTTCTCTCTCTTGAAATCCTTGAAATAAGAAACAAAAACCCTCTGAAAACCACCCAACGATTGTCTTAAACCCCCCAGATGTTTATACTCATTGACCCTTGTTACCGGATGGATCGGTAAAAGGCTTCAAGTGGTTACCGGCGATAGCAGGTAACACACACACAAAGACACACCCTATAAGACCGGTTCTACGCAACAAGATGGCCCACACAACCCTCCGACGTACTCCCAGATGATGCCACGTGGAAGAAGGAAGTGAATCGTAAGGTTGTGAGAGGGTTAGTGAGGTCGAGAAAAGCGTTGGGTCACCCAAGTGAGCAAGGGTAGGTTTGTAATTTGGTATGAAATTATTTGTTTCAGACATCCATTCTGATTGAATTGAGGTTGCTATTTTTAGATTACAACAATCCACTACCCTCACCCAATCTTATTACTAAAAATAGAAAGTAAATCGTTCAACAAATGTTGACCCATTTTGCTTAAATTTATGACCATATTATTCTATGGACGTCCTATTTTCAAAACTATTTATATTTATTTTTTAAATATAACAAAATTGTGTTAAGTTGTTTTCCTTTTAGAAAAATATAATAGGTAGTTCGAATGACGTTTGGATATAAAAACAGATTAAATTAGGTCAGGTTTAGTTTTTTGAAAAACTAATTTTTATTAAAAAAATATTAGGAAACACCCGAAGATAGTAAACCAATTAACCCACAAAGGATTACAACAAGAAAAAGGGACTAATGTTATGACTCTTATCAAGTTCTGATAAGACACTAAAATCTTATTCTATAATAGGTTTAGAGCATAATTGTGTTGATATTGATGAAGGATGAGAGGTAAAAACCTATTACCGTTTTAAGTTTTGATGAGATCCAACACCCCTTCTTATTAAAAAGAAAAAACACGATACTCTTGCATTCTCACTCTTGCGGCTCTCTCACCCCCAAACCCAAATCGTTGTTTCCACACTCCGCCTCCCCCCTGCTCCGGCCACCAACACGAACCAACACGCCGACCACCATGTTCAGCCTCTGTTCGTCGTCGGCCAGCCTCCATCTACTCCCACCAGGCCCCTTTTGCTTCGGTTTCATCAATTTTTGAAGTGTTTTATCAAAATTCTTTAGATTTATATTGGTAAATAGAAACTGAACGAACTTGAGAATTTGCCTCGAATACTCTTGTGATCGTGTATTTCATTTTTTGATGACAATAATTTGCCTAACTGGGTATTCAAATTTTGTTATGGGATAATACACAAGAAAAATATGTTCGGCTTTGACTGATAGAATTCGTTTGTATGTATATTGTTTCCCCAACGAAATCAAGTGGATTAGATTGATTAACTTCCAATTCAACCGACTAAAGTGGTTGAAATCGCCGCTATATTAACAGCGGCGTTATCTTAACAGCATCAAAGCTGTTAAGAAAGCGGCCTTCACAGTGCTAGCATCCTTATCTTACCAGCCACAAAGTTGTTAAGACAACAACACGAGCTTCACAGCACCTAATATGTCACGCTTTCTCAAAACTGTTAAACATTCATGCTGTAAAAAAGTACTAACAAATCAAGCTGTTCTACCCTTTCGACCCCACCAGAAGCGCTGCCCTTATGACCACGTAAAGGGACGCAGCCCCTTGACCCTCAATTTAATGTTCGGGTTTTGACTTTGAGTAAACTTATACGAGTATGCAGTCCGTATCTCCAAACTCGTTTCAGTTTCAACCAAATCCAATAATATGAATTACACTTAAATAATAACATATTTTTAAGTATTCTTGGATTTTTCTTCGATTTGTTACTTTAATCTTGTTATCTTTGTAACAATTGCTTTTATTTGCTTCGACTTTCAAGAATGCTAGAAAATAATTTGACTTTTGTGTAAAGATATCTTCATGATTGGTGTTGAGCAACTGTAATCTATTTTTTGTGCTAGCATATCTCCATAGTTGGTGTTGTTACTTGAATTTTCTTCTTTTTGTTACGTCAATGTATATATTTAAGTTTCTTGAATATATGTTAGTTGACTTTAATCAATGACGTTGCAAGGATAAACTTGATTCTTAAATTGAATCTTGGTTATGTTTCTTAAATACATGCTTGAGTGATAACTAGTAATCTTGATATTTGACATTGGATTGATTGTATTTTTTTAGTAAATTACACAAGTGGTCCATGTGTTGAGGGTCTCATAGTTTTTTTTTACGCCAGAAGTGTCAAATGATATAATTTCACACAAATGGTCTCTACCGTCAAATAAGATTGTTAGGCACCACAAGGCATCTACGTCATTTTTCATCTCAAGGATATTGTGTAATTTTATTGACTTTTAATTATATAAAACTAAGATATTTGTTGAAATGATGATGAAAATATTAAATATTAAAAGCAACAAAATTAAAACAAAAATAAACTTAAAATCAAAACAAGTTTTAGATCTACAACCCACTATCCAAAATGCAATCGTCTCTGGTTCCTTCACCACCACCTTCTTTTGTTTGTCTCTTTCATCGCCTTCATAAACCCAGATATGGGGTTCCTCTTCGGTTTTGGTTGTTTTGAATGTTGGGTTCGATTTTGGATTAAATTTTGGGTTCAGATTTGGCTCCAGATGTGAAACGATCTCTGCACATCGCTTCCCTCTAAGTTTCGATTTGCGTTTATGTGTTTATGTGTTTCTTCATCTAAGTTTCGATTTGCGTTTTGTGTGTTTCTTCATTAATGTTCCAAATTTTGTTTGCGTTTTTTACTTTTTTGGAAGGTTCTCAAATCTAACATTGTGTCTATTATGGTGAATTTGGTTTCAGATCTAAGTTCATTTTTTATGACTTTGGTGGTGGGTTTGTGAGTTTGTTTGATACTGGGTTCAGGATTGAAATTAGGTTTCGAATGTGCAACAGTAGAAAATCAATCGATGTTTTTTGTATTTTTATACGGTTTCATCATGAACAAGTATGGTTTCTTGATAATTAGATTGTCCAGGTCTTGCTTTTGAGTTTGAATTTTATGGTTTCTTGAAATTCAGTTTCAGTCGTGTTGTTTCGAATTCAATCAGATTCGTTTGAATCTATAAAGGTTCTGTTGAATTAATGTAGTTGATTTAGTGTTCAAGAACAAAATTAGGTGAATGTTGTGGTGGCCAGAATGTGTGAAGGTTATGGTGGTTGGAGAATGAAGGTGACAGAAGTGTGTGAAGGTTAATGTATAAATAATTTTAAACTGGAAAATAGCTCAAAATAGCATGCATCTTTTTTCTTTTTTTCAATTATAGCAATCCTGTAAATTTTGTCCCAAATAATGAAATCAACTCTAGGTTTACTTCTGATTATGACATTGAACCGGTACACAACTAGGTAGTTATTTCAAAAAAATATATTAAATAGTAAAAATTAAAACTGATTGTCACAATAAGAATAATAAATAAAAAGTAGGTTGTTATTTCAAATAATAAACCCTATGTGTAAGTCTTTTTTACCATTAACTTTTATTGTTTACCGGTTAAATGTTATAATCGGGAATGAACAAAGAGTTAGTTTCTATATTTGAGACAAAATTTACGAGATTGTTATGATAAGAAAAAAAAGGAAAAGTTTCTTGCTATTTTGAGCAACACTCCCTTTTATAAATCTAGTAACTAAGATTAAAAAAATGTACAAAATTTGGCATGAGAACAATTAAATGATGGAAAAATATAAAATAAATATAAAAATATAGACTAGAAAAAAAATATAGACTAGAAAAAAAAAACAAAAAAAAATATAAGCTATTAAAAAATTACGTAAATAGTACCTGAGATGAAAAATGATTAAAATGCACATATGACTTACCTGGCTTACCAAACTCATTTGACGCCAATAACAATTTGTGTAAAAAGTTTGATTTTTTGTACCTACGATATAAAAAATATTTGAATGACGAAAATCATAAAAACCCAAAACCACAGGGACTATCTGTTTAATTTACTCTATTTTTTTGCTATAGTTCTTGCATTTGAATATATGATTTATCATATAATGTTAAGTATCATTTTGATCATTCAACTTTAAGATTTGTATTATTTAATCATTAAACTATTTTTTGTATCTATTTAGCCATTAAACTTTAGTTACTGTTTTACTTTGAGAAAAATGAATAAAACTAATAGCTAAATTGGTACAACATATGATATTTTATTGATCAAATTTGTATAATTTTTAGTAGTTAAATCGGTAAAAAAAATTTGGTTGCCAAATATGTAAACAAAAATTAGTTTAGTGTGTATATCAGTATAAAAAAAATTTATTAGCTAAATGAAACAAACTTGAAAGTTATATGGACAAAAAGAAACTTAACCGTAGGATTATGGTTTAGGATGCTTGAATATATGCCTAATTCTTGCATTTGAATATATGGTTTTGGATGTTTGAGTAATGACAGTTACTTGAATTGTTACTTGAATCACTTTGATTCAATGATATTTTTGTTGATTGATACTTGATTTTAATCAATTTTGTTGGTTTACTTTAATTGATAATACTTGGATTTTATTATTGTTACTTGACCTTAATCAACAGTGTTAGATTATTGAAACCTCTTTGATTTTTGAAAGCAAGTTCCTTGTATTTAATCTTGCTTATTGTTCTTGTTTATATGTTACTTAAGAGTAAATTACACGAATGGTTCTTGTGGTTTGGGGTTTTTTGAGGTTTTCGTCTCTCAAAGATATTTTTTAGACCATTGGTCCAAAAAATGCAAACCTTTCACACAAATGATCCCTGCCATTAGGCCAGTTAAGTGACAAGGGCATCTCTGCCATTTTTCATCTGAGGGATCATTTCTGTAATTTTTTTATAGATTTTAATTTTTTATCTTACACGTTACCAAATTTCATTGTGCTCATTCCAAGCTATATGCAATGATTACTTTTTGTAACGTAAAATGAGGCTACTTTACGTGATAGTTCACCTTTTGTAACGAAATGCATTAAAATTATGATAAAATGTACAAGTATCGTAAATATTGGGTGCCCGTAAATATGGTAACGAAAATGTTGGTATTTTGGTAATGTAACTTTTTTTGTGTAAAACTTGAGAAAACGGTTGATTTTTTTGGCTATTTTTTGATATTATCAAAATCATTATGTTGAGATGGATTCCTATCAATAATCTGGTTTCCATCAAAAGGTAAACAAATAAACCCATAAATACTAGAATATATTTTATCAAATCATTTATGTTGATTTGGTCAATTTCATAAGCAATCTAATTTTTTTCATAAAATCAGTTTTTTTTCATCCATCGATACTGTAATTTTCAACTAATTCTTAATTTGGTCAATATGATATGCCAAATTTCAGTTATAGTTTCCTGAAAAAAGGAATTCATATATAATATATCGATCTAATAAGATAAGTCTGAACTATGTTTTTTGAAAATTTAATTACTTTCATTAATATACGTGTAAATGAGCATAAAATACATAATAATAATAATTTCATGGTTTTATGAGACCGATTAAGTTTGAAAAAGATTTAGGGAAAAATCTATTAAAATTATGCGTTTGCCGGGAGTCGAACCCGGGTCTATTGCTTGGAAGGCAATTATCCTAACCGTTGGACTACAAACGCTTTTGCTTCCCAACTGAAACGTTTTGTATAAATTATCGATCTTTTAATATAACATTTATTCATTTCATATTCGAACATTTCGAAATATCATAAACTGAATATTTCACCCGTGATCTCAAACAATTTCCAGCTCACGAATTCATATTATGAAATATTAAAATCCAAAAGAATATAGTTCCAAATAAATCTAATACCAACTCTTTAAAATACTTTTTGTTGATGACAATGTTATAAATTAACATTTAACAATCCCAATTTATTCTATTAACTTAAATAATGTTTAACCAGCGAATGAAATTTATAGAAATTGAAAATTGTTTACAGTGTATTTGGGTAATTAACTAGTAACCAATAGATCAAATGATAATTATATTTTTTCAAGACACGAAATTCATAGTAATAATAATAAGAATCGTTTGTTATAAAATCACTTCTTAAGTCTTGATAAATCTTAATAATTAATAATTTTATTTAGAACCCAAATTTTATTTTACAGTCACTCTTTCAGTCTTCTGTGAAAATGTGTGAAAGCGGAGCCATCTCCCACCAAATTTCTCTATTTCGTTCCCTAATACAAACCAGAAGGTCAGTTTTCTCTGTTTCTCTCTATCAAACTCTAGAAATTGATCCGATCAACTCTTATTTTAATCGTTTAATTACACAATTTCGTATCGTTGAGTTGTTCAGATTTGACGATGGGACTCTACGTATTCTGGAGTCGGTTTTGATCAGCAGAGACGTGAAATCGATGCTGTATGTCCGAAGGAACCTGATAGACTTCATAAGACATGAATCTCTATACGTTCTTCGTGAATTTAAGGAGAAATCTGTTGATCAGAAGCTTCTGATCCTAGAATTTTTTGTTCGTGCTTTTGCATTCACCGGCGATGTAGAGGCATGTCCTTTTAAATATTAATGTCATCATTTTATTGCTATGCTTTTCTTAGATTTTGTCAAGTTTATTTGTGTGTGTTGCTACCTCCGGATTTGAAATGGTATTATTGATATGTGTATATTTACATGAAACAATGTGATCACATTGGATTGTTGATGATTTAAATTTGTGGCTAGGTTTGTACAAGTAGTGTTGCAGGATCAGATTGGCCTTAATTATGCAGTAAAACATAGTGTAACAAGGATTCATGAAGTGAAAATTTTGATCAGGAAGTTCAGGAATAGTGTGTAAAACGTAGTGTAACAAGGAGTCAAGGATTAATGAAGTATGGTGTTTGGAGAAGGACTTGCTCATCCATATGGATAATTTTGTAGGCTTGAATGTGTCTAAAAACCGACAAGGTTGATCCGTGTAAGCATCATTTTTTCACTGGTCAAGATATTGAATTGGCATAATTAAACAGGGTATAGATTATGTTCGTAGCAAACTCATCTGAATTCCTTTACTATTGAATATTAAATTCATACCTGCTACAAGATTGATTGTTAATTGAATGAGAATCAGCCTTGGTCATGTTCATTCATTCGGCATGCCTTTGTACTTGTATTCTCTATCCAGAATATATATGTCAGTTTTTTTGTATTTGTCGTGCATTATTTAATATATGTGTGAACTTCATTATTTACAGAGTTGCTTGGCCCTGAGATACGAGGCTTTGATTCTACGAGAACTTAAGTCAGTTAGCGATCACTGGCTACATGTTTCATATGAAGAATGGTTTACGTTTGCTGAGCATGCCCTCGAGAACCGGTTTTATGCCATTGCTAGACAGGTGTCATTGCGTTCCATTTAGTGATTTGACAAAACAAACAGCATAAATAAGATCATGTTGTAAACATAAATGTTTGACATATCAAATAAATGGTCCTTGCCAACTTGTGAAATCCTGTTTTTTGCTTAAATGAAGGAGATAAATGCAGTGATATTTCCATCTTGTATCCATGTTCTCAGCATGTGTTAGGTATCCAATTTTCATGAAATTAATACGCAAGCCTGACTCTCCGGATCTTCTCTCAGAAAATTGTGCAGAAAATGAAGTCCAGTTTTGTTTTGAGTTGGAAAACTGCAACACTTATGGTCTTTAACTTTTACAAAAGAACATTATAGTTATATAGAAGTCTTTGATTGCAGATTGGTTCCAATATCTGTGCTTGGTCAACATTTGCGTAATTTTTATTGCTGTATATTTGTTTCCTTAGTTTTTTATATTGTGTTTGTTTCCATTTCTTGAAGCATGAGTTTATATGCATTTAAAGTCGAAGCATGTAACTATGCATTACTTCTTATATGATTTCTTAATTACCAGTCCTGTACTAATCGATTATTTTATTTAATGGTGGTGGTTGCGACACAAGGTTTAGAGCTTCATTATTATCGAGTTTTAGGATCTAAAGTAGGAATTAAGCAATTAAGTTTTCATACATGTTATTCACGGGAAGATAAGTGTCTGATGCCTTTAAAATTCATTCTTTTCACTTTATCCCAAAATTTTTATAACATTTCCATGTAATCAATATTGGTATGGCTGGACCGCTGGAGTATCTACCTATTTCTAACTTGCTCTTTACTATGCCTTATTTATACTTTCCTGCCATGGGAGGATCTAGCATATAAACAGGGGTATACACATGCACATCCTTTAAAAAGATCTTTGTAGTGTTATACAGTTTTAAAGAAATTTGTTATGCTAATACATATCCTGATTAAAAATCCTGAATCTGCCATTGTTTCATGCTTCCACTTGTAGATAAATCCCTGAATTCGTTTATATTCATCTTATGAACTTTAATTGTAATTTAAATTAATATGTAGGCATGTGAGAAAGCACTAGCATGCTTTCAAACAAATGAGATGCTTAAACCAAAAGATGCAGATGCGTCGTTATCTAAGGACATGGAAGCAATTCAAAAGATCAAGAGACTGAAGAACATTGCTATGATCAGAGTTGCTTCACAATCTGGTATGTATTATTTCTTCCCATTGCTTGTATCTCAAGTCTCAACTATGCACTTCCAATGAGTATGGCTCTTGAGTACAATCAGTGATATATTAACGAAACACTTTAATTATTTTTCAATTGCCACATTTGATGACTCTGACTTATGAAGGATATCTGTTATGCTTAGGAGTGTGGTACGATGGAAACATTGTGAACGGAAACGAATCAGAGTGAATGGCTTTATAGACTAGGAAACATTAAAGGTAAAATTATGTAAAAACCCAACATACTTTCAATATTTTCCGAATAAGTCATTGCAGCAAAAATGTTTTTATAAAAGTCCCTCAACTTAGAAACATTTACAGAAAAATCACTACACAAAAAACGGTTCCATAAAAGTCCCTTAACTTAACAAAATTTTTTGACCAACTCCTAAAAAAAAGTCTCATAAAACAACACAATTCGCAAAAAATTTCAAGCTAAGAGACTTTTATGAAAACGTTTTTGGTTACGACTTAATCGAAAAACATCAAAAGTACATTGGTTTTTTGCATAATTTTTCTGAAAAATACAACATATAAATGGTTTCAATTCTCTTTACCAATTTTTTGGCTTTTCAGATTTCTACACCATTTGAAAGTGAATGAAAAAGAAATGATTTTTAGTTTGTAGTTATTTCTCTATGGATTCGACGAGGAGAATCAATCAAATAAATAAACAAGTTTTTAGGCTTTTTCTCATCTCATTTCATCCACCACATTTCCTTTGTACCACACGCTCCCCTAGTGATGTTCAAGTAGATATCATATGTTGAACTTTTTGCATTGGGAAATTCTATTCAGTGCAAATTTCTCAATTTATAAGTTATTTGGGTGAGAAACTAGTTCAGGCACAAACAGTAGAATACTTGAAAAGGAAAACAGACAAACATGACCAAGTTTTCACACCTGTTGTCAAAGAAAAGCGACATCCAGCTAGCGTTATGTTCAGGAATGGAATCAAGAAGCATAACACACAAAAACTGCTAGAACTTCAAAAGCTATAGCAGATTATCAATAGACCATATTGGACGTTGATTTCTCAGCTTCTTACATGAGGTCCATGTGCTTGTATTTTTATGTTGCTGTTATTGCATATGTGATGTGTACTTGCATGAACCTTTCTATGCAGTCACTCTCTCTCTATAAACATGCATTAGTATGATCATGATTAAAGAATCATGCTAGTTTTGGGCTATCTTAAACCCATTTTGTATGAGCATAAACTTTGAGTAAAGAACATTTTGAATCCAAGTTGATGTTCCAGTTTCTTTAAACATATTCATGCAGAATATTTTGATCCTTTCTGCTTTTAGACAGTCATCTTAAAAATTCTCATCGCATGGTTAAGTCTCAACTTAGTCATACTCGAACCCTCACCCGTAACGGGTTTGTTTGGCAAAACTAGATGGTAGCCAGTAGCTAGAGCTTTTATTAATAGATGTATTTGATAAAGTTCCTAGAGTTGTTGAAATGTAAAATGACATAAAATGGTACGTAAATAAGTAAACATGCTTAATTAGGGTATTTTTTGTAATTTGAGTTTTCATAAATCATGAGCTCAAACTATTTTCAAAAGCTACTTAGGATATATACTCCAGATAATGAAATTGTCTAGGCTTACAAGTTTAGTTTGATTTTTCCATTTTTTTATAATGATAATTAAGATTTACATAGAGAATTAATGAAAATACATAAACACTCGATTTTGTTCCTTGCATGTGATTCTCTCTCTTTTGACACGGAAAGGAGAGAAATGAATTTACATTGAAATCAATCCTCTTTTCCATTTCATTGTGAAATATCTTGATAAAAAAGCTTTAAACCATATAGGAGGATTTCATTGTACCAAACATATCCTAAGTAGCTTATTTTGATATTAATGAAATCTTAGAAAAACTTCAAAAATAAAAATAAGTTGGTTTTAATTTGATATGTTATTGTTATTAATAAAAATATAAAAGATGTTACTATTTGTGATAACTGAAAAGTTATCGGTGACCTATCACCAGTTATAATTATTGATAGACAAATAAAGTTTTGTTACTATAAACGATAAAAAAATATATATAATTCAATGTTATTAATGATTAAAAATAAATAAATAATATTGCTATTAATAATAAAAATGACAAAAAAATGTTACTACTTTTTGTCATTTGCCATTTTTATTTTTATTAAATTTCTTATTATTGTTTACAGCAATTCTTTTGTAATTGGGCATGAAACAAACATGTGCATTCAACGGATCCTCATCTAGTAATATAAGAACTGGAAAAATGAAAAAAAGAAAAAGAAAAAGAAAAAAAAAAAAAAAAGAAAGAAAGATTATGTTGTATATTGTTATAGATTTGTGATAGAATAGGACGTCAAAGTCGACACAGAAAAAGGCCAACGCAAAATCGGCCAATGTAAATCCTTCACAAAATGGGTGACAATATCTGGGGCAAACGATGTTCGATGTAACTGAGTCGTTAAAGATTAGGGTGTGCATTTTTGTTCATTATGATTTTTTTTTTGCAGGGTTGATCATCGATGCATTATTCGATCGTCTTTGAAATCTCAGCCGGTTAACTTTAGTAGTGTTTCTTTTGATGGTGTTCATGTTGGGTTAAGAACAAAGTATCATGTAGCTTAATGGTCTAGCAGTACCAAGGTGTTATAAGTAAGAAAATCGAAGAACCACTTCCACTTTATAGTCATAAGATATGATGCATTGAAAGTGTATGCATGTGATGCATATCGTGGTGCAACATGTCAGATAATTTAGCGAAGGGTAGTTTAGGGAAAAAAATATCTGGATTTTATAATTTTAATTTTATATTAATTAAATATTGTATCAAGTATTTAAATAATATATGCTAAATAAGTTTAATTAATACAATTCTAAAATTAACAATTATTATAAAATTCAAATAAAATAATAAAGATCTTGATGCATCATTGTTCATCATCTTCATATTTATCATTCGTGATGCATCAACGTTGTACACTTGTACCCATTTTCTTCCATATTGCACCTACAAGTATTTTTAACATACACCCAACTTGATTACAAACATTTTAAGTTAATATTATAACCCTTTGTATGGCTCTGGATACAAAATTATTGGAAATAGTCAAATAGACATCCAAAATTTCAACTATAGCTATGTGATGTCGAAAATTTCAGTTTTCGCTTTTCATTATTATTTTTGATCTTATGTCATTATTGCCAACTTATTTTTGAAGTAAAGCAAACATGAATATATTGTTAACTTACGTTGTGTTTCAAATCACAGAAAGCACAAAATAGTAATGAAAAGAATATGAGAGAAATGACTTATAATTATTTTCTTTCGTTTCTTTTTAGTTTTTGAAAGAAGAAGATAGTACAAAAATCAAGCTGATTTCTATCAATTTTCTTTTTCAAAAAATCTATGGAACATGAATCATCTTAGGTTTCTTCTAGTTTCCAATCTTTTCTTAAGATGATTAAGATACGAACTTAATTGTAAAATTAACTATAAAAATAAAAGGTTTTCCTCTTTTTTACACTTTTATGATTATGAGACTTTCTGATTAATTTTGTAACAAAGCATTGGGCGTTTGGTTCACAGATTCTGAAAGAAACAGAAAATGAATGAACATTTCAATCCTATGACATGTTTGGCTATCAAACCATGGAATGATACTTCTCTTTCAAACAAAACAATCTCTCCACTAAAAAGAAATGTGTTTTCCATGGGAGTTATCAAGGAATGAACATTTCATTCCCATGAAAGTACTTTATAACTGGAAGTATGGAGATATCTACATATATCGAATCTAACGAGAAGAAAAATCCATCAACGAAAACAGTCATAATAACGTGGACAAGATTCTCGAGAAACCTACAGCTGAAACTGAAAAAAAAAAAAAATAACCACATTATTTTTCTGTGTGAACAAATTCACCCATGTGTATTGTGATGTTGCATGTCATTCGGACCACGAGGTACTGCTCCAGAGCCATACTGAGGATCAACCATGCGATGTTGCGTGTCATATGGACCACGGGGTACGGGCCCACCACCATATTGCGGATCAACTCCAACCTGAACCTGAAATGCGCAACAACGTAGAACATTACTTCAAGAACACAAATTACATGTAAATCCCAACTTTCAAATTTGGCACCCTTGTCCGGGATTATCCTTGTGTACAACAAAGTACAAACAAGACGACGAATAAAGGGTTAGAGACTACGGCATGAAGTAATGTAGCTCATAGAACATCCAGGTCTAGGAGAAAAATCAGTTTGTACGCGTGCCAACTGCCAACATTTTCCAAAACATGACGGCAATTTGGACTTTGGGCCAATTCTTGTGTGCATTGAGACCAATTTACTGACTCCTTATAACAAAATGGTATGAAATCCTGTTCCGAAACAATTTGGGACTTGATTCTTTTTGAAATACTATTGAAGGTTAGTATGAAACACCAACAGTTGAAAGCATTTGTTGAAACACCTAGCCTGAAACTAATTAACACATTCATAAATAGGCAATTAGGCATGTGTATCATCTTTGGTATAAGTCAAAACTGGAATGCAAACAAGAGAAGATCCATAACATACCTGATGAACGGCATAGGGGCCAGGATATGTATTACCACCATAACCCATATCATGATTCCCAAATCCTGCAGCATATCCTCCTGTACCTGTTTAAATGCATTCCATCCAATTTACTAGTTGGCATCAAAATATAGTCAGAGTGACACTTCCCCCCCCCCCCCCCCCACCCCTTGCCAAATAAAGAAATGCAACTCTTTGATTGGATATTGTTAAGTCGTAGGGATTCTTGAGGACACAAATTCATATCTGCAGATTAGCATGGTTGTTCCTATAGGGTGGGAGTAATAGAAACCAAAATTGGATACAGTGTCAGTTTTGGAATGAGTGGAAGGTTGGTCCTTTGTGACAAGGTCACGGCCTATATAGACTGTCATGTTATCCCACCCCCCTCCCCCCAACCCACCCACCAACCAAAAAATAACCCACTTTTCTTTCCTTTTCTGAACCAGAAAAAAGTACGTCAATGTGAAGTGTTTTAGGTGCTATTTGTTTTTTAAGAGGTTAAATGTCTGAAGTCTGAAAACCACATCTGAAATTAAGAGGTGGTCTTAAGATCTGAAATTCAGAGGTGATCTTAAGTTGTTTGTTTGGATATAAAAATAGGGTTGTAAACTGATAATAAAGAAAAGACCCTCTTAATTTTTCTTCAGATCAATGTCTTCCTCTTAATTTTAAGAGGTAAATTTAGAGGTTTAAACCTCTTTGAGTCTAAACCTAAACAAACAATGAAAACAAACAAGGCCTTAGTTTGTACGCCAAACACAACTTCACCCAAAATTATCAGGGATAAATAGGTACATCAATGTATGTGTGCGTGTGTGAGATCATTGATCCTAACAGCCCACCTTCATCATTCTCTAAAGCCCACAATGACAAGCAGCCTTGATGCATCATTGCCCATCTATATTTCTATGTAAATATATAAAGAGAGCTAGAAATTTACCCGGAGTAGCTGCTGCTGCGGCTGCGGCTGCCCTTGCTCTCTTATCTGCATTAGCAAGTTCTACCTGTAGCTTCTCAATTTCACAGGCCATAGACATCCTATATTTCTCCATTGCTTGACTTTGTTCAAGGTTACTGGCATACACTTTTTTTTCATACTCAACTGCTGCCCTGTTTGCATTATCAAAGCAAGATCAAAATTAAAACATGCCAACAGAAAGAATACACCTTGCCATACAAGTAAAGAAGCAAACACACAAAAGTATGTGCATTAATAAATGAAAGGTCCACAATTAAATACACAGTACACAATATGTACTTGCAATTCCTTGTTAAGAATTTGAACAAAAAATCAATCAGGACCAGGCAAGTCAAATTATGATATGTAGGGATTGAACATTAAGTCAATATTTGATCAAATCTTATATAAGGTTAAAAAGCATATAAAAAGTGTAGAAAGATCATGAAGATGAACAAAACATAGAATGACTTTATGTAATGTGAAAAACAAGCATCAAGCATGATTAAGAGAAATTGTTGCTTTTCCTTGGTCTTCTTATAGTGATTTCACTTTAAAGTTGTAAAAATTTTACCTTCTCTGTTCAACATGAATTTAAAGTCCTGCTCCTGCAAAAAACTAGCCATGATTCATATAGGTTTGAGTATTTTAGAATTTTCAAAATCAGAGCTCAGAATACATAATAATCATGATTAACTAATGATCATGCATATCCAAGGTCTGATGAATGTTTGCCTGATGATTTTCAGGTGCATCACATTCTTTCCCATCCTTCCATTTCACATTAGTGTCATTATTCACGATCTAATACAAGAACCTTCAGTTTTTAAATCAAACCTATAATCTCAACAGGCCAAAATTTGTATGACTGTTACACTATATACAAATGAGCAGGTGGGTGGTCAAGCAGGATGGGTGGTCAGGCAGGATAACGGGCAAAATGGGTAAAATCTAAGGAAGGCTTCCAAAGCCAGCTGGGTTAAACCACAAACGCTTTTTATTAATATTTTTAAATTTCCCAATAATTAACATACTAATTAAGATAACTTGTTTTTAAAATAATGATTTGATTTTTTTCCTAATAAAACAACTTAGGAAGTTGTAATCTGACAATCTGTAAACACTTGACATGCTATGGGTGACTTTTACACCTTTCGACCCATCAGCCTGTTTTCTTTGTATCTATAACTTATGATCTTACCGGTTTGAACCATTGGCAATAAACTTATAACTTAAACCAACCCACTTTCAAATAAATGGGTAAAATATATCCCCTTAACTAAAAAGTACAAACCAACGGAGCTATTAAAAGTTAAACATACCACAAAGAAAATCTAATAATGATGCATATTATAGGACTATATGATGCAAGTAATCCTGCAAATTGAAACTCTGTATTATCATAAGAAGTTATTGTAGATGATACATTGCAACAATCTTGCATACTTCAAGATTCTTATGGCTCTTTCTTTAGAGCTTGGATGCGGTTCCAAACCCTTGGCAACAATCATCGTACCTTGTCGATGTTAGATAAAAGAGGTATATATAGATACAATATTGAATATCCACACATAAAATTATTTAGCTCATCAGAGTGGCTTTATTCATAAATTGAGTGCTGCCTGAATGGTGCAGCTGCCTATTCATTAAAGAGGTCACATATTCTGCTTAATGTGATCAAGTTACTTCTAGAAAAGAAAGACACACACACACAGAGATGTGTGTGTGGCTGGCTATAAGAGTAATCCTTGTATACAACAAGATGTTAATATCTTATGTGGTCAAGGTGCTGATAACAATTTAAGAAATTGAGGCATGGAGGCACACTTCTCTATCAGTTTAAATAATTCCTCATCACCAAATCTGGAAAACATGGTATCAATACCCATTCCATGGTTAGATATCTACTGTTGTTTCCCATCAACAATCGACTGACATATCACTAAACTATTTCAGACTGGCAAACCACGTTCAGCAAATCAACAACATTAAGCTTTTGGCAGCAGATGCAGATGCATAAATACTTGCCTTATTAAAGGTGTGTGGTATAATAGATAGCCATTCACTGAAAATCATTGAATCGACCACATTAAGCCTTTCGGCTAAACATCTTTGGGTATGCATGCACATACGAGCCGAAATTTATGAATGAAGTCATGGTACCCCAAAGGAACCTAAAATCAGCTTAAAGTTTCCAAAAGAGGTGGAATTTAGGTTCCTATAGTAGAACAACAGTTAAATTATCAAAATTGAATGGGCATAATAAGAATTAACAGAGAAATAAGGAAGATTGTTACCTTCCTTTCTGGAGTTCTTTGTGCATGGCTTCAATTTCCGCTTTAATCATCGGAAGTTGATGTACTTTGGATCTCTCTTTCCCAAGGTCACCGTGAACCTTATCCAATTTCTCATTAAGTTCTTTCCTCTCCGAACTCAATTTCTGTACATCTCCTCTGACCTGAACCAACTCAACGCTTAATTCATCGATCAATCTAACTTCCGCCTCCATCTTCAAGGCCTTCTCGTAAACCTCGCGCACTTCGGGATCTCTCTCGGCTTTGACATTGGCGGCAGCGGATGAGAGATGGCGGAGGTCCTGCACCGCGATGGAAAGTTCCTGTTTGAGAGCGACGTGAGTGGCAGCAAGGCGTTGGTTGTCAACGAGGAGTGATTGGATTTCACGATGTTGGACTGCGATGCGGTCTTCGACGAGGTGGTTGCGTGGAGGAGATTCAATTAGCACGCGGCGAGAGTGAGAATCTTGTCTGAGTTTTAATGCTTCCGATGAGAGGTAATTCCTACCGGCCATTTCCGGATTGGTTATGGCCGTTTGCCGGCGTCCGCAGCGCCTCGATTTGTTTTCCCTTTGGGCTCCGGCAGCCTTCTATCGTTGTTAATGGCGTCACACTTCTCCCGTTTGATGACACATAAATAAAAAAAAATTTTTGTTTTCCTTATGGACTTTACTATTGTCTCTCGTTTTTTTTTTTAGGAGCTCGGTACTGGATCGGACCGAACCGGTACTGAAAATCTCGAAATCAAAATAAAAGATATGGAAGAACCGAATGTTGAATCAATTAATATTATATGGTACTGGTCCGGTATAAATATGGTACCGAAATCGAAATAAGAGATTCGGTATTAATATGATACTGAAACCGTTGATACCGAAAACCGATTTTTAACTACCGAATATATTAGTTCGGTATCGGTCGGTACCGTCCTGGTTCGAGAAATCGGCTCCGTCACTCATCCCTATGTTAAATTATAAATTTTCTTCTTGTCGTTTACCACACAAATTACGGATTAAATTGTTAACTTTAAAAATTACATACGAATTTCTTCATTTAACTTTTTAAAATAACATGTTACTTTTACTTGTTAATAATAATAATAATTATTATTATTTAATAACAAATTGATCTTAAAAATAAAAATACTAGTAAAAATATTTTAATATAAAAGACATAAAATTAAATAATAAATATTAATAAATAAAAATGATTTAGCATTATTATTAATAAAAAAACAAAATAATATTTTGAGTTTTAGATTTTTGAATTCTAAAGAAGTAAACTTAAAAAAAATGTAAATATTGTCACAAAATATTAAAAGATTTATTGACGTTTTTAGAATTTTCTACTTAAAAAACTATTAAAATTTTTAGTAAACATTTAAAAATATTTTATAGTTTAAACGTTTTAAAAACAATGTTTAAAACTTAAAACATTTTGTCACACCCTGCTACCCCGGTTGGCAGCGAGGCGTGACGAGTGCGGAAACGTAACCATAGTCATAATGAACGACCACTACATGGACGTTTTCAAAAATACATCGATATAACTTTAAAAGGTAGAAATGTTTTACATAACCCGTAAATAATAAAGAGTAGTTCGCAAGGTACAGAGATTTAAATACATAATTAAATTATCCAAAATAATGCAAATAAATCTCCGACGGTTTGAAAAGAATGCGACTCCTTAAGTGCGGAAGCTTGAAAGTGGTTACTTCTGAAGGCATACTTGCCTTAATTACCTGAAAATACATGCTAAAATACGTCAACAAAAATTATTGGTGAGCTCATAGGTTTACGCGAAAAGACCAGTTGTATGGACATTATCAGATGAGTTGAATTTATAAAATCATAAATTCCGTGTATGTATTACATAAACCATCATGCAACCGAAGCTTAATTAGAATGAGTTTGCCCTGTGCAGTATTCCCATACGTAATACCGTGTATTGAATATATATGCACTCGCTGTTAGCCGAACCGAGCTAACACGAATGGGGGACATCACTCCCAATAGATCTATCCACAATATACTCGCGCTTACAAATAAATGCAATTAACGGTTCATGATATAAGGGCTGATGGAATCCGAACATGTAATACATATAAGAAATAAACAGTTTTGATGTCCATATGAAAAACAGTGCATGTATTTCCACCCCAATAGATAGTGAAAAATAGGGGCTATGAAGACTCACCGAACTTGTGATGGCAAAACGACGCGCAAAAATGCAAAAGTGCGTTGTTTGATGGGTGATGAAACCGGAGGTGTTTAACCGAGTCCTAAATGATGATAAGGACTTAATATCACTAATATATGATAATATGTATATTTATAGATTTTATGTCTTAAATCACCCAACATTACAAGTTTATAAATAAGATTTGCTTAAAACGTCAAGTTTATATATATATATATAATTTTCCAGCTTTTTCGGAGGTTTTTCGGCCTACTTTGAGGCTGTTTTTGACCAAGCTCCAAAATGTTTTCGACTTTGATTTTCTAGGACATTAAACTACTATATACAAAGGATTTTTAGAATCAAGAACGGCCATTTTTCGAGTTGTTTAGGTTGGTGAAAAATCTCGTTAAAAACGCTATGTTGGCCATTTTTGAGCTGTCAAACTTTCGGTTTCTCAAATAATTTCTGGAGGTCTTAAACTTCAAAATAAATTATGAAAAATTGCAGATCTATAGTTAAGACATAGATCTAACTTTTGAGACAAGAATCAACTCATTTCGTTGAGTTATGAATTAGTTATGATTTTTCAAAGTCGATATAAATTTTCTGCCGAAAATCCGTAGTTTATAAACTTAAAACAACTTATGATTCTTGTTGTTTATTCAAAGACTACATGTATAAAAGTCATAATAGTTATAAAAACACATATATTTCACATGTTTTCATAATATTAACACTTTTATAATGTGTTCATATATTCATAAACACATTCAAAGAAACAACTTAAAAATAAAAACTAGAAACTTATAAACTTGAGTTTTTATGAAACTTGTTGTTGTTGGTGATTATATATATTATGCAAGACTTATATAAACATAAACATAAGATGAAATAAGCTAGAATTTACTTACTTTGATGTGTTACGAGAATGAAAATGAGTAGAATACTTGATCTTGAAAGAGTTGCACAAGGAATACCTTGAAATATTTGAAGAACACCAAAATTGAAATCTTGGTTTTTCACTTGGCCTTGGGGCCGGATTTGAGAGGAGAAGAAGGAGAGAATTGTAGGTGTTTGAAGGTGCAAGAATGAATGAAGAAGTTGGTCTTCTATTTATAGACCAATAAAGGTGGTGAAATGATGATAGATGTGAAGGTTGAGTAAAGATCTTTCAAAGTATGGAGAAAAGAAATGGAGGTGTGTGATGTAGATGGTGCATGGTGGATGAAATAAAATATTTGAGGTTGTGTACCTCCCTAGGGGCCGGCCTTAAGGCCATAATTATGATGTATTTCTATTTTTTTTTTGTATAAATATATTTCAAAGTGTATTCTTGTATTTCCCTTTTCTTGTAAATTCAAAAATACTTTTGAATGCATTGTTTTAATGAGTTGTTTTAGTCTTGCATAATTAATGTTAAGTAATTGTGTTAGTGTATGATTAGTGTCACTAATCATAATTTAATTATGTACTTACTTGAATTAATCCCTCATATCGTAAATTGATCGGATTAATTGATTTCCCGATTCATCGCACCGATGAATTTGATTCTAATTGAGTTGAATTTTCTAATAAACCTTGTTAATCACTTGATTAATTTCTAATGACCATTGATTAGATTATAATTGGCTATTAAATACTGATTAGGTCATAGTTGATAACCTGGTTTAATGCCGGATGTTACAGTCTCCCCCTGTTAAGGGAATTTCGTCCCGAAATTAGCTCGTGTTCTCCACTGCTTGAGTATTTGAGAACAGATGAGGGTATTTTTCTCGGAATTGGTCTTCGCGTTCCCACGTAAACTCAGGACCTCGCTTAGAGTTCCATCTGACTTTTGTTATTGGGATCCGGCTGTGCTTTAGTTTCTTGACTTCTCGGTCCATTATTTCCACGGGTTGTTCAATGAAGTTCAACTTATCATCTAGCTCTAACTCGTCCATAGGTATAACGAGTGTTTCATCAGCCAGGCATTTCTTAAGGTTGGATACATGGAAGGTATTATGAACGTTACTAAGCTCTGGGGGCAGATCGAGTCGGTAGGCTACCGGGGAATTCTTTTGGAAATCTTGAATGGTCCGATATAACGAGGATTGAGTTTTCCTCGTTTCCCAAAACGGATTATGCCATTCCAAGGCGAGACTTTCAGCATTACCTGATCTCCCTCCTGGAAATCCAAATCCTTCCGTTGAACATCTGCATAGCTTTTCCATCGATTCCGTGCAATCATTAATCGGTTCCTAATCTGGACTACCTTTTCTGTAGTCTCCTGGATGATCTCATCTGGGCATCTCCTACCTCAACCCAACAAAGCGGTGACCGACAATTTTGCCCATAAAGTGCCTCAAATGGAGAAGTTTTAATGCTCGTACGATAATTCCACTAATTCAAATGAGTATCTCAGCATTTCCCAAAATCCATTACACAGGCTCTTAACATAGGTTCTAGGGTTTGAATCTTTCTTTCATTTTGACCATCGGTCTGATGGTGATAGGTGGTATCCATGTCCATGTTTGTACCCAACACTTATTGTAACGATTGCCTAAAGTCTAGATGTGAATCTGCTATCCGTATCCGGAGACAACTTCCTTGAGGTACGTTTGGACTCGCTTATTCATCCTGTTGTTCTCCTTGATTGGTAGGAGTGCGTGGATTTTGTTAGGCGGTCGACTATTACCCAAATGCTTTCTGATGTTGGTCTTAACTTTGGAGCATGTTAGGATTTTGTTGACATATGTGGCAATGTCATCCTTCATGATAGGCCACCCGTATAGCTCCTTAAGGTCATGATACATTTTATTGGATCCTGGGTGAAAAACATATCTTGATTTGTGTCGGTCATCTGTAACCAGCTTTCTTACTCTATCAAAAACAGGGTAACCAGACTCTATTCATGAAGTATCGATTTTTACTAGCCCTTATCCTAAACTATTTATCCACTTGTACTCTCAACGACTTAGCTCATTAGTTTTCCTCAGGTGATAACGAATTTTCACGGTTGCAATTACTTATTAGTTCCATCCAACGGTACAACTTCATATTTTACTCTTTCTGGTTCAAGATGTGCTGGAGGCTCTTATGGTGTGTGAATACAATACACTTCATACCGTACAACTAATGTCTCCAAGGATAAAGAATACTGCTTCAAGATCCAGATCATGCGTTGTGTAAATCACCTAGAGAACCTTAAGTTTTTCATAAAGTATAAGTTATGACCCTATCTTTCTATATCAACTCATTGTGTGAAGCATCACAGTAATCTACGAATTTCTTGCTTCTCTTGGATAAAATAAGCGCGCTACACAGGTTGTGCTTTAATAACTGATATGATGTCTCCTGATCCTCGCCCCAATCATACTTAATGTCTTTTCAGGTCAGTTTTGTTAGAGCTCTGGTGAACTTTGAGAAATTTCTGATAATTGCTTATAATAAGTGGCAAGTCTTAAGGACCGTCGTATCTTTATAGGGGTTCTAAGAGTTAACCAATTTCTGATAGTCTCGATCTTGGCGGGGTTAACTTGGATTCCTTTACTATTGATCACGTGACCGAGAAATCTTACCTAACTTAGTCAAAAGTCAAACTTAGAAAGCTTGGCATGTAGTTATTCTTTTTTTTTTTCAACAACTCTAGAATCAGTCTTAAATGTTTGCTCTTGCTCCTCCTTATTTCGTGAGTAGATTAAGAAGTCATTCAAGAATACAATCACGAATTTTTCTAGATAAGGTTTGCACACCCGATGAGGTCCATGAGTATCGTTGGGGCACTGGTTAATCCCAACGACATTAATAGGAATTTATGATGACCGAAACGGAATCTGAAGGCTGTCTTTGGAACATCTTTATTTCGAACTCTAACCTGATGATAACCAGACCTTAGGTCGATCTTCTAATAGAAGCTTAATTCTTGTAGTTTGGTCAAACAAGTCATTGACCCTTGTGAGCGGGTGTCGGTTCTTTTAGTTTATCTAACTCTTAGTAATTGATGCACATTCTGCAGGTTCCATTCTTCTTCTTTATGAACAAAACTGGAGCTCCTCTAAAGCGAGGAACTCGGTTTGATATACCTTTTATCTAAGAGCTACTACAGTTGGTTGGACTATTCTTACACTATGATGGGGCTAATCGGCATGGTGCTCGAGCCACTGGTACCGCACCTGATACTAGGCCGATTTTTTTTTTTTTTGAATCTGACTTGCCTCAATGTTGGGAGTTCAGGTAAGTGTTCTGGAAAAACTTTAGCGTAACCATAAATAATAAGAATATTTTTGAGTCGTTTTCCCTTTGGCTCCCTCTCTATTAACACTTCAGGGTCCTAATGCTAGAGATGATGCTTAATTTGGTATTTCTTGCTTTGCATTGGACAGTAAGGAACTTCTTATTGGCTAAAGGTATATGAACGGTGTTCTTGTTGCATACTATTTCCACACGATTTTCGGTAGCCAGTCTATGCTTATGACCACGTAAACACTTCCCAGTTTGATGGGTAACAAGTCTGTTTCAAAGAGTCGGCCTACTAATTCTAAGGAGCATCCTCGACTTATATTATTTGTCTTAAGCGTCTCACTGTCATCAACCTCAATAGCATAAGTAGCACTTAATGGAATTTATCTGCTTAGTGAACTTAGTGGATATAAAGCTCCTATCAGCAGGAGTATCAAATAGTAGAAATGCATAAGTGGTATCTAATGGGGTAAGAGGATAAGTCTACGGGTTTGAAATTTCTTAGGCAGATAGTCACAGCTTTATCTTCTCCTACGCAGAGTTGTAGTTAAAACTTAATTCCTCATAAAAGTTCTTGATACTTAATCTTTGTATATGATATGGTCAGAATTTTCGGATAAATTCTTAAGCCTTATATACCCTAAGATATATCAGATAGTATAGCCTAGATAAATACTATTAAATGGTAGAACGGTACTAAGTATGAGATGCCTCTGGGTTTCCTCGTACTCCAAGTGTTAAGTTGTTGGGTTAGTTCTAGATTATGGGCTTTGCGCTCTGCTAGGCGCTGTCACAATTTGTCTATTCCGTCTTGTTGAATCACTTGGGTGTTCTGGTTGTCCCAAGGTATATTGAGGGTTTGTATTGTCTCCTACTTAATCCTTGCAAAGATCTCACTGACCTCTTGGTGGATTTTGTCGAAATTGGAGAACGTGTCTGGCGGCCCTTGCCACCAACTGAGGCATCGTTTGTTACGTAGGTTTCTGGGTAAGTGTCGGCACTTGAGAGGAAGATGGTGTTCCGACTTCAAACTGGCCTTGGATCCCTTCCTCGTTTCTCCACTCTTGGAGTGTGTGAGGCATCCATCCCCACTTTCTTATGTTTGCCCGTTACTACTGCAACGGGCTTGGCTAATGGGTAGGTACCGGGATAGACTCCCGTTGTGCTAGTCACACCCTTTCCCTAGGGGTGAATTTCTTCAATGGTCCATTGGGATGGTTTCTGAATAGGGCGTATGGTGGAATATGTGATGGTGATGGTGGAGCAATTTGTGTTGCAGGGCCACAATTGCCCTCCTTGTGCTTTGACGGGTCCATTACATCGTCATTGATTTAGTCTGGGTGGTTTCCCGATCCAAAGTATACCCAGTGTCACCTTGGCTTCTATGTTCCATGGGTGAGAATTCATCCTCTGAGTCAAAGAGGATAATAACCATATTGTTCGACATGTTATTGTCATCAGGGTCCATATATGTGTTCACAGTTCTTGAAGAAAACTTAGTTTTGTAACAGTTATAGTCTAGGTACTAATGCAACCTAGTTCACTATAACTATGGCTCTGATACCAATCTGTCACACCCCGTTACCCCGGTTGGCAGCGAGGCGTGACGAGTGCGGAAGCGTAACCATAATCATAATGAACGACCACTATATGGACGTTTTCAAAAAAATACATCGATATAACTTTACAAGGTAGAAATGTTTTACATAACCCGTAAATAATAAAGAGTAGTTCGCAAGGTACAGAGATTTGAATACATAATTAAATTATCCAAAATAATGCAAATAAATCTCCGACGGTTTGAAAAAGAATGCGACTCCTTAAGTGAGGAAGCTTGAAAGTGGTTACTTCTGAAGGCATACTTGCCTTAATTACCTGAAAATACATGCTAAAATACGTCAACAAAAATTGTTGGTGAGCTCATAGGTTTACGCGAAAAGACCAGTTGTATGGACATTATCAGATGAGTTGAATTTATAAAATCATAAATTCCGTGTATGTATTACATAAACCATCATGCAACCGAAGTTTAATCAGAATGAGTTTGCCCTGTGCAGTATTCCTATACGTAATACCGTGTGTTGAATATATATGCACTCGCTGTTAGCCGAACCGAGCTAACACGAATGGGGGACATGACTCCCAATAGATCTATCCACAATATACTCGCGCTTACAAATAAATGCAATTAACGGTTCATGATATAAGGGCTGATGGAATCCGAACATGTAATACATATAAGAAATAAACAGTTTTGATGTCCATATGAAAAACAGTGCATGTATTTCCACCCCAATAGATAGTGAAAAATAGGGGCTATGAAAACTCACCGAACTTGTGATGGCAAAACGACGCGCAAAAATGCAAAAGTGCGTTGTTTGATGGGTGATGAAACCGGAGGTGTTTAACCGAGTCCTAATGATGATAAGGACTTAATATCACTAATATATGATAATATGTATATTTATAGATTTTTATGTCTTAAATAACCCAACATTACAAGTTTATAAATAAGATTTGCTTAAAACGTCAAGTTTATATATATATAATTTTCCAGCTTTTTCGGAGGTTTTTCGACCTACTTTGAGGCTGTTTTTGACCAAGCTCCAAAATGTTTTAGACTTTGGTTTTCTAGAACATTAAACTACTATATACAAAGGATTTTTAGAATCAAGAACGGCCATTTTTCGAGTTGTTTAGGTTGGTGAAAAATCTCGTTAAAAACGCTATGTTGGCCATTTTTGAGCTGTCAAACTTTCGGTTTCTCAAATAATTTCTGGAGGTCTTAAACTTCAAAATAAATTATGAAAAATTGCAGATCTATAGTTAAGACATAGATCTAACTTTTGAGACAAGAATCAACTCATTTCGTTGAGTTATGAATTAGTTATGATTTTTCAAAGTCGATATAAATTTTCTGCCGAAAATCCGTAGTTTATAAACTTAAAACAACTTATGATTCTTGTTGTTTATTCAAAGACTACATGTATAAAAGTCATAATAGTTATAAAAACACATATATTTCACATGTTTTCATAATATTAACACTTTTATAATGTGTTCATATATTCATAAACACATTCAAAGAAACAACTAAAAATAAAAACTAGAAACTTATAAACTTGAGTTTTTATGAAACTTGTTGTTGTTGGTGATTATATATATTATGCAAGACTTATATAAACGTAAACATAAGATGAAATAAGCTAGAATTTACTTACTTTGATGTGTTACGAGAATGAAAATGAGTAGAATACTTGATCTTGAAAGAGTTGCACAAGGAATACTTTGAAATATTTGAAGAACACCAAAATTGAAATCTTGGTTTTTCACTTGGCCTTGGGGCCGGATTTGAGAGGAGAAGAAGGAGAGAATTGTAGGTGTTTGAAGGTGCAAGAATGAATGAAGAAGTTGGTCTTCTATTTATAGACCAATAAAGGTGGTGAAATGATGATAGATGTGAAGGTTGAGTAAAGATCTTTCAAAGTATGGAGAAAAGAAATGGAGGTGTGTGATGTAGATGGTGCATGGTGGATGAAATAAAATATTTGAGGTTGTGTACCTCCCTAGGGGCCGGCCTTAAGGCCATAATTATGATGTATTTCTATTTTTTTTTTGTATAAATGTATTTCAAAGTGTATTCTTGTATTTCCCTTTTCTTGTAAATTCAAAAATACTTTTGAATGCATTGTTTTAATGAGTTGTTTTAGTCTTGCATAATTAATGTTAAGTAATTGTGTTAGTGTATGATTAGTGTCACTAATCATAATTTAATTATGTACTTACTTGAATTAATCCCTCATATCGTAAATTGATCGGATTAATTGATTTCCCGATTCATCGCACCGATGAATTTGATTCTAATTGAGTTGAATTTTCTAATAAACCTTGTTAATCACTTGATTAATTTCTAATGACCATTGATTAGGTTATAATTGGCTATTAAATACTGATTAGGTCATAGTTGATAACCTGGTTTAATGCCGGATGTTGCAGTCTCCCCCTGTTAAGGGAATTTCGTCCCGAAATTAGCTCGTGTTCTCCACTGCTTGAGTATTTGAGAACAGATGAGGGTATTTTTCTCGGAATTGGTCTTCGCGTTCCCACGTAAACTCAGGACCTCGCTTAGAGTTCCATCTGACTTTTGTTATTGGGATCCGGCTGTGCTTTAGTTTCTTGACTTCTCGGTCCATTATTTCCACGGGTTGTTCAATGAAGTTCAACTTATCATCTAGCTCTAACTCGTCCATAGGTATAACGAGTGTTTCATCAGCCAGGCATTTCTTAAGGTTGGATACATGGAAGGTATTATGAACGTTACTAAGCTCTGGGGGCAGATCGAGTCGGTAGGCTACCGGGGAATTCTTTTGGAAATCTTGAATGGTCCGATATAACGAGGATTGAGTTTTCCTCGTTTCCCAAAACGGATTATGCCATTCCAAGGCGAGACTTTCAGCATTACCTGATCTCCCTCCTGGAAATCCAAATCCTTCCGTTGAACATCTGCATAGCTTTTCCATCGATCCCGTGCAATCATTAATCGGTTCCTAATCTGGACTACCTTTTCTGTAGTCTCCTGGATGATCTCATCTGGGCATCTCCTACCTCAACCCAACAAAGCGGTGACCGACAATTTTGCCCATAAAGTGCCTCAAATGGAGAAGTTTTAATGCTCGTACGATAATTCCACTAATTCAAATGAGTATCTCAACATTTCCCAAAATCCATTACACAGGCTCTTAACATAGGTTCTAGGGTTTGAATCTTTCTTTCATTTTGACCATCGGTCTGATGGTGATAGGTGGTATCCATGTCCATGTTTGTACCCAACACTTATTGTAACGATTGCCAAAAGTCTAGATGTGAATCTGCTATCCGTATCCGGAGACAACTTCCTTGAGGTACGTTTGGACTCGCTTATTCATCCTGTTGTTCTCCTTGATTGGTAGGAGTGCGTGGATTTTGTTAGGCGGTCGACTATTACCCAAATGCAATCTGATGTTGGTCTTAACTTTGGAGCATGTTAGGATTTTGTTGACATATGTGGCAATGTCATCCTTCATGATAGGCCACCCGTATAGCTCCTTAAGGTCATGATACATTTTATTGGATCCTGGGTGAAAAACATATCTTGATTTGTGTCGGTCATCTGTAACCAGCTTTCTTACTCTATCAAAAACAGGGTAACCAGTAGGGCTGTTCATGGACCGGTTCGGTTCGGTTAGTAGCAAAAGTGTGAACCGTATTTTCGGTTTCGGTTACCCGCTTTACGGTTCGGTTTCGGTTTCGGTTATATGCGGTTCGGTTTGCGGATAGTTTCAGATAGTTGTTATCTATTTATAAATAATAAAAGTATAGAAATATAAATTTTTAAACTTTGATTGTTCCTTAAAATTAAGTTTATTCGTAATAAATATATCAATTACATTAAAATTTTCGTAAAACTACTTAAACAAACAAATATTTAATTAAAATGAAACTATAAATATAATATTTTAGCTTGTAATTTATCTATTTATATGTAAATATTTGTGATATGTTTATGTTCGGTTCGGTTCGGTTACCCGCGGTTTATTAAAAATGAAAACCGTAACCGGTCCGTCATATGTCGGTTTTTTCGGTTTCAGATTGACCGGTCCGGCTCGGTTTTTTGGTTTTCCGGTTTCTTTTGAACACCCCTAGTAACCAGACTCTATTCATGAAGTATCGATTTTTACTAGCCCTTATCCTAAACTATTTATCCACTTGTACTCTCAACGACTTAGCTAATTAGTTTTCCTCAGGTGTATTTCAAAGTGTATTCTTGTATTTCCCTTTTCTTGTAAATTCAAAAATACTTTTGAATGCATTGTTTTAGTCTTGCATAATTAATGTTAAGTAATTGTGTTAGTGTATGATTAGTGTCACTAATCATAATTTAATTATGTACTTACTTGAATTAATCCCTCATATCGTAAATTGATCGGATTAATTGATTTCCCGATTCATCGCACCGATGAATTTGATTCTAATTGAGTTGAATTTTCTAATAAACCTTGTTAATCACTTGATTAATTTCTAATGACCATTGATTAGGTTATAATTGGCTATTAAATACTGATTAGGTCATAGTTGATAACCTGGTTTAATGCCGGATGTTACACATTTTGAAAAGTAAAACTTTATTTTATTGTTCACGAAAATGCTTATATTTTTTTTACAAAAATACGAAAACAAAATCTAAAGTTAAAAAACTATTTTGTTTTTAACTTTTAATTTCCAAAACAAAATCTAAATTGAAGCATTTGAAGTTTCAATTTGCTCATATTATGGAATTGTTGATTTAAGATTTGAATTTAATATTTTTTTTGATTCTTGAGAGGGATACAGGAGAAGGGGTGGTCGGAGAAAAATGCAGACGAGTTGTCAGTCATCTTTTTAAGAAAAAATGATTATTTTCATAAGTTTTACTCAAATGAGAATTTTTTTTTATGGCAACAATAATGTTGTAGATTTAAATCACAAAAATTATCCAAATTTTTTTTTCAAAAACATCCAAAAATCTAAAATAACATAGTATTTGTATTCTAAAATTACAACAATAATAAAATCAAAACACAACCTTAATATGTACAACTATTAAAAGCAATCCGTTTAAACAATAGTTCGATTTGTTCTACATTACACGACAACGTTTTTAAATCACAAGAGATTTTGTCACACATTTGATTCAATTGTGTCAGATTTTTTAACTATTTGATTCCTAGAGTAACGAAAATAATGATCCCAATCGTGTTCTTCTACCGTTCCAAACAAATAATACTTCCAACTTGATTTCTCATCGAATTCAAAACTCGACCCGCTATTCTTTTGATTTTCCATTCTTTTCAGTACTCCATCGATGCTAATATCAAATGCATCTTTAAATCTCTCCAATTTCGGCTTCGGTTTCGCGTAAACGATCTTCGGAATCAACCGGATCACTTCCTCCCGCATCTCCGACACCTTCTTAGCCGGAATCTCCGATAAAACCTTCTCGATGCTCACGTTCTTATGCTTCACGTCTTCCTCGTCGATAAGAACCGAGTACTTGCGGAAATCACGCGGTAAATGCCATAAGTATTGAATGTAAGCCGAACCAGGGGTGAAAAACACCGGAATGCAACCGGCTAGAATGGAATCGAAAGTTGACCTTCGAGTGTAGGAATCGCCGGGTGGTTGTAAGCAGAATACGCTACTTTGAAACAGTCGCATCACGTCGATCGGTTGGTAACATTTGAGGTTGTAATACGAACATTGTAGTAGTCGACATTTTTGCCTCGAGGCGACGCATTGCTTGATAATCTCGTCTCGGATCGAGTCTTCCATTTTTGGACGTGGGGATCCGGCGAAACAGAACAACGCTCTTCTTCGTTGTCGTTTGATCTTGTTTTGCCATTCAATGATCTCGTTGTCGTTCCCCGGGTGGAAGTACGTTGGATAAGGTATCCCGAAATCGTTAGCGTCCCAAGGGCTTTTTTCGATCGTTAAAACGGTCATGTTTTTGAACTCGGGCAACAACATTAGTTTATTTCCCCACGCGTCGTCGTCGTCGACGTCTCGTCGGAAATCCCAAGTGATTCTCCCGGCTACTAGAAAATGGTCCTTTCCGGACATCGTCTTCCACTCCGGTCTTTCACGTAACCATTCGGCTAAATCGAGAGAAATCGCATCTCGGGACGAGGTACTATGATCAAACAAGTACCGCGAAACATCAAGGCCGGCATAGTACGGGACATAAATGGCTGAAGCGATCGAGGAATCGTTTGTAAGGCATTCGTATTGTTTCATTCGGTTATGGAAAATGACTTCCAATAGAAATTGATTCGTCGAATACCAGCCCGATCTCGAGAATACCCTTTGCGGGTTGCCGAGATTCGGTCCAAGACCATTGTTTTCGATGTACGGGCACATATCCTGCCATTTGTTGAACGATCGACAATCCTCGAGGATTTCGTCGTTGAATCTCGCTGGAAGATCATGAATGTAAATATACCGGCCAGAACACGATCGTCGTTTTCGTACTCGATTCCTCCTCCGATGTCCCTTCATTTGCTCGGCAACTTTATCGATCATCGTCTCGTTCACTCTCCTCTCCTCTGACTTCGGTTTTCGATTCTCCTCCGCTACTTTCTTCACCGCCGTCTCATTCCCCTTCTTCTTCTCCGGTTTCGGTTTGAATTTTGTAAGAACAGGTTCCAATTCTTTCTCAAGAGCTCGCATTTGATCAGCATCCTTAATCCAATCGATATCACCCTCATAATTCGTCTTCTCGTCATTGCCACCTTCTTTCCGATCATCGTCATCGGAGCTCCGGTTTCTTGATCTCGTATTTTCCACTGCAGCCGGATGAGTGGAATTCGAATCTATGATTTCCACGGTGCTTCCTTGGTGGCGGAAGGCGGTTGTCGGAGAAGATAAATCATACCATTTTGCATTGTGAATCAAAAAATACCAACAGATAAAAAACACAAAAAGCAACAACCAGATTCTGCAACGGCATCTGGACGACGTGTGATCCATATTTCACCGGATAATCGGAGGTGGTCGTCGTTGCGGTGGTTCTGGTGACGGGTCATCGGAGATTTGAAGATGTCATGATGATATACGTATGAAATTTGATCGTAAAAAAGTTTAGAAATCAAAAATTAAGATGATTTTGAGAGAGAAAGAAAGGTTTGTTTTACAGTAGCAAAAATGGTGGACGATACGAAGGCATGAACCAGTCAATTTAGGATGGGGAAAACTTGGGATCATTTTATAAATTAAAATGTTAATTAATTTAGAAAACGTTCGTACTTAAAACTAGGGGTGTAAACGAGCCGAGCCGAGCCCGAGCCCGTTTAAGCTCGAGCTCGGCTCGTTTAAAAGTATCAGGCTCGAGCTCGAGCTCGGCTCGTTTCGAGCTCTGTATGTAAAGCTCGAGCTCGGCTCGTGAATAGTTTTTCAAGCTCGGGCTCGACTCGTTTATTATATATTTTAATTTTTTTAATTAATATTTATATAATCTTCTATATATTATATATAACTTTTTATTTTATTAATTTAATCTATATATTATATATTAAAAAATTAAAAATATATTTATATATAGGCTCGTTTAAGCTCGTTTAGGCTCGCGAGCTCAACATGTGAAGCTCGGGCTCGAGCTCGTTTATTAAATGAGCTCAAATTGAGGCTCGAGCTCGGCTCGAGCTCGTTTAACTCGAGCTTTTTTCGAGCTATTAACGAGTCGAGCTCGAGTAGCTCACGAGTAGCTCGGCTCGTTTACACCCCTACTTAAAACAAATTTTCAATTAACTCCACAGCTAAATTCGCTAAAGCATTTAAATTTTAAAACTAATAAAAAAATTTACGTGTGTTTGATCCACATAGTCCATACTGCCATGTCATATATGGTGTTTCTTTTAACTGATTTTTACCTAAAATACCTTAACTTTGAACATTTTTTGTGATTAAAATACTTTTTCGTTTTTGTTATCACAAAAAACTTCAAACAATTAAAGTCTCATAAAACCGGCCAGTTATATTTATCTCTGATGAGTCCTCCAGCGACTATTGAAGCCTCCGACGAGTCCTCTGATGACTGATTTGAATTTTCGTTTAAGATTAGATGCAGTTTAACCCTTGATTGTGATACATCCACCTCTGATAAAGCCTCTGTCAATAGTTGAAGCACCTCAAGCTTGTTCATCCTCGAATTGTTGATTTATGTTTTGAATTCAGTATGTTAGGTTTTAGATTATTAATTTCTTTTATTTTTTTCATATAAAATCGTTTGTTCTTAAAAAGGGTTATCGGAAAATGTAATGACAGACCTCATTTTTTAGGAAAATCATTATTTTGATAAGTTTAAGTCGACTGAGGGTTTTTTGTGACAACAAAAATGGTTAGAGATTTTAATTATAAAATTGATTTAACTTAAAGAGTTTGCATAAAAATCCCTTCTTTTAACATATATAACTTATACTTTTTAGTAGTTTAAAAATAATTATTACCAAAATATAATAACTCATAGTAATAGTTTTTTTTTTAAATTATAACTACTAAAATAATGATATTTTTTTAACAAATATCTTAAATTAAAATGTAATGTCGTTTTTTAACCAAAAATAAATGAACTTCATAATTTTAACAACAAAAATAAGAAGACAACGATAAAAAATTAAAATTGAAGGATCAAATTAAAATGCAATTGCTTTATTTTTTTTAATCTTTTTCTTAATTTGTAATTGTTGTTTTCTTTTATTTTTATGTTTTAGGCTTCTCCTTTTACCGTTTTCTTTTTATGTATATTTATTTATCAAAGTTCAAAGAAATTATTTAACAAATTCTATATTCAACTTAATATATAATTATATTTTTGAAAGATTTACCTCTTGGATCATATTTAAAAATTTTTGACATGTCAATTCTAAAATCATTTATTAATTTAGCGAAAAGCTTAACTGAATGTAAATTGTATTTACTATGTTGTGTTTTATCATGTCAATTTTAAAATCAATCATTAATTAATTTGTTAAAGGAATACAATACGACCCATAAAAAATTACCAATAGAGGTAACATAGAATACAAAAACTGACAATAAAAATAATGTAAAAAATTTTAGACCAATAAAGATAACACGAAATTTAACTTTAACCGAAAGGGGCATCGATGGCCAATTAAGAAAAGTATATTTTTAACTTTATGTTTTCTTTTTTGGTAAATGAATAATATTTGATTATCTTTCTAGGTTTAAAATTTGGATTTCATGTCTTTTTTCAGCCAAAATATAATTTTACATCACCTTTCTCGGTCAAAAGAATTTTACCTTTATTGGTAATTTTCTTTTATAATTATATATAATGTTATCTTTTTTCATGTCGTGCTTTGTATGACTCATCAATAATAGTGTTACACATTAAAATAAGTTACGAATTCACAGAAAACAGACCCGGTCATTTTTATATAGACCCATTTAAAATTGACGCACTATGTTTACATCGTCGTTGATTGAATCCACTGGTTTAACACAAAAGAGTTACCATATAAAACCATTTTACTTCAATCATTCTGCTATAATACTTTTAAGGTTTTTAAGTGTTTAACATGATCATATCAAATTAAAAATAACCCAAAAATTTCCAAAATCTAGCATAAATCATATATGCCAAAAAAAAAAAAAAGAGGATTTTTAATTGTTCATAAACATAGGAGAAATTGAAAATTGCATTTAAGGGCATTGTACTTGAAAGTTGAAACCCATACTCGTCGTACCCAAAAAGCCAGGACCAGTGTTGGTAACTCTAACTTGGTATGCCTTAACTTTGGATACTTTATTTCGAAAAATGTATGCCTTAAAATGTATTTTCTTTTTGTACTTTATCCTTTAACGGTAGTACTTCGTACTTTTCTTTTCTCCACTTCTATGTTAATGTTACTAATCTGAAAACTTCCGTTTTTCTTTTATAACTTTTTTTATATTACATGAGTTAATTTCAAAATTATATATTTATAGAAGTAAATTACAAAAATGGTTCATGTGAATTTTATAAAACGGTCCATCGACTTCTAAAATTACATAAACAGTGCTTAAAACCATTGTTTGTTTGAAGAACTGATCATTTATATGAAAGTTGAGGGTTAAAAGTAAATTATCAATAGAGGTTACAAGCATTGGAAAGCAAAGATGAAAGAGTCTTTAGGGGCCAAAATGGTGGCACAAAGGGGAAGAGCACCAACTCTATTGCGGATAACTCCCGGTGGCGGATCTAGGAAATTCTTACGTTGGGGGCATAATGTATAGGTGTGTTCATCGTTTTCATTACGAAGATCCTTAACTTAAGTTTCAGATCTAGTTCTTCCATTTATAAATTTTCAAGCGGTTCAACTAATTTAACAGTGACAACTTATCAATTAATTTAACCAACTAAAAGACCCTAATAGTTAATCTAATAACAAACATTCACATATACGATTTTAGGGATTCCAATGTGACTTTAAATGAGCATATGACCACATATGATTTTAACCCATTAAGCATAAACCTTTATCCTAAATCAGTGATGTTAATGCTTAAAATAAAACAAAATAACAAGTATATATTATATAATTACATGATTTGTGAGCGATCATAATTCTGTTTCTTGGACCTAAGGTTTATTTAATCTAAACTCTTTTTTTATTGGCTGAGGGTCTTCTCCTTTAAGGATTGAGGCCCTCCTCTTATATGGATTGTGAGATTAAAAAAACATAGCTTAATTTGAGTCATGTTTTTGATTTTACAAATTTATTAATTAGATTGGTTGGGTCACGTTTACAGTCGATAATATTAATTGTTTTCATAAATTTTGGGATTGAATAAGATTAATGGTATTGAATTTGATGAAATGAACCAAAATAATAAATAACAATGGCTTATTTGGTATTTAATTTTCGGTGTTATATTATTAATGCATTGTTTTTTTATTTGTTACATTTAATTATAAATAATCATACTACAAATTTATTTATTTGATTGAAGATTATAAAATTTTTTGATTAAATTATTCTAATTACGTTTTAATATTTAAAAAGCACGGTTGCATGTTCAAAAAACCACCGGTTGCACATACAGAAAATCGTAAAAAATTACATTACGTAATAAAGTTATTGGCAGAAGGACCGGTGGCACGTGCCACCCCCTACATACACTTGGGTCCGCCCCTGAATTTTCACATTAATTAGATAGTTGAAAAATTGTTCCTAAATTTATGAATGTAATTGTGTATAAAGGGAACTTAAATCTTTGTTTGTTGTAATTTATACACAATATTGCGAGTTAAAATTCTGGAACCTTATCGAAGAACTTTTGATTTTTTAATCAAGAAAACAAAGAGTATGCTTTGGAAAGATGTAGAGGGATTTGGATTACTAAATACCCATAAGAACCTTTTCTGATCTTCACAATGGCAAGATTCTTTGATAAATCATTGTTTTGACTTGAATACAATTTAATTGTGTAACGAATTTTTGATTGGGTAATGATTTTGAACGATTTGAATCTGATTTGTGTGTTTATAGACGAATAATTGGTTTTCCGGTGAAGATTTGCGTTTTCCGGTAAAGTTACCGGTCGGTAACCGGTCAAAAAAGTCATATATATAGTTTTGGACAATACGAAAAAAGTATAAGGACTCAAAATTTTATTTGAGAGATTTAATCGATAAACTGATAAAAGTATGTTGGTTTAAATTAATATATAAATTTATAAATAAAGCGTTAAAGTAAATACTAATTATAATTGAATAGAAAACATAATACAATAATAAATTACATCAATTAGAAATATGTAAATTATAAGTAAAATATTAAAATAAATACTAATTATATTTGATAGAAACCGTAATATGATATTAGTAGAGAGCATATTTTATAACATATTTTCATTATAATAAAATATATAAACGTTATGTTTTAAATTATATCAAATAAAAAAATATAAGTTAAAAAATAAAATTTTAAATAAATAATAAAAAAGAAAGGGCATTGTTATATGTACACCCCCATTTTTTTAAATCAATATATATATATATATATATATATATATATATATATATATATATATATATATATATATATATATATAGGGGTGGGTTCAATGGAAAACCACTATGCACCTGAAAACTATGGAAACCTACGCATACCGTCCGATTTGGTGCATTTCATGAAAAACGCGGTGGCATGATCGTAAATAAGGTGATGCATCACGCAGGATTTTGATGCATCACGTGGAAAATTTGATGCATCGCGCGGGATTTTTATGCATTGCGCGGGGAATTTGATGCATTTGTGGTGGTGCAGTGCGGTTTTCACAAGTTTTCAGGTGCATGGTGGTTTTCCATTGAACTCCCCTCTATATATATATATATATATATATATATATATATATATATATATATATATATATATATATATATATATATATATATATATATATATATATATATTAATTTTGAGTTTAGAATATCCATATAATATGTGGGTTAGCAAACTAATATATTATAAAAAAGAAAAAAACTTACAACCCCACTATTAATTTGTTTTTATAATAAAACTATGGGTGTAAATGAGGCGAGCCCGTTAAAGCTTAAGCTCGGCTCGTTTAAAAATACCAGGCTCGAGCGCGGCTCGTTTCGAGGTCTGTATGTAAAGCTCGAGCTCGGCTCGTGAATAATTTTTCAAGCTCGGACTCAACTCGTCCATATTATATATATATATATATATATATATATATATATATATATATATATATATATATATATATATATATATATATATATATATATATATACTAGTACAGTGCCCGCGCATAGCGGCGGCGACAACAAATGTATTCCGTTAGTAACATATTTAATCAGTAACATATTATCTTGTAGAAGACATAGACGAAAAATTATAGTTGTTGAAAAACGTGATTCGTAGATTGGCATATTATCAATACATTGCATAAAAACGTTAAGACTAAGACGTTAAGACTAAATTGCATAAAAACATAAGATATATATTTACTTTAGAAACATTTCCAATGTGAAGTCTTGATTAACCAATATTCGATCTAATTCACAACCTCAACAAAGTATGAACAACTTGAAAAATGTAGTCGTAAAAAATAATCACAGTAGAAAGTGATTTTCTTAAGATCCAAAGCAGTGGCAGCATTTAAAGCCTTGACCAATGCCTTCCCCTCCACATTCCGCCTGCTCACCCGATCATCTCCTAGAAAAAAAATCATAAGATAGGTATACTAAAAAAATTAACGCGAAAAAGTTGTGAGAAAAGAGTACCACTTTTTGATGCAGGGAGTACAAGCAGTGATGTAGTGGAGTGGTGCTGCAGGCCTACTCAAAATCTCAACTAAAGAAAGTGTTTGTCTCCTCTTCTCTATATGATACAGTCAATAGCCACAACCAGTTTCCCAAACCTGCAAAATTGAATGAAAAACAGAACTTTTTTTTCTTCTCCTTATATAAAAAAAAATTAAAGGTAGAGAACTTTTAATTGTCAGTTAATTGACTACACATAATAGGAAGAGACATCTAAAAAACAATAACAAAACTTTGAGTTGATGTCGTGAGTAAAATGTAAAGCTTGTTAATGCATATAAATGGCAAATTAGAGGACACCAAGAACAAAAGCAAATGCCTTTTAAGAAAAATGAGAGACTGCTATTGTTTCTTTTCTTTTTATCATATGAATAAAAAATTATTACAGGGAAGAAAACAAAAAGAAAAACTGACCTGAAAAAGAAGAGATGAACGATTAAAATTACCTAGGAAATCATGAATTTCAGAGATGCATTGAAATCATGAATTTCATCTATGTCGTCTTTCCGTAGGGTCCCGCTGAACCAACTAAAAAAACTGTATCAAAAGATCGAAAAATATATAAATCAAGATGCATAAACTTGCGAAAATAAAATAGAAAACTGAAATTAAAAAAATTAGCATATCGGACAACGCTAAACTGATGCAAGATAAAATGATAAAAACATTGGCATGGTACATAAATATGACAATTATCCAAGTCCACCAACATCACCAAGTACACAACAGAAACAAATTAACTAATCAGAAACTACAATTAAGAAAATAACATAAAAATGTGTAGATCAAAACTCAAAAGTTACTAACCTGTCCTCATGGGGCCGCTTGTTACCAATCTTCTCTTGAGCAACTCCATTTGGAAGGCCCTTCAATAAAACTACGTAACGACCGCAAGGCAAGGTCGTAGGAGAGAGGCTTCAAGAGTGCAAACAGAATTGTAGATTCAGAGTGTTTGTGGGCGTGTTCCTTTGAGAGTCTGGGTCATGAGAAGAGATATACATTGTGTGTGTTTTTTGCAGAGGCTTGGGGGAAGAGTTTCCTTGAGAATGGACTTGTGCATTAATTTTCTAGGTGCTGGATGAGTGCAGACTTTTTTAATTCACATTCAAATTTCAAAAACTTAAATGCAGTTTTGACTTGTATATATATATGTAATAAGAAGCTGTACTTTTTAAAATTTAAGAATTAGCTTTAAGATGTTGTACATTATGCATGAAAATTTGTTTTTAAGACCCTTGTCCTGTATGCTTTATATCATAGTAAAAAAAAGAGACTTCCTATTTAAAATTCACACAAAACAACAATTAAAAATCACATAAACGCTTATTATCTTATCATTTTTGACTTTTTGTCCCCAATTTTATCTTCTCATCTATTTTCAAGAAGTATGGGAAGTATGGAAGAGCTCATTAATTGTTAAATTAAGAAATAGAATGTATATGACAACCAGTAAGATTAAGAAAAAAAAGTTATTTGAGTTTGACTTCTTTCAAATCACAAGGACTGTATCAAAATGAAATGGTAACAGCAAGTAAGTACCACGAGTATCAGGTTAACTTAAAAAATGCATAACCTACGATTCGTTAGCACCTTTTCAAGTACTTAAGGACACCTGTTGGATTACTCTCAATAACAATACAAAAACATGTTTTCATGTTGAAACTTGAAGCATACACAACAGATAATAAAGTTGATTTTAAATAGGTTCATAAACAATGTGCACATTAATGAAAATATAACCAGCATATGAAAATTGATTGGAGAAAAAGAGAAAACATACATCAGAGCATGTATTCAGCTGAGAACCTTAATGCAGCAATGCAGATAAAGTCCACCAATTGCACCAAGCAGCGTGTGAGCTGATTGCTTCATAAATTTATGTAAACAACATGATTCAGACTCCATAATCTGACTGTAAAACTCAAAAAAAAGTCAAGAATTGGGTTGTAGCAAAAACAAAACCACCATGCAAAAGTAAACTACACTTGCTGAAACCATTAAGAACTTCACCAAATCAAAGAATAATCCTCTTTTGGCTTGCAAAACTTAAAAATACTTTAAAGTACACTCCTTAAAAACGTCATGCAATCCGAACAAATATATAATTGCAATAATCTCTAAAATTTACCAAACTATAAATCCGCACACCAAATCAATGTCTAAAATTACACACAAAAAATCTAAAATTACACAAAGATGATCAACATCATCGGAGCCGAACAGAAGGGAAGAAGGAAGATTAGGTAAATCAGTCATGTTTAGGGATTTAAAAGAATGTGGTTCTTACTTTAGGCGTGCAGGAGTGTATGGAGAATGTGTATTGTGTGTGTTGGCTAAGAGTTCGTACTCAACATCATGACCAAGTTTCGGACTGGTCATGATGAGACTTATTTCTGTTTAAAAGTTGCTGGCATGTGAGTATATTAACAACAAAATAACAGCAGGTTATTTATGTGTGTATGGTTGAGTAGTAAAGCTGAAAGAACAGCAACAATTCAACATGGGGATTTAAATTAAGTATTAGGTGTGTCTGTGAATGTTACTGAAAAACAGAAAGAAAAGATCAACAAGAAGTAGCGGCCCACAACAACAAAATAAAAAATCAAGTTTTATATGTTTTGTGCTGGAAAATAGAAAGCAAAATCAACAAAACAACAGCCCATTAATTAGATTGTTGCTGTTCTGTAACAAAAACAGAAAGATCAGTAGCATAAGCAACGACAACAACAACAACAACAACAAAATAAGTGTGTATGTGCATTGTGTCCAAGACTTGTGTGTGAAGTTCATGAATGGTAGCAACGACAACAGCCCCAACAGCAACAACGAAAAATTGTAAATTTATAAATTAAGTAGCCTAGTTTTAGAGTTTGCTGATGGCTGCAAAACAGAAATAATTCACAGCACCTTAACAACAAAATAAACTAAGTAATGTGTTTGTGCTTATGACTGGAAAACAAGAAGAATGAATCAACAACAAAAAGCAAAGGTAATTGATGTTTGTATGTACTTAGAACCGGAAACTCAGCAATATGTTGTGTTACTGGTCTTTAATTGTCCCTAAACTCACAAACATAATAGCCCTTTAACTTCTATATATGTAATACAGCTTTAAGTGTTAATGTTTGCGTGATTGCGTGTGTGCTAATCGAGCAAAACAAAAAGAAAGAAAAATGACAGCAACACCGAAATGACCAGTGTGTGTGTGTGTGTGCATTTGGTTGGAAACAAAAACACAAGAAGAATCAGTATCTGCACCTCAACCTCAAAATGCGTTTATAAATTGTATGAAATTGAGTTATGTGTGTGTGAATGTACCGGAAAACAGGATAGAAGAGCAGAAGCAGCAGCAGCGTAGTCTATATATATGTGTGTTTGGATGAAAATAACAGTAGCTAAAGGACCAAGATTCTGACCATCTTACCCATTTGTTTATAAATTCATCTCAACCCCGCCCTTGCCGTAAAGATGATAAATTATTCAGAAGTCACAATGGCTTTTCCCTGCATGAATTTCCATCAATAGCTAGCAACACAATATTAAGGATTAGTTCAAAAAAATCCATGTATCGTGTTGTTTCACAATAATCAGCATAGAAAGTATAAAAGTTTAGTTCAGAGAGGTAAAATTGTCATATTGGAGATAGATTTGAAAATTGACACAAACCCTTTTTTAGGTAGGAAAAAAGGAAAAGATTTGATTAAAAAGGTGCTGAGGAGGTTTTTTAACATTTCAGAAGAGTGACTACACTAAAACCCTTCAATGGGTTTTTAATTTTTGGTTTGGTTTCACACTCATTTGGTCTTCGAAGCAGCAACCTGATGATGGTTTTAATAATAATTCCTAGTTGGTTTAGGAAGCGTTTAGTTTGTTGATGGTTTTAGAAATGGATATGACTTTGGATATGGATTTAAAAGATAGGAGAGAAAACCCATGATTGTGGGTAGAAAACCCATTACCAACCAAACGATCTTTATGAAACCCAACCAATTCCACACCTTTGAAACCCACCAAACAATTGCACCCTTATGTAAATTCACTACGACAATTTATGTTCTGTTACTTTCAATTTGCATCTCCTGCCCTCAAACAATCTGCAGTTTCTAATTATTCCTACATAGATGCTCTCTCAAATACAGTTCCTTCTGTCACCTAACCTCCAACAAACGAAGATAAAACAAAGTCCCTCGACCTGGCGACTCCTCTCTACGGTGACTAACTGTCAAAATCCAGAGACTCTATGAAGCAGTGTCGCCTAGACAGTGGCTAAATGCCTGGACTGCATCAATGCGACTTGATGAAAACCAAAGCACATGAGCACCTAGTTAATTGACTTTTGCACCTGTAATACATTGGTAGCTTCTATAAACATTAAATATCATAATTTATGACGTCAATGAAGAATTACAATACTTAATATTGGGTTGACTGCTGACAGAACCACTTAGGCTCGGTTGATTAAGTAGATTCGTTAGTAAGCACCTGCATATAATTAAAATCATTTCAGATCATAACCAAATCCATTTTAGATTTAACCATAATAATTGATCTTAATTTAAACAAACATATAAGAAATATATAGTAGAATCCCAATTGAACATTAAAAAATAAAGATACCAGAGGATGTATTAAAAAGTATCTTCACCAGTTCTACTTCATAAATTTCTTCCTAATTACTTCTAATATTTAAATTTGTTGTTTTTCTGCACATAACATGAGAAAAAAAAGAGTGATTTACTCTCATAACAATAAAATAGGAAACTTCAGACAAATAAATGCATATACATCAAACCAATTAAGGAATAAGATCCATAAATTTACTCACATATTCGATATTGTGATTGATGGGGCAATCATAATCACCAAACGCAGCTCTATGTCCAACATTAACAAACGTGAGGCGGCTCCTTCTCAATTTTCTTTAGTCACACGTATACATATATCATTGTCAAATTAAAAATAGTTCATGTCATCAACTCAGTTCAGCATTGAACGAAAATTAACACATATTGTAAAAATAGAAGTAAAACCAAATATATAGTTCAAGCTTATGCTAAATGAAGAACCCCATGTCTCACCAACACAAAAATGTTTAACGATATATGCATATGAATGGTACTACTTGATCATCACTTAAATCCCAAACATAAAAACATAAATTCAAAAAATTATAACTAATTAATCAACTTAATTCACAAAGAGACTGATTTTCACAAAACACAAGCTTTGACTTCTAAAGTCAAACAAATTCTTGAAATCTCAAAAGGGTAGGATTTGTATCACCTGTTCTTGAAGTCTTAGAGAGGATAAAAATAAGTATAGAGATGTAAAAATTTTTAGACATACAGTACAACTATTTCAAGCTTATAAGCATATGGTGCTATATAGTATATATACCAAACATAGTTCCTCCTCTACATGCATATGAATGCAACTAATTGATCACCAATTAAATCCCACACATAAAACCTAAATTTCATAAAATTTTAACTAATTAATCAACTTAATTCAAAAAACGACTGAATTAGATTATAGCTACATACTGCTCCACTATTATTGACTAAAAATTCTCAAACTTTTAAAATTACCAATTGACAATTAAAGTAAAAAAAATTGAACCAAGTAGCAAATCTAGACCTACTAACTAAGGAAGTAACCTGTTTCATCAATTCACACAATTAACTACAAATCATAAAGTAGTATAGATAAACAGTAATAGAAATCAAAATCATTTCTAATTTCAGAAACTTGAAATTACAATTTCTCAATAATGTTCGGAACATATACAAATTGCAGCTTCAATATATCCAATGTTATCAAAAAAGTGAAAAACAAAACCCAACCCAACACCTGCAGATCAAAACCCAACCCAACCGTAGCAAAAAACTTGGCGCAAGTTTTGGTCTTATAAAGACAATGTATAGCTTGCAATAAGCTATATCATAATCAATCTATCGAATCATTTTACATTTTTACTATTTCAATAAGCTATGTCACATTCAAAATACAAATTAAAGAATAACATGCAAGTTTTGGTCTTATAGATAGAGCTAATGTATTACCCAGCAATATTTGGCATTGACAAATTGTAATTTCAGGTTTCTGAAATTAGAAGTGAGATCTTACCCAAATTACTTTTATAGATGTGGAGTAATTTGATATTCTTTGCATTACTTTTATAATTTGAGATCTTACCTGCTGCTTGCGTAAATCTTTGGAACAATGAAATCCGACAAGAAACGAGAGTGGTTTCTGGTTCACAACCCATGAACAGATTGATACAAAGATCTGCAGAATCAAATCGTAACACCAAAACTGAATTTTGAATCAGAATAAAAAATTAGATGAGATGAGAGAAAGCCTGATCGAAACCCACCTGCACACCACCAAAACCGATGAACAGATTGATACCAAAGAACTGTAGAATAAGATCGTAACACCAAAACCAACTTTTGAATCAGAAATAAAAAATTAGATGAGATGAAAGAGAGCTTTATCGAAACCCACCTGCACACCATATCTCTCTTTTGAATCTAAATCCAAAACCCGCGAAGAACACTTAAGATCGAAACCCACATTTGTAATAGAGAAGAAAATGAAAAAATCAAATGCTACGAGAGAGAAACACACCTTCACACGAAATTTGTCATTGAATCTAGAGATCAGATGAGACACACAACGAAGATGCATCGATGCTCGAGGGCGACGAGAAACGGTACCTAGAGCCAAAGGAGCTTTGATGGCTCTTGATAAGAGGGGCTAGGATTGGAAGAGTCGGAAGCGTATTCCCAGTTTCCCACAAATATTTGGGGTTTGTAGAGAGTTGCAGTAACATGGGGAAACAACAGACAACTTTGGGAAACAGAGGACAGCTCGTGGAAAGCAATAGAAAAGTATGATGATATTTCTAAGTTTTCTGCATCAATTATTTGTAACTTCTGGACAAATAGTTGTACCTCTTCAATTCAAGAGAGTGGCTTCTACGATTTATCAAGTAAACCTAACTTTGCTGTATTAAATAGTTGTACAACATGCATCAAAGAGTTGTAAGTCTTAAAATTCAAGACTGTGCATTAGTTGATTGTACTTTATGCATTAAAAATTGTAAAAATCTAAATGCTTTATAAGTAGTAGAGATATATTACATTTTTAATTAGTTTTTTATAATCTATTTATATATTTTTAATCTATATATTATATATTTATTAATTTATTAATTAAAAACTATATTTATATATGGGCTCGTTTAGGCTCGAGAGCTCAATATGTGAAGCTCGGGCTCAAGCTCGTTTATTAAATGACTTCATATTTAGGCTCGAGCTCGTTTAACTCGAGTTTTTTCAATTAGCTCGACTCATTTACACCCTTTATAAAACCAACTAAACTATGTAATGTTGATTCGTTGTTCATGCTACAAATCCACCAAAACTATACATTTTAGTATTGGTTGGATGGGTGTGTACATACATACATACATACATACATACATACATACATACATACATACATACATACATACATACATACATATATATATATATATATATATATATATATATATTTGTTGTGGTTAAGATAATGAAAATACTGGTATAAGTTCCAGATAATAAAAAGATGTAGGAAAAAATCATACCGAGCTTTAAGTTTATTTATAGATTTTTTTTGTTTCTCTTCTTTTTCTTTGCCTTCACCCTAAATTATAATACTAAAAAATAGTTAAAATAGTAAATAGTAATCATATTTTATTAATTATATGTTAATCAAATTTAAATTCAAGTGGGCCAAGCCCATGTCCGAAGGGCAGAAAGCCCGTTTGCAACAATGTTCTTCAAATCATATATTCATTCATGTCTATCTATCTATAAAACAATATATATACAGTGTCTGGCGAGCATACCTTCTTCGTTTCCCCCTTTTCAAGATTTCGTCGCAAGCAGAGGTAATTTCTTTCATCTTTTTCTTATCTCTGTTCATTTTTCATTGATCGTGGTAATCAGTATTTGTTCAAATTCTGTTTGTTTTTCGAATCAATTTGTTTGAGATGTTTAATTAGGGTTTGTGGATGTTTTCGGACTGAATTTGTCATGTGATTAACTAGGTTTGATTTGCTTTATGCTCAGTCAGCAGTTCCGGGAAACAATGTTTCAGTGAATAAATGGGAGTTATTTAAGTAGTGCCTATTGGTATATCTTCAATTGAATTATATGTTTGGGGCGTTTATTGGGCTTTGTGTTAATTGATTTAAGGTTTTTTTTAATTACTGTTCAATAAGAAGATCCAAAATCCTGTTTTTCGTTGTACTGCTTCTAAGGTTGTGTTGGCAGTTAGCCGGTTACTGACTCAAGGCCATGGTATGTCTGTATAGATACACTATATGTATGCTATTTTGAATCATGTTTTATTGGTAGGTGCTACATTACAATGTCCTTATGCCGTTGGGCAAAATCATACAACTAAACATGTAGAAGCAGATTCATTGACAAGAGGCCGGAGGAAAACTATTCTTGTGGCTTGTTTCAAACAAATTTCACATGAGATTAGGTTGTGTTGCAGGAATTTGGGAATTCTTTCTATATTTAGAGAACATGACTATGCCTAATATGTTTTTTTTTTCTTTTTTAGCTGTTAAGTTATATGTGTTGTGGACCATGGCATAAGACTTATATGACTTTTCACTATAGATATTATCGTCAACAATGCATCTTTTTTGGTTTCTGGTTATATAGAAAGAGTGTCTTATGTCAATAAATCTTACATGGTTCTACTTTTTTAAATACTTTTGACCATCTTGGGTGGTTTCTTAGATGGTTTGCACTCAACCTTTTGTGCTTATGTGGCATTTCATTTCTGCAGGACAATGGTTGATGCAAATGAAAAGGATGAAACTCCAAAGTTGAACTCAAGTCCTGATAAGGATGAAGATGAATTGGTTATTGTTCCATCGGCTATGTTAAGTATGTCACTTATTCTATTGATTATATAAAGCATGCCAATTATGAACTTTGAAAAACCGTTGTTGCTTCTTGAATTGCAGGCAATTTGGAAGAGCAAGAGGATGAGGAGGACGACGACGAAGAGTATGATGAAGAGGAAGAAGAAGAAGAAGAGGATGAAGATGACAAAGAACCAGACAAAGAGGGAGAAGATGTAAACAATGAAGGAAGAACAGTGGTAGTCGTTAACGGTGAAGGAATTAATGCAAATGAAGAGCACAACAAAGGAAAGGCAATGGATGAAGAAAAAACAAACAAGGAAAATAATGTCAAAGAAGATGTTGTTAGGGGAGATGATGAAAAAAAAGCTGACGAACTAAAAAAGGGCAAGGAAGTAAGTGAGAATTCAATGAAAAAAGAAAAAAAACCGAGACCTAGGAACAGGAACAAGAAAAAGGTTGAACAAAAAGCATCTGGCACATTGGCTGCCAATGGAGATAATCCGGAATCATCTAGCAAAAAGAATGCTCCGAAGAGGGTTGAGAGCATGGGGATGGTCTTCATGTGTAGTTCAAAAACAAAAACTGATTGCTTCCGCTACAAGATTCTTGGGCTGCCTGCAAATAAGAAGGATCAAGTAGCAAAGATTTATAAAGGGATGAGGCTGTTTCTCTTCGATGTTGATTTGAGGTTGATGTATGGGATTTTCAAAGCTGCTGGACCGGGAGGTTATAACATTGAACCTAAGGCTTTCAAGTCAGATTTCCCGTCTCAAGTTAGTATCCATTTACATAAACACGTGCATGTGTGTGTATGAATGTCTTTCGGGTTGTCATTACAATGATAACCTTTTATTGATTTATGAATTTTCTGTTATTAGGATTTCTAGGCAATGACTAGGTGCTCTACTAATTGGCAATTTTAGATCTTGCATCATATTAAATAGATTTTTTTTGTCTGCTTATGGTACAAGTGTCTTCTTACTTGAAACAAATTGTTTTTAAATCACAATATTCAAACTAAATTTAATTGAAAAATTAGTGAATGATGATTCTTGTAATTCTCTTGAAGAAACATTTACATATAGAGGCTGGAAGTGATTATCTCCCTGCTTGTGGATTTAGACGTCAAACTATGTTTGTTAAGTTTAGAAGAGATGGACTACTTATTTAATTAGCCAAAGGTGGGTATTTTATGATTATCAATCACTAGTGTTATGTGGCATTGTATAAATCTAATTATTATGAACTGTATCAGTGTCTGTTTATTGCCTTGAAGTATTTGTATATTTGTAATCCAATCTTTAGTGATATGTTCATCAGATCAACTTTTGTTGGTGGATAAATATACAACTGTCTCTAAAATATTTTATACCTACCACAAAGTTAGAAAGAGGTTTAATACTTCGACGCATATGAAGTATGATTGATAATTTTACTTGGTAATGTTTCGTACCTATAGGAATTAGGAAAGGCGAAGATTGACTTAAAGTTAAACTCGACAAGATGATTATAGAATCATTATTGACTTGCTGGTTATTTTATTGTAGTGTCACGTTGGCATATATGATCATCTAATTTATTGCTTTTAGAGGATACATATTTTTAGCTTGTTCAAGGGGAGAGAACTGCAGTTATTTATAAACAATGACATTTACCGTATTACATTAATACTAGTGCTCTAACTTTAAAGTAGTAAAGTTAACATGCCCGTATTTTAAATTGTGAATTTGTGCACCAGCCACATTAGAAGGATGATCTTGGCTTTTGTTGTGTTATCTGTCATTGAAGTTGTGTGCAAAGTTGTGGATTTTAAGTTTTTAACGAGTAGACAGCTATATTGTATGTGTGTGTGTGCGCGCATGTCTATGAAGTTGGTTTCCATGTACACTGTCTTTGTATTCTTCCTGTGGAAGATGGCGGTCTTTGTTTTTCTGGTGGTGAAATATGCAATTGTTATCTTTAGACACTATCGGAATTAGTATTATTCTGAGACCAAGTCAAACACAATAGACGACCATTGTGGCATTGTGTATATGCTCTATAGGTGGCAAAATGAGCCGGATGTGTAACAGGTTAAGAGTGGCTGGGCCACAGATAATATTTGTTCTCCTTTTACTACTTTGATAAACAGTTGATAAATTAATTACCATAAACAAAATCTTTATGAAAGTAAAGATTCATTTTTTCTTTCTAACAAAGCAATATAGAGGTTGTAAACACTTGGATATTTTGAAGCTGTTTTGCTAAGTAGTTTTTACCCATTTGATCCTGATACCAAGAAAATATAAACCAATTGACCCATTTTCATATAAATAGACAGAAAATGCCACACCTATGATCTATGCATGGATGATGCAAAGTTCAGGCATAATGAAATTTCTAACATTAGTATGTAATTGGTTGTGTAGGTTCGATTTACCGTGCTTGAGGATTGCTTGCCCGTGGCAGAGGAGAGATTTAAGGAGGTCATCAAAGAAAACTATTACACTCGTAATAAGTTTGAAGGTCTGCTGAAAGCGGAGCAGGTGTGGCTATCTTCCGATTACCTTTGTACTTGCACATAAACACACACACACACACACACACACACACACATATATATATATATATATATATATATATATATATATATATATAGAGAGAGAGAGAGAGAGAGAGAGAGAGAGCGTGTGTGTGAGAGAGAGAGGAATGAATCTTGTGAGAACCGCTGACAACTTTAAGTGCACACTAGAGTTTATCTGAGTGCAAATTAAATGATGTAATGTGCAAATCATGTTTGTTATGTACTGTGCGTCCCAGGTGAAGAAGTTGTGCAAGCTTTTCGTGGTTACTAGCAAAGGAGGGGCACGTCCGAAAGCTGGTCTCAAGCCTCGTAGAACTGAAGCAGTTGAAAGTCGTAGAAGCAGAGCAGATGATGCACTCGCATCTAGAGACCGAAAGAAACGTAAAAGGCGGCTTCGAGAGGAAGAGAGGCGTCCTCATTCTCCAGGAGGTAGAGAGAAAAGAAGGTACACGGACTATGAACGACGCCCCATCTTGTATGAGCGTGAGCTCCCCGTTCCCAGATACCCACTACCTCCACCAGTCGTGGCCTCTCCGGTTCGGTCATACGGCTACGAGAGGGCTTTGGACCCTTATGTGCGTGACCCTTTACCAGAGCATCACACTTATCGTGTCCTAGATGTTGAAGCCAGGCACCATATCCATGACGAGATCCTTAGCCGTGATCGAGACCGGGTTCGGGACCATGATCGTGACAGGGGCCGGGAAGCGTATTATGTATATAGTAGAGAAGCTCCTCCTTCATACCGTGAGACTGTTTACACCTTGCCGCCAGAGTACCAAGTTGTAAGCGGCAGAGATTACCATCCTCCTGCCGTCCAACCACCAGACTATCGTCTCTCTGGAGGGTCTCGTGTACCTAGCTATCGTGACGTGGAACCACCTGCACATGATTATCGTTCTCCGCTACACGATTACCGTTCTCACCGAAACCATTATAGATATTAGTTAAATTTATTAAGAAATGTACGACAGACATTGTAATATGTAGCCTTGCTCTTATGGAGCTCCCTCCAGTTTCTTAAATTGTTTGTTATGTAGAAGCATCCGAAATTTTTGCTTGATGACATTCCTTTTAACATAACTACATTTGATTTAAATGGTTGTTTTGCATGAAATTTCGTTGTATCATGCTGTTGAACGGGTAATAGCTGTATGCCAAAGAAAACGAACTTAATTTTTTTTTATTTATAGAAATCAAACTTTTAGAGCCGAGCTCGAGCCTAGTTTGAGGACTTCTCGAGCCTACATTTTGAAAGTTCATCGTGCTATTGAGCAGAACTCAAGCCTTCCCAAAACAAATTGACTCGAGCTCGAGCCTGACTCGAATCGTCAACCCTACACGTGACCTCCCAAATTGGGTTGTAGGTCTGCCCCTAGTGAACCCGAGACATCTTGTGCTCTAAACGACGATACCAATTTTATCAATAACTCTGCTTTGAAACGCGACGGTAGCCTTGTTATTTACGGAAAAATTTGTTGCGTACAAATCATCTCCCTGACTAAGACACTTAACAAAAAGGGTTACAATTTATGAATACCATCAATCGTTATGTGCTAAGGAAGATGTGTTAAGTATTGTATTAATAACGTTACAATTGTAGATTTATTTTCAAAGCATAAAATTTGTCTTGGCAAATTGTAAGATTTTAGTTGTAGATTTTTAACTGATGTTTTGAGGATAAAATTGTAATAACAATACAAGTTTTACTAAAGTCGACTCTAAAAGCTTTTAATTCTAAATTTACCGCTAAGAGTTTCTTATTAGAGAAATTTTATGCAAAAAAACCTTTTAATGTTAGATATTTTTGTGATTAAAATCTCCAATTATTTTTCATTGAAAAAATACCATCACCCGACTAAAATTTATCAAAATAAGATTTTAAAAAAATATATATAACTTGCAACATAATGATGTGGTTGTAATTCAGCTGACAAACCTTTCGTCTCTAAAAGACTTTCACTCAAACGGACTTACTAGTCTGTGTTTTATGATTCAAATCCACATAATCTATTGATTTTTAAATCTGTGTTTTTTTGTTAGAATTTACTTTTTTGACAAAATTCTGGTAGTCACAGGTGACTTGTCGACGGTGGCCTGTGACTTTAATCCGGTTACAATCAGTAATATCTCATTTCCGTGAGATTTTCACTGGATGAGAGCTCAAATTTCTAGTCTGTATAAGAACCCTTAAGTCCCAGCTTATTTAAAAAATCATCTAGAGCTCGGATTTCTAGCTCATTCTCTTGATTTCTTTGTTTAAATCTGTGTTTTTTTGTTAGAATTTACATTTTTGACAAAATTCTGGTAGTCACAGGTGACTTGTCGACGATGGCCTATGACTTTAATCCGGTTACAATCAGTAATATCTCATTTCCATGAGATTTTCATAGGATGAGAGCTCGGATTTCTAGTCTATATAAGAACCCTTAAGTCCCAGCTTATAAAAAAATCATTTAGAGCTCGGATTTCTAGCTCATTCTCTTTTGGTAATTCGACCGTGGAAATTCTTTTTTGTTTCTGTATTTCTGGAATATGAGTGTGTGACTTGTTATAGTTGATCACTTAAAATATGGAGATGTATGGTTTTTAATGTTAGAATAGTTTAAATACCATCAAAGTAATGTTTTAAAATAAACCAATGTATTTAAATATTACTTTCCCAAATTTAACTCCTGAGCCCAAGCCCGAAAGTTATTTCTTCCACCCAGCCCATGAGCCCATGCTTAAAAGTAGAATTAAGAAAGTGTAGACACAAGTTTCAAACCCACTGGTCCATGACCATTTTCCTAGTCAATTTCATATTAAATTTAATAATACATTATTATTATTTTTGGATAATGCATTATTGTTATTCTAAATTTACTATTCAATGAATATGAAAATAGTAACATTTACTTTGGTTATGTTATTATTTAAATTGTTCCACGTGTTACTAGAGTATGAGATTGAGTTTAAGCCTTGTGGTGTTGTCATATCTTGTTACGGGAAAGACAACATCTTGTTATGGGTTATATCAATTTATTATGATGATAAATAAATAGGGTTAATTGTTAAAAAAAGAAACGACTTTATATGCATTTTTAACATTCATAGCCACATTATTTATTTTTTATCATTAATGTCATTAACTATTATATTTTTTTTATCATATATAGCGAAATTTTAAAAAGTTGTTGATATAAATGATAAAAAGAATACAAAAGTTAATGCTATTAAGGATACAAAATACAAAAGTTGATGTTTCATATGAAAAAAAAAAAACAAAAGTTGATGCTATTAGTAATAAAAAAAATAATGTTGTTATAATTGATAAAAAAATCAAAAAACATTATTATTTTTAGTAAAACCATAAATAAATATTATCAAATTCAATATATTTAATGATCGGTTAATTTTAGTCAAACTAAAAATTAAATGTCACTGTTATCTTGAGCTAAAATGAAAAAAGAAAATATAATAATAATAATAATAATAATGGAGGACTCCGTTAAAATGGTCTCTAACTTCCGGTCAAACTTCTAAACTCTACTACTACCAAACATTCGTATGGTTGTCCCCGACCGGCCCATGTTTAAAGTTTTTTTAATCTAAATGTTATTCAATTGTCATATTTATAAACCATTAAAATATAAGATTTTTATAAATATAATTAAAAAGTGAATATCAAGACAATTGTTAACAACGATCAACCGTCCAAATGGGATAAAATAATTGTATTATTGGATTAATAGGCATCATGTTAGAAATATATATAGTTTTCAATGATATAAAAAAAATGTCCAACGATTTAAACAATTAGAATTCGGTTAAAATTAGAAAAAAAAATAGTTTTTCTAATATTTAACCCTAAATTCTATATTGTGTGTTTAGTTTATTCTATTATATATGAGAAACTATCATTTAAATTAGAAAATTTGGTATTTATAAAAGTAAAAGTATATATAAGTGACGAAGTAACTAATCCAAAAATGAAAAAGCGATATGAATTATATAAGAAGAAATAAATTTTCGAAAAATATAAAAAGAAATAAAAACAAGTGAATACTATTAGTTTGGGTGTAAGCTCTTTTGTATACTCACTTTCGGCAATTAATTAAATACAATTACGCCATAATCTAGTAATCTTCTTTAATTCAAAATTAAATATTATCTTCTTTCCATATTTTAATTCACACCCCTCTTTTTTTTAGATAAAATGTCATTATAAAAATAAAAATAATACATATATTGTTTTAATTAAGAAAATTTATAATAATAAAATAATTTTGAAATGAAACTTCATTTAATCATTTGTAGATTTAAATGTTTAATGAGGGTTTTTAACTTTTAAGGGTTGCAAACTTGCAAATCCCAACGGTTACAAAATTATTTATGAAAACTTGCCATGATTTGTTCAAAAAATCATATCATCGTCTTAACGGATAAAGTTGACAATGTTAGTCGTTTTTGGTGACGATAAATGACGATGAACTTTAACATTCAAGTTAAGCAAAGAAACATTTTCATCGTTGGTGATTCAGATTTTAGCAATGTAATAAAAATAAATAATATGTAATAATTTTCTATGATTGTAAAATTTTTTCTACTGTAATAAACAATTACAAACAAATCAGGTCCAAAATACAAACAAGAAAACAATAAAGACGGTCATATGTAAATCCAAAAACTTTATTTTATATATAATAATTTTGTTTATATTACAAGCATAAAATAGCAAAGAATATCAAATTATTCTATATAAACACCATGTCAACAAAAGCTTAAGACAGGGAAAGGTAAAACCATTTATTAAAAAAAAAAAAAAAAAAGAAAGAAAGAAAACAAAGTAATTGTTAAAAAAATATGATAATAAAGATTTAAAACAGATTCTTCATTTCAGTTTAAAACAAACATTTATTTTTAATATGTTCGATCTTAAAAGTTACATTTTTTCTCTCTTTTTTCCCATCTACCGGACGAACTCTTGTTACATCAAATATGCATATTTCCTATATTGATGAACATGTATACATGCACTTGATTACGATAAATAAAAATGTTGTTTCAAATACATTATTTTTAAAGAAGAATTTTTTCAAGGAACAAAAGATCACAAGATATAACCAAAAACCAAAGGAATGGCAAAACATATACTATAATTGCTTATAAATATCATAATCAAACTTTTGTTAATAGTAGTATTGATCGCTCATTCAAAATAAGCTAAAGGTTATAGATTCAAAATTTCAAATGTTATTAAAAGTCATGGGTTAATTAAGAAAAAAGGTAATATATTGTCACATTTTTTAAAAAAATTTGGGTAACATTTTTTTTTAATTATTAGAATAATGAGATTATACTAATGAAAACACAACAATCAAGACAACTTGATAATTTGATAGCTGGTAATCTTTAAAAACTGTTACGTCATACTACCTATTCAAATGACACCTCAAAAATTTTGTTGTTCAGAAGAAAAAACAGTTATTTCAACATAGTTTACATTATTCCGATAATATTACATAGATTGATGTGTATTCATTAATATAATTCCCAATCAAAAAGAAAATTAATATGTTAATTAAAATTAAAAAAATGGGCTAATATGTTATTTTTCACTAATTAAATCATTACTATCTAATAAAAAGTACACACCAATAAACAAAGTGATGCAAATCAAACCAACCATGACATGATTTCTTGGATCTTCACAAAACTTAAATAAAACATGGACATCAATTACATTACATAAAAGTTTTAAATTTGCTTAAACTTATATATTCCTGTAAAATATCTTCCAATAGCAAAACTACAAGGTTGATTGTTCTCTTTCTTCTTTTATCTTTAAATTTTCTAATATTTTATTAATTTATTATATTGTTATAATAAGATTTTTTAAAAAGAATTGATAACATATTTTTATTATCTTACTATTATAACATACTATAAAATAATGAAACTATGCATTTACCACAAAGGCACAAATATCTCATTTGTATACATTTTTCTATACACTTTTGAAAAGGGTATAAAAGTTCAAGAATTTTAATAAATTATTTTAACAATTTGATTTTTAATTTTAAATTTATTATAGGGATTAACTAAACTGATAATCTAATGAAACATAATAGTGTTTTTTTTTTTGTAACATGAACTTTAAATTAAAATAACATTTTTTTAAACCCGAACAATCAAATTTTTAAAAAAGAATTTAAGGTTTCAATAAAAAAGTAAAGTCAGTACTAAAATGATTAAAAATATTAAAAACCAAACAGATAAAACTTTAAAATATGATTCTTCTTCTTCTTCTTTTTAATATTGTGTGTTTTTTTTTAAACATGAACTTTAAATTAAAATATTACATTATTTTTTTAACCCGAACAATCAAATTTTAATAAAAGAATTTAAGGTTTAATTAAAAAAGTAAGGTCGTTACTAAAATGATTAAAAATATTAAAAACCAAACAGATAAAACTTTAAAATATGATTGTTCTTCTTCTTCTTCTTTTAATGTAAACCTTTAACCCTACTATATAGATAATAATAAAATAAGTAAAAAGGACTTGATATCAGCCCTAAACTTCAAACTTTATTTAGAAATTAATTAAGGCAATATCTTGTGTGGTCGAAGTCTTTTCCAAATACAAAGAGACACATAACCCACCCACGAGAGGACATATAGGTTTGTTAAAATTGAACCATTGATTGGAAACTTAACCCGACTTGACCATGGTTAGGAAATCGGAACTAATGAGAACCGAGAACGGGAATGAGAAACACTTTAATCCCTAATCTCATCATATATCATAATATCAAAAACCAGGGAAACCAAATTGAAAACCAAAAAAAAAAGAGCGAAACCGAAAAAAACCGGAGTAAATAGATTGGATTTGGTTTCCTTTTTAAATCGCATCGGAAAAACCAAACTGAATCAACTTTTTAAATTAAATTAATTTTATAAATATTTTTAAATATCTATTGAGTATTTTTTTTCCCTTTCTGTCATATTTGATGTTATGTTCTACATTTTAAAATTTCTTTTCATTGGTTTATCCAGTTTTCGTTTTGGTTTTTGCTCACCTTTAAACTTTAATGTACAGTATGTGTAGAAAAAAAGTTTATGTATCATATTGTACATTTAGAAACATACATTGATATTACACGACCTAAAGCCTTTACAAATTTGAATGTCTAACACAGATCCAACTGTTTTATGACGTTGCAATCAAAGATTATGGTGTATGCTTACTTTAAGAGTTCAAATTATTACAAGGGAGAAACACACTCGACTTGTTCGTATTCATACCTTACGATTCATTAGAACTCGATCTCGTGTGTGTGTATGATTTGAAAGAGTATCATTTATTATGCAACGAATCATAAGTTATCACATTTAGAAAAAGTTTTTAAATTATTTTATATAAATATGTTTTAATTAACATTATAAAGATGATATGTAAATTATACATACATTCACATCTTCTAATGCTTTAAAAAGATGACAACGTACACTTAATAAATTTGCATGCATGTGAACATAAATTTATGTAATGCATGATTTCATACGCATAGAATGTGTGAATGTGCGTGAAATTTATATATATATATATATATATATATATATATATATATATATATATATATATATCATCTTAATAATGTTAATTAAAACATGTTTATGAAAAAAATTATTCAAAAAAACTATTTTAACAGAGTGATACTTTCTGGTACCTTGCATAATAGGTGTTACCCACTTGAAAACACACACACACACACACACACATATTTTTATGTGTAATAATTTTTACGAAAACACTTTTAAATTGAGTGACTTTTATGGAAACATTTTTTGTGTAATAACTTATTCGAGAAATACTGAAACTATGTTAGTTTTTTACATCATACATCCTATGATTATTTCTCCAGAGTTATTAAAAAATAAATGTATGAAATTGTAATTGAGTTTTTTACCCTTGTATTTTAAGGAAACGTTAAGGTGTCGTTTGAATCGTTGGAATTTGACATGACAATATTAGAAAATGATAGGATTTTGATATGACAAGATTTGAAAATGATAGAAATAAAAAAGGAAAGAAATATAGAAAACTTAGTTTAAGGGATTATATAATAAGTGAGGTTGAGAGAATATGTTGAAAATAGGAGGTTGGAGAAATACCAAATGCTAAATGAATTTAGATTCCTTCCTCTTTTTTCAACCAAACAAGATATGTAAGGATTTCTAAATCTAAATCTTAAATGAAGTGTCCAAATCCTCCAAACCAAATGGCACCAAAGTGAATTACAACAAGACACAAATAAATCTCCTCATGACTATAAACATGACATCTTAACTTAATTTACGGTTTTTAGCTAATTAAAAAAATTTATGTCATTGTTCAACAAATGGGTATCGGCATAGAAATTAATCCTATAAGTTGCTACGAATTGCACTCATGATCTCATAATAATGATTTAAGATTTTTGCTTCGCTATTTATAGATTAATTTGAAGAGGTCGTTAGGAATTTAAAGTGAGTGAGATTTTACATCCCTTTTCATATTGATAATTAATTAGATTATGATTTATGGGTGCTTTTTATTTTATGTTTAAAATTCAAAGTACTTTATAGAATTCTATCATAACTCTAATATGATTTTAATATTATATATATCAGTATATTGTTTTAAGCTCAAAATATGATGATAATCATATTAAGAAAATAAATTTTAGATATTAAGTTTATTGAAAACAAGATTTTCAAAATCGAGTTTCTAGTCATGGTCAGTTTTGTCTTCGTAACATCATATCACGAGTGAGAAAGATTATAATAAAGTTGTAGTCTTTTGATATGTGTTATATTTTGTATGAAATATTATGCCAACCAACTTAATAAAACAAACCAATTTAAATGAGAAAGAAGATTAGAAGAAGAGAAGGTGTGTATGTGTTTTCTTTTTTTCTTTTTGTAAAAAAAAAGAAAAAAATGAGAATATATATATGGAATTGGGATCTACATTGGCCTGAATTATTTTTCATCCATTCCAAATGTGAAATGTGGGAATCTTTAATATGAAGGAAGGGTTGGTAGAGAGGGTGGCCAAATGCACATGGGGTTGTATTCATGGACAAGTCATTTTTTACACTTTGATGTGACAATCTTTTTTACACTTTTAAACTCTCAACCCATTTCTCATTCTTGGATTTTTACCTCTAATAATCTCACCTTCTTCTTTCTTTTAAGCTAATTTTTATATTTCCAATTCTATACGGACACACCTCAATCGTTAATCATATACTTTCTTTTTTCTTAGTACGAGACGGGATTAAAATTAATTACCGATTCTTGCATCATTAACAAAGAACGAGAGAGTTATACAAATCTTTAATGTTTATCCTTAAATATTTTAATCATTTAAATCAAATATAAATTGGTTGATAGAAGTTATGTAATGGATATAAGAGGTATGATTAATAAGATAAGGGTATGTATGTATAGTAATCCTGTAAAGAGTAATACACATCTTTTTAAATAAAACATTAACTATATAAAAAAAAGGGTAACCTACCCACTCACTGGAGGCCCCCACCAATCGTTCCTATAGACAACGTGAAAGAAGTAAATCATGTAACTTATGGTTAAAATCGTTGAATTATTGTATTTTAAGACATTGAATTTTTCGATTTAAGGTACATCACTCGACGACAACGATTCAATTTTTTTAATATATTGATTCATTAATTAGAAAGTGAACTGTACTTAGTTAATTCAACGTTTTATATTAGTATCATTGATACATTCTATGATTATTTAAACAACAGATACAACGATATTTTAAGATACAAAATTCAAAGACGAAGATTCAATAACATGAAAAACACTAATTCTATGATTTGGAACCGTTTGTTCAATGATCTAAAAAGAAAATGGATCTACTTTTTTTTTGGGAAGATTGAGCCCTAATTATAAGAGAGAGAGGGGGGGGGGGTCAGAAATGGTGAAATTTTTATGACATATGTTGGAGATGATCATTGTTATTCCTAATGTCTAGAGATTCTTGGTTTTAGTGGATGGAGATGGATCTTTCAATTTTAATTATAATATAGTGTTGTAAATTTAATTCAAATGGATGAATGTTGTAGGTAAATTTAATTCAAAATAGATGAATGTTGTAGGCTACTAGTATTTATATAGTATTTACGTTGGTTTATATTTTTAGCGGATAGTTGTGCTTCTAGTGAGTATTTATTGTATGATGGCATGTTACGATGGATTTAAAAAGATGATGGCAATTATAGGTGTACCTTGGTGGTCGTTGTATTTTTTATATTTGATGGAGATCGTTGATCCTCGTTGTGTGATTCTTCTAAGTTGATGGTGGTTATATTATTTTTTGTTATGGTGATGAGTTTTTTGATGGGTGGATATGTTCTGCTATTCAGAAGTACTCTGTACCTCAACAGAACTTAATCTGCTATTCAGAAGCTCAGCTTCAACAGATTTGAGAGAAAGACACAAAGTGTTCTTTGAAATGGAATTCAAGGCATATTATTTCAGAAGTACTCCGTACCTCAACAGAACTTAATCTGCTATTCAGAAGCTCAGCTTCAACAGATTTGAGAGAAAGACACAAAGTGTTCTTTGAAATGGAATTCAAGGCATATTATTTCATGGTGTCTTTCTCTCAAATCTGTTGAAGCTGAGCTTCTGAATAGCAGATTAAGTTCTGTTGAGGTACGGAGTACTTCTGAATAGCAGAACATATCCACCCATCAAAAAACCCATCACCATAACAAAAAATAATATAACCACCATCAACGTAGAAGAATCACACAACGAGGATCAACGATCTCCATCAAATATAAAAAATACAACGACCACATTTGATGGAGATTGTTGATCCTCGTTGTGTGATTCTTCTACGTTGATGGTGGTTATATTATTTTTTGTTATGGTGATGGGTTTTTTGATGGGTGGATATGTTCTGCTATTCAGAAGTACTCCGTACCTCAACAGAACTTAATCTGCTATTCAGAAGCTCAGCTTCAACAGATTTGAGAGAAAGACACAAAGTGTTCTTTGAAATGGATTTAAAAAGATGATGGCAATTATAGGTGTACCTTGGTGGTCGTTGTATTTTTTATATTTGATGGAGATCGTTGATCCTCGTTGTGTGATTCTTCTACGTTGATGGTGGTTATATTATTTTTTGTTATGGTGATGGGTTTTTTGATGGGTGGATATGTTCTGCTATTCAGAAGTACTCCGTACCTCAATGAAATAATATGCCTTGAATTCCATTTCAAAGAACACTTTGTGTCTTTCTCTCAAATCTGTTGAAGCTGAGCTTCTGAATAGCAGATTAAGTTCTGTTAAGGTACGGAGTACTTCTGAATAGCAGAACATATCCACCCATCAAAAAACCCATCACCATAACAAAAAATAATATAACCACCGTCAACGTAGAAGAATCACACAACGTGGATCAACGATCTCAATAGCAGATTAAGTTCTGTTGAGGTACGGAGTACTTCTGAATATCAGAACATATCCACCCATCAAAAAACCCATCACCATAACAAAAAATAATATAACCACCATCAACGTAGAAGAATCACATAACGAGGATCAACGATCTCCATCAAATATAAAAAATACAACGACCACCAAGGTACACCTATAATTGCCATCATCTTTTTAAATCCATCGTAACATGCCATCATACAATAAATACTCACTAGAAGCACAACCATCCGCTAAAAATATAAACCAACGTAAATACTATATAAATACTAGTAGCCTACAACATTTATCTATTTTGAATTAAATTTACCTACAACATTCATCCATTTGAATTAAATTTACAACACTATATTATAATTAAAATTGAAAGATCCATCAGCTAAAAAAACCCTTGAAATAATTAGTTCTGTTGAAGCTGATCATCACAAATTTACAAAGAACACTTTAGCAGAACATATAATAATATGCCTTGAATTCCATTTCAAAGAACACTTTGTGTCTTTCTCTCAAATCTGTTGAAGCTGAGCTTCTGAATAGCAGATTAAGTTCTGTTGAGGTACGGAGTACTTCTGAATAGCAGAACATATCCACCCATCAAAAAACTCATCACCATAACAAAAAATAATATAACCACCATCAACGTAGAAGAATCACACAACGAGGATCAACGATCTCCATCAAATATAAAAAATACAACGACCACCAAGGTACACCTATAATTGCCATCATCTTTTTAAATCCATCGTAACATGCCATCATACAATAAATACTCACTAGAACCACAACCATCCGCTAAAAATATAAACCAACGTAAATACTATATAAATACTAGTTGTAGGGGGGGAGGTTACTATCGTTAATTATCGTGGTGATTACTAGTGCTAATTATGGGAAGTGGTTAGTCAAGAGGGGGTGATTGAGGGGTGGTGTGGTACATTATATTATCATGTTTTCTTTGAACGACAAACTAACTTATTTCCACTCCTAAACTACTTCATTGCCCCAAATGGAGACTTCAGAACTTAGTTTCTCCACCTATTATCATGTGTATAATTAGTTTTAAATATGATTCATAACAATCTACTATCGTTAATTATCGTGGTGATTACTAGTGCTAATTATGGGAAGTGGTTAGTCAAGAGGGGGTGATTGAGGGGTGGTGTGGTACATTATATTATCATGTTTTTTTTGAACGACAAACTAACTTATTTCCACTCCTAAACTGCTTCATTGCCCCAAATGGAGACTTCAGAACTTAGTTTCTCCACCTATTATCATGTGTATAATTGGTTCTAAAACACGAATTTCTTATCACCTTTCTCACAGTAAGATTTTCTCATGTATTAAAAAATTGCTTTATTGAGGTTGAGACTATTAAATGAAGTTCATGTTTCATGAGCTTTACACTCACGAGTTATAACTCATTAAAATAAAGTTGTAAATATTTGCATTGTTAGCAAAAGGTACGAAGGTTGGTTTTTTGTTACTCTAATTTATATGCATTGTAAATTTTATTAAATGAACGACTTTTTACCAGCTAAACAATAGAAGAATTTCATAGATATCTATTTTAAACTTGAAAAATATGAAACCTAACTAATAATGCAAGAAGTACAATGCTCTTAGTTTTAAATATGATTCATAACAATCTACTATACGTTTACCAATTATAACGATTCATTTTTTTTTATTTTTCATGATTATAACAATTAATTGGTTACTTATATGATATATTAGTTTTTAAACATGAAATATAATATAGCAAAGTAACCAATGTCATTAAAACTAACCATTATTAATAATTCATGTCTAGATGAAAACAAAAGTTATTATCGAGTTAAATTTGTTGCGTGCAAGACCGGCCTAAGGGGCATATGGGCTAAAGCAAAGGGCATTACACCATGGATGAACCTTAATTTTCCAGCTCATTACATAAGATGTTAGCGTTGTTTTGTTGTTCAATGTTCAAATTTGTATTATCAATGTGCATATCATAGTTATAAATTCATTATTTCATACAATATAAATAGTTAAAATTTAAGTTTTTTTATAGAAATCGATGACAAAATTTATAATCTTAGACGATTACAGCAATGAAATCAAAAAATGTAGCAAGTAAGAGAAGATCATTAATGTAAAAAATACACAAGGTATGCTATTGACGATAAAATTATTTTATTTTTTAGTCTAGTAATAATTTTGTTAAACTTTTATTATTAAACAACATAAGAAGTGACCAAACATTTTAAAAATAATATATTTTGTTTTTGAATTTTTAAAAATGCATTATTCTTTTATCTCGTCCTGGACATGAAAAAATACTCAGGACCGACCTTGGTTTCGTGGATAGCTTTACCAGACTATGATCCATGTCTTATAAAAATTAAGATATCATACATACAACCGATTAGTTATTATTATCATGAAAATAGAAAGTTAATAACAACAAATTTATGAAATTTAAAACGGGTTTATTATAATCATGATAAAATAGAAGTAGTATATTCAAGTTTTATCCATTTAATTAACACATCGGAGTATCGGACTATAAAATCAAATCAAATTTTATGATACTCTTTAACGAGGCACAAACAACCTAAAGTTAGGTGTCTTTAGATATATGTACTAACGTGCTACATCTACATGTTTTAAAGTAATCGATCTTTTTCTTTGACAAATATATAAAATTGCATTTGAATAAGATTAAACCTTAGAATTAAAATTAAAATATTATAATTATTAGGTTTTGAAACGCAAATGTAAGCTTTGCGGTTTATATACGTTGCATATTTGTTCCGATTTTCTAAAAATAAAAATAAAGAGATATAAAAAGTATATAATTAAAATGTTCCAAAGTGTTTTCATACAAATTGTAAAATTAGAAGTCCATGAAAGCAAAATGGTAGAACCACAATTGATACACAAAGTACAAACATGTAATGCTTCAAGAGTAGTAATAACAAAGAGAATGTGAATGGTCCATATCCATGTGAAATCCGATGAGCAACTTTTTTGTTTTGAGGTACATTTTGGAGCTTGCAAGTTGCTTTCTACACTATACAAATAATAATAATCATGCTCATATGGATGTACCTAAAGCTGCGACACTTGTACCTTCAATCCTTTGACATATGAAAAATGGATTTTTGTTCCTTTTCTCTTTCAATCTTGTGAGAATACAATTACATGTGCATCTCACATGCATGCGTGAGGGTACAGTTATATATGTATTTTTGTTATATGATAAAATGTATTTTTATTATATGATAAGAGTATTGATTGTCAATAAAATGGGATAGAGAATTGAATCCAGTGTGAATCTCATTTTCTTTTTTATATAGAAGTAATAATAAAAAAACATGAAAATGTAATAGAGTTTTAACAATGTTTCTTTTATTTTTTAGGTCTACATTTATTTGTGACCCTCATTTCATTCCATCTTATCAGACACTCCCTAAATGTTTTTGTTATGAAAAAAATTATAGAAACCGATTACATAGCACGGAATTTTTGTTAGGAACTTTTTAATAATGTACCAAAAAAATGTAATATTATTGGTATTAAAAATAAAATGTTTTATTACATGTTATTATTTACAATGACATGTCTCTTAAATTCTATAAATTAATCAATATCTATGTGACTATGTACGCAATTATTTTTTAAAATATAATGGATATGTTTGGTAAAACTAAATGTAGCTTCGACCTAAAGCTGGAGCTGTGAGATGCATCTTTTATTTAATATCAAATTCTTTTTATGTTATTTAATATTAAAAACTACAATTATTATCATCAAACACATTTATAAAAATAAAAACTCTAGTTCTAATAAAAACATCTTCCAAAATCTTCGATTAACAACTAAAACTAGTCATGCCAGACATAGAGGGTGTTTGATTTTGCGTTATGAATCAGATTATCAGCTTATTACCTTACAATAACGTAAATAATGAGTTTAAAGTGTTTGGATTGCATACGTTAATTATTGATTATTTGCGTTTAGCGTTAACCCTACCACACTTTTTCATAAGTTAAAAAATATACATTATTTGCTTAATAAGTGATTATTTGGTCATTTTACAAGTAAAAACGCAAATCCAAACACTAAAACCTGATTATTTGATAATTATGATAGCAAACAGCAGAAGCTAAACCAAACACTACCTTTCTACAACACTTTTTGTTACAGCTATAATCTAACTATTATTTTCCAAAACACGACAACACTTTTTTAAACGCAAATCCAAACACCCTCGTAGTAACGTAACGAGTGTCCCTAGTTCATGAGTATGGATGCTTCGAGACTATCATTAAACATGCATCAAAGCATTGTATGTTAAAGTAAGAGATGGGTACCTATCATATCCCATAGGTCCACAACCAGCAAAGAATAATTTATGTTTTTTTTAACTGTTTTTTATTTAGTGTGATTTTTTAATTTTATGAGAGGATCACGTAAGCAACTTATTTCAATGCGTCGTCGTATCATTTTTATAAATTTACATAACTACCCTCCACACAACTCCCTCCATAAGTACTCCCAACACTCCCCTGCCATTTCGCCTCATCCCCCTCACAACCCACCATCACTCCCTCTCTCTCTTAAAATGGCTGTCGTCGTCTCCGCCATTGTTTTCATCATCACCCTCTCAGCATTCTCATTTGCCGACGCTAGAATTCCCGGAAACTACGCCGGTGGCGCTTGGGAAGCTGCTCATGCTACTTTCTACGGCGGAAGCGACGCCTCCGGTACCATGGGTATGTCGCAATTTCTCCCATTTTTTAAACGATTATTTTTATTTACCTGTTTCTGGAAGCTTAATTCGGATCCTGACTCATCGCATCTTACTATAATTTTCCTACATTACTCAATTTCTCAGTTCACATAGTTATACGGTACAAGTTGCTAATGCACATTACGTAGAACCATCGTTTTCTGGTAGTTTTTACCAATTATATTGGATTTTGGAGGTTAATTTACTTATGTGTTTTTCATTTTCCAGGAGGTGCTTGTGGGTACGGAAACCTGTATAGCCAAGGATACGGAGTTAACACGGCGGCGCTTAGCACCGCGCTTTTCAACAACGGGCTGAGCTGCGGCGCGTGCTTTGAAATCAAGTGCGCCGACGACCCACGGTGGTGTCATCCCGGTAGTCCCTCCATTATCGTTACTGCCACCAACTTCTGTCCACCGAATTATGCTCTTCCTAGCGACAATGGTGGCTGGTGCAACCCTCCTCGCACACATTTCGACCTCGCCATGCCAATGTTCCTTAAAATTGCTGAGTACCGCGCCGGAATCGTCCCCGTCTCCTACCGCCGGTATGGCTCTTTTTTTGGGAACTTACTACAGTACTGTCACAGAATTTTATCACGTACAACCTTTATTGCGTCACGTACAACCTTGCTTCCTTTATTAAATGAATTCTGATTTTACTGAAATACCCTGGCCTGGAATATATTATGATGGTTGGTTACAAATCTTCTTTTCCCGAGAATCGATATCTGTTACCCGAAATTCCGTCCACTTTAAGACTTTTCACTTTTACCCCTGAACTAATTTAGATTACCAAAAATGACCCTAAGTAATGTACAAACTGTTAGTTGGCTTCTCTGCATTTTAGAAATGTTTTCATTTTTAACCCTGAACTATTTCCGATTATAAAAGGGTCACTAAGTACAAACTGTAACAAACGACGCAGCTAGAACTTGGCATTTTATAAATGTTTATTTTGGCCACTAAAGTTATGTTATATATAATTATTAATTATACAGGGTCAAATGCTAAAAATAACAATAAATTTATGTTTTTTTAGCATTTACAGCAATATTATTTTTTTATCTTTAATAATATCAACTTTTATGTTTTTATTATTTATAGCAAAAAGTTAAGAAAATATGTATATAAATGATTAAAAAATACAAAAGTTAATAAATTAATTTTGAAGATTATAAAAGATGATTTTAAATAATGATAAAAAATAAATAATATTGTTACGATGATAAAAAATATTATTTTTAACAATTAACCCAATTATATATACAATAACTTTGTTACATAATAAAATAAAGCATTGAATTATTGAATACAAATATATTACTGTCACGTATGAGTTCATATACTTGGTGAAAATTGTCAAGGAATTTATTAAACTTAGAAATAAAAGGTTTCATATGTCGCATAACGAATATTAGGACTCAGATGAAAGCATGAAACGAAGGATTTCGAAATGTTGGAAAAAGTACTACCATTAATGCATGAGGTACAAGTGGATGCACATTTAATGTGTGACCCAGTTTAAAGGCTGGTTTTCAACTGTCCTTAAAAGGGTAGTTATTTCACATGGGGTTTATTAAAATGTTTTAAAGATTGGTGAATAAATGGAACTAGAAAATTTAATGGTACGGCGTCGTTTGGTTGACTGCATGTGCGATGTGGTAGCCACGTGATCAGTGTAAGTTTTTATGGTCCCACTATAATTCACCGTAGATACTAGCGCGTGATTCATGGTGGTATGTCTACCGTTAATGGAATTTGATTGATGAAATCACGGCCGTCGGTTTCACTAGGGCAGGTACGGTAGGGACATTGGTCTTCAATGTGCGACCAAGATCGCCGTACTGCGTCCCTACGTTGATATAGTGTCCTGCATCCCATGCTAACATGTCTCTGGTAAAAAAGACAAGTCAACATGTTTTATTGCATTTTTAAAAACGGTGTATTAATAGATTGGGTTTGGTACTTGAGTTGACCCGTTTAACGTTACATTAGAAGAATTAGATTTTATACACATAATAGCAACATACTTTTAGGATCCTATTTTTTGGACACCCTTTACATAATAATTATGTAATAATTATGTTTAAAAATAGTATGCATCATCAAAAAAGTAATGTATCATTAGAAAAAATATAGAATCATTGTGTAATGATTATGTTCAAAAAAGGATATAGGGGGTCTATTGAGATCATTGAGGGTCCATTTAGACTCCCCTACTTTTATTTTTCACGGTTTAAAATTTCACTTTTGTGTTCAAGTTTTCATTTAATGGAATTGACGCTGCGTTTGTTGCATTCTACACAGGATACCATGTCGTAAGGCTGGAGGGATCAGGTTCACAATCAACGGTTTCCGTTACTTCAACTTGGTTTTGATCAGCAACGTTGCGGGTGCTGGTGACATCCAAAAGGTTTGGATCAAAGGTACGAAAACAAACTGGATGAGCATGAGCCGTAACTGGGGACAAAACTGGCAATCAAATGCAGTACTCATAGGCCAATCCCTCTCCTTCAGAGTCACGGCCAGTGACCGACGCACCACCACCTCATGGAACATTGCACCTGCGAATTGGCAATTCGGTCAGACCTTTGCCGGAAAGAATTTCCGGGTCTAAACCCATTCTACTAATTTAGGAAGAAGAAAGTAAGTTTGAATATTATTAGTGTTTTTGTTATCTGTGTCAAATGTTAATGGAGTTTTGCTTTTATCGGGGGTGGTGAAAGTTAATATGTGGAAGAAGAAGGGGTAGAATAGACATGTTTGGAAACTTTTTCAGATTTCCGAACATATAAGGTTTGTGTTTTACATTGATGAGGCTGAGGCGGCTGCAAAAAAGAAGATGCGGCCCGCAGCAAATGCTGCTAAAGATTTTAGTCAAAAAGTGGTGGGTTTTAAAGGTTGAATTGTATTTAGGGTTTCTATTACTACTAATTACTTACTTACATCTTGTAAGTTGGAAGGAAGATAGACTTTGTTAAACCAGATGACTCTGTTTGTATTAATATTAATTGTGTGTTTTGATCTTTGAATCTCGTATCATTGTTTTATCTATATTTTTATTTCATTCGTCTGTTTATATAATTTATCATATCGTTTTTTGGGTTTTATTTAAGTATACATTGTTATAGCAAAAGCTCAAATGCTCGATAAATAGTCCAAAAAACTCAAGACAACCCTTAATAAAAGAAGTTGATGGAGCATCCGGATCCTAAATGTCCAATACCAAACATCACTCTTTTTATCGAACTCAACACACACACATATGTTGTGAATTTGTTTAATTTTTTAAGCAAAAAAGAACACTAGTCAGATGCTTTGACATTGTTATCACCCCCAAATAGAGATCCAATAGTATTATTAATAAAATACTAGCAAGATGCTAGCAGGTGTTCAAAATACAGAAAATGGACTTGAGCACCATAATTTCCATACTAATCCCATACAATTCGCCTTATATGATTCAAAATATAATGTGGATTTGTGGTCATGATGTTAGCAATGCAGTTTATAGTTAACAAGAATAATAATATAAAAAAATCAATGCTTTTTTATGAAGAAAGGTAAAATATTGAGGCGGCAAGAAATGAAAAGGAGAGGGAAATTGTTGAAATTTCTTTGATTCCAAAGTTTTTATTTTCCTATGGATGATGATGAAGTTATGCTTTTTAAACTTTAGAAAAAACTTTAAATGTTTGAATTAAAGTGTATAGCGTGTTGTGAGGAAAATCGTAGCCCCATGTGGGGAGCAGAATCATACCCATAGTGGAAACCCTCAAAGAGGTAACATACAATTATCTCTTAAACCCCATCTCTTGAATTTTTGTACACATTTAGGTCCTTTGATTTGATGATGGGTTTAAAAATAAGTATAAAAATAAGTATGGGTTAGAAAGAAATACTAAAAAAAATAGAAAGAATGAGAAAACTCATTAGTAATCATTTTTCAAACAAACAATATCTATGAAACCCAAATCCATTTCATACTTTAAAAACTCACCAAACAAATGCACTCTAATCAAGAAAATATATATTAGATAACTAAAAAGTATTTGTGTTAAATATAACTATCTAACTCCAGATTCTAATATTCAGCATGAAAAAAAATCATCAGATGATGGCGTGTGTTGCTGCCATAATCATCACCAGATCGTGTAGCTTGAACAAAAGGTGTTGTTGTAAATCTGATTAGCAAGACATCTTGATACCACGGTTTTCAGATTATATATTAGTTTTGTATTACATTTAAACACATATTTATGTTTATATTTGACATAATTATTCTTTGGAGAGTCACAAAACGGATCGGAGAGTCAGGTTACCCAAAAAAAAAAAATTAACATTTTGAAATTTTCTGTTTGATGATACGCTAATTTAGATTTTGGTTATGATATTTTATTTGAAATAATAATTTAAGCCAAAAGGATAGATGATTAAGGAATCGGCAAGAAAATATTCACATGAGACATGAAAATATTGGATTCCCCCAAAAAAAATTAAAATTACAAAGCAAATAGGTGTTAGGGGTACCCTACCCCCTCTGGCCTTTATTGAACATGCACCACTCACTTCTCTTGGGACAAATGCTTTTTACACCACCACTCAAAAACCCCAGATTTCTCATAGTTGCCCATTTGTCATTCCACAAATCAACTGGTCCTCAGATGGGTATAACTGACTTTTGACAGTCCTTCAGTTCTTCAAATACAATTTACAGAAACTACTAAAAGTTTATTGGGCTATTAAGGATCCAACACTCCAAATCCAGATCCAGAAAAGTTCATTTCCATGCTCAACCCAAGAAGCTTTGGGCCTTTGAAAAAATATTAATGCAACTCTATAATAGAAACTTTTAATTATATGTTTGAACAATATGGAATTCACAATCATCTACATTGAAAAGCATGTGCATTTTAGTCTTAGAGGGAGTTTGGATTTGCGTTTGAAAAAGTATCGTAGCGTTTAGGAATCTAATTCGAATCCAACTTACTAACTTATGGGCATTTTCCCACTTGCTCTCACCATTATTTAATAAAGGGTTTTTTATGAAAAAACCATGTTTTAATGTTTTTTGCGTTTTCGTCTCTACATTTTTTTTTTATATAAAAAACCTCAAGGTATTTTTTATTTTTGGTTTTGTGAAATTTGAACATTAAACTTCCGTTATAATTTGTGAACCGGGTTTTTAAAAATTGAAAAACTAGGTTCTAATGTCCAAATTTCACTAAACAAAATAATAATAATAACTCGAGGACTTTTATGGAAAAAAAAATAACATAGAGGGACAAAAACGCAAAAAACATGAAAACATATTGGTTTATAACATAATAAACCCTTTAATAAATATTGTGACACAATTTAATTACTCAAATTGATTTCCAATCCAAAAGGTGACTTCAATTGATTACTTCAACTCTTGAACATCACTACAAAGAACTGAAGAAGCATGGTTTGAATTCATACCAAAGTGCACATTGATTCGACCAGGATATGTATTGAATTTTTAGTACACAGAAAGTACTCATTTGAATCACAAAGTCAAAATATATTTCTTCTTCATGGCATCTTGTTCCATCCTTCAATCATATCAAACTTATTAGTTATCTTCACATCAAAACTTTTTATATCCAAATCAAGATCGATCAAAAGTGTGTATCAAATCTTTTTTAGTCGCTTTCGAAGCTTCCATTCTTCAAAGATGCACTCTATCCCTTCTTTCAAACTTGCTTTTCTTTTCTCAATATTGTTCCACAGCTCTTCCACTGAATGGCTGCAGCTGCCACTCGGGTTATACTCCTTTAGCTCATTCAATGCTATCACGATCGCATGATACTCTTCCTCACTGCACTCCGCCTTCATCATAACAATCTTCTCATCTTCCTCATCAAGAATCTCCTATTAATAGATGTTTTAGTGAATATAAATTAAGTAAGAAAAATTGCTTCTTTCATACATGGTAATAGTTTGATATCAAGAACTTCATACCCTTTTGTCACATCCAGTATCGATCACCTTAAACGGATGCCAATTTGGATCCTCCACAAGCCTCCTAGATAAGGATGCAAACTTGGTCGCATTCTCGTTCATCTTCTCTTTAGAATAACATCTGACAAAGAAAGGTTCTGTATCTAACAATCCCATTCTCTTTACGCGTATGTGGGAACAAGTGGGATGTGTCTTCAAGCCCTGTGTAGATGATAAATAAGAAATATTGATTGCCTTAGGCTTTTTGTTGGTTTTTTTAGTGTAAAAGATTGATGTGAAAGTTGTAACAAAAAGGCACAATCACTTTAAATTGAAAAGAACAATATTGACCCAAAAAAATGTACCCCTTGAATCAAAATAATGGTATCTAACTCCTATTAGTAAAAACCAAGGTAACAACATATTTATAAAAAAATATCTAATAGAATATCTAAAAAGATGATGTACTAAGCAAGTTTTTGCGCAATAATATTCAAAAAACATAAGTATATATAGCGGTGGGTTCAATGGAGAACCTCTATGCATCGAAGAACCATGGAGAATCACAATGCATCGCTAGAAAATCATAATGCATCACGTGGAAAGTCAATGCATCACGCGGGAATTTGATGCATCATGCGGGAATTGTGATGCATTTGTGGTGGTACATGGAGGTTCTTCGATGTTTTTCGATGCATCGAGGTTCTCCATTGAACCCCCTCTATATCTGTGTGTGTGTGTGTTTTGAAGTGTTAGCCCATTTGCATGACTAAGCTAAAATCTTCAGCAAAACATATGAATTTGGTTTTTTAATCTTGTACTCAAATTCTTACATTAATGAGCTCTTGTCGAGCATCTTGCAACTCAACATCTTTCTGCTGCATCCCCAAAGTATGAACTTCCTTAAACTCTTTCAACACTTGAAGTTCTTCTTCTTTCTCCACAACCTTACTCTGCAGATCCTTCAACTTTTCCTGAAGATTTATTGAGTCCTCATCTTCTATAACCCGTAAAGCAATTTCGAGATTTGTAATCTCACTTTGCAGACTTTCAAAACTCTCAGCATTGAGTTTCTCCTCTAGTTCAGCCCTTCTTTTATGAAGCATGGTTATTTCCCTCTGCGGACATTTTAATTATTTAATTTTCTAGCATTCATACAAACATGTTTATATGTTTTTTGAGATACCTTGATACCATCTGTTTCTTTCCTCGAAGAGTAACATTTGTCAACCACTGGTTTAAAGAAAGATAACCGCTTGCGCTAACACAATAAACATAGCAACATTCGGTAAAAAATATATATATATAAGGTAAACTAGAAAAAGAAACATATATTAATCAAACAAATGCATCCTTTAGATTAGCAAAGCAACATTCTTAAAATCTATGTGTAATTTAATGGTGACAAAATTTGAGTTTATGGCGAATAACGACTAGTACCACACTCTTCTTGAGCTTTAGCTTCTTCTTTTCATTGTGGATTTTACGTTGTTTTTCCTTTAACGCATCCTCTCGCTGTTGCAGAATTTTGGTTTGGTCTTCCAACTTCAAATGTCTCTGCCTGTAGTCTTCACGAAGCTTCTCAAGCTCAGCAGTTATCTTCTCATTGACCCTTCTTACATCTAATCATAATCAAAACCAACATTATAGCTCTAAAACTATGAAATCCCACTTCTTTTCACAACCAAAATCAGAGCATCTGCAATGGAAGTACGATGCAAGTATCAAAATCCTATACTTTCCATTGCAAGTGTGGGTATCATCAGTAGGACCCACCAAAAAACTATCGATTAAAGGGTTCTACTTTATACATCACCTCTATTTATAACCGATGACATATTCATGACTAATATATAATTGGGTCGACTCATTAACATCACTTTCTTCTCTAAATGTCTTTTTATTTACAACTATATCACAGGTCAAAACAGCAGGGATGATGTATCAGAAATCAAGGATGTTGCGTAAAGAAATAACCTTAATTAAATTGTAATGGGCCCCATTAAAAATGTGGCTATTTGAAGTTTGAACCCTACCAAATGATTTTAATTTTTACACTCACATGACTTTATAATGTCAAATCTCATGGGGTTCAAATAGCATTAAGAATGTCATTGTTGTTGATGTTCTAATCAATCTTTAGATGGTAGCTTAAAGCTAAAAAGTACAAAGTGATGTTCATGAATAGCATGATGGAGGCTGCTGTAGATTGTGGTTTAGGGTTTGAGTGTTGTTTGAGTGTTGGGAATTAATAAGATGATACATATATTGTTCATCAAAAAAGATTATGAATGAATAAATCAAAGGAGTAGGTTAGGTTGTTGAGGCAAACCTGAAGTATGAGCAAGAAGCAAGTCATCATATTTGAAGAAAATGGTGTTTAGGGTTTGAGTGTTGTTTTCATCAGACAAGTTCTCCTTCTGCTCCATTCTCCCTATTAACACCCATGATTGTTGAATTATTTTAAAGCAAAAATTGCACAAAATTAACCTGAGTTTTTTTTATGAAAGAGATGAGATGGAAGTAGACAAAAAATAAATAAATAAATAAATAAAATTAAAAAGATTAATAAAAGGAGGAAAGAAACTCTTCTTACTCACCAAACAACTTACAAGAAAAAGACAATGAATCAATCAATCAGCTGAAAATAAAAAAGTCCATTGAAATGAAATACGTACAAGGAAGGAAGGAAGGAAGGAAGGAAGGAAGAAGATGGCCGGGGGCTATGAAGGATGAACCACCTCTATTTTTGGTTTTTTATTTACTCGACAAAGACGAGAATTCTTCAAACAATGGAATGAAAACCCACATTATAGTTTTAACATTTTGATTTTGATTTTGATTTCTCATTTTTAACACATTGTATTATGCAAACTATTTAGGGTGCGTTTAATTACCGGAAATTTCTAAAATTTTCATCTCACTTTTCAAAAAAAATGAAAACTTGTTCTTTACAACAATTTCATAAATTTTCATTTCACTTTTTATAAAACCACTTTTCATATTCTCTCTCTTACTTTTCTATCACCTAACCTATTTCTTTATAATACTCTCCTTCTCTCTCTTACTTTTCTATCACCTAACATATTTTTCTTATTTTATAAACACACATCTTATTTTTTTTAAAACAAAAACTTCATCATCTAAACAAGTTTTCATTTTCATAGAAACCCTTGTTTTTTCTAAAAACTATAACTTGAAAACTGAAATTGAAAAATGACTAGTTTTCGTGAACTAAACGCAATCTTAAGTTTTAGAAAGACTAAAAAATAATGAATTTAAATTTTCTTTTTTATAAGTTCATACACTCTATTTTTTTTTTCAAAAGGGCAAATTGCGCAAAAAAACCACTAAGAGAGTGTTTGGATTTGCGTTTGAAAAAGTGTTGTAGCGTTTTGAAACTAATAATCAGATAATAGTTGTAACAAAAAGTGCTGTTGGAAATGTAGTGTTTGGTTTATAATTTGCTGTTTGCTATCATGATCATCAAATAATCGATTTTTAAAGTGTTTTGATTTGCGTTCTTACTTGTAAAATGACCAAATAATCACTTATTAAACAAATAAGCTACATTTTTTAACTTATGAAAAAGTGTGGTATGATTAACTCTAAACGCAAATAATCACTTATTGACGTATGCAATCCAAACACTCTAAACCAATTATTTGCGTTATTGTAACGTCATAAGCTAATAATCATGTTCATAACGCAAAACCAAACACCCTCTAAGTTTGATAATTTTCGCGATTAAAAACTCAAATCATTATTTATCGCACAAAAAACCTCCAGTCGGTTAAAACTTTTTAAATTTAGGTTTTTTTTCAAAAAATTTGACTTGCAACCGGTTTAGCCGGTTAAAACTTGATGACATGTAAAATTTTAAAATAGATTTTTGCGTAAAAACCCCAACTTGTTTAGTTTTTTTGATTAAAACCCCAAATCATTTTTAATTGGATAAAAAACCTCCAACCAACAAATATAAATAAAATGAAGTTTTCTTCACCAATTGCATTTTGATGACATGTATATTTATTAAAATTTTATTTCTTAAGCAAAGAATTTGTTTCCCAATGAAACCTCTACCTTCTAAGCTCTAGCGAACCTCACTGCTGTGTCTGATCGTATTCATAAGCTAAAATGAAACATAAATATACGAAATCGAACATAAAACTGAATCTGAAAATGCAACTCGTGAACACAAAACGAAATCGATTACATCGACACAATTGAAGTTGATATTCAAAACTAAGCAACAAAAGTTAATCGAACATACATATATAAATGAAACATCAATGAACATAAAAGAGGGGATAAAATTAATCGGAGTTGTCGGAGGTAGAGAATAAGAGAAGAGGTAAATATGATCGTTGGTAAGAGGTGAAAAAAATAGTTAAAGGTTTTATTCGAAAAAGTCACCAAGTTCGAAGTTTTTTATGCAAAAATTCAGTTTAAAAATTATACACGCAGTGCCACGTAGCCGCTACGTAAGTCGGGTTTGCCATGTGGACGCCATTTGTGTGCCATGTAAGCATAGCAACCTATAATAACCAGTAGCATCATAATTTCAGAAGATTTACCGGTTAGAGATTTTTTTTCATAAAATATGGTTATGGATTTTTAATCTTAAAAATGGTCCAACTTTAGTCATGTTTCTTACATTATACATGTTTTTATAAAAACAAACATAAAAGTTTAAGATTTTACATCATCTTACATTATACATGTTTTTATAAAAACAAACATAAAAGTGTAAGATTTTATATCAATTATTTTCATGGTAACAGAGCATGTTTTGATAACATAATACTAAATCTTAACTTGTTTAATACAAATGCACTGGATTATATAAGATAAGAACATGTATTGTATTTGTTCCATGTGGGATTAAAACTTAGTAGTAGAATGACTTTAAGAAGATATAGAAACTATGTCATTTATACAATAATTTAAACACGACTTAAGAGTTAAGACTTGTTAAGTTTGTTGCTAATGAAGTTTGAGTTATTTATACGTTAAATATTTTTTATGTGTTTATCGGAGCTCATATCTTTTCATATTGGACTACCTATTTACTACTTATGTATTTATCTAATCGATATAACAAGAAATAATGTGTAATAGCCTCATAGGGACTTGGGACTGTATGAGTGTACGGTAACATAACTAAAGTGGTAGCGTCCGGTAGAGATGTACAAAAGCCGGATCGTGCAGATAATTTTTTTTTGTTTGCAATAACAGGTTTGGATCTTAACTAGTTTTGGACCAAATAAAATGTAACTGGTTTCGGATATATAAAACCGGTTTTTTCAAAACCTGATTTTTTCTTTTAAAAAATTCCCATTTTTTTAACTTTTCTTTATTTTTGGCTTTCAATTTGGGTTTGATCGTTTTTCTATCATCTTTTTGATACTTCTTTCATATTTTCATTAGGCTTTATTTTTAATAAAATTGGGCTTTTAATTATTTTATAAATTATACATTATAACTTATATTTATAAACTTATTACCGTAATTAAGATAATAAAACTCCAAACAAATATAGAAAGTTTAAAATTACACAAGTAGTGTTGTCCAAAATTGGTTTTTTTCGGTTTTTAATCTGGTTTTTTAACCATTTAATTATCCGGTAAAAAATCCGATCTACCAAATAAAAATTAATCCGGTTCAAAAACTGATAAAATCCAATCAGGATAAAATGGTGATAAGTCTTATTGTAGTATATAATTAAATTATCAAAAATCTTAAGAGTTGTATTGAACTATCCTATATGTTTGGATTTAAATATTTTATCAATTTGATGTAAATTATAACACATGCAAAAAAAGACAATGTTATTTTAGTTAGGATCTTACGATCGATCTTATGAAAACAAAAATAATTTTAGGTAATATCTCGATCTTGACAACCTTGTTAAAACCATGTTTTAACTTTCAAAAGTGATTTCAGATTTTAAACATCAAACGTTATGGTCACGTCTTAAATTTCAGAGCTGACATATGGTAGCAATAACAAAGTTTATTATAATAAGAGTTGTATGGTTAGAATTAATTGAATAGAGGGTCACTAGCCTATGCCGAATAACGTATAAAGAATTTTTCAAAATCAATTGGTTGTGGTTCTAGTCTCATCTAAAATAAAAAGATAGTACATAATAAATAATTTGTAATGTTCATCATCTTTTAGAAAAAAATAATAATAAATTGAATATGATCAACATATACTCAATTATATATAGATCAAATCATGCTGATCAAATCGTTAAAATATCAACCACATTAGGCAAAGAAATGTTAAAACATTGTAGTTTAATGTAGGGGATGTTTCTCCATATAATTCTTCCATACTTATAAATTTTTGGTGATCATGACTAGTAAAGTCTTGATATAAAAAATTTAAGTTGCCGAAGTTGGGTTTTGTTTTTATAATAAACACTTTCAAATGATCATAGAAAATAAAGATCATATGTAACTTATCTTACATTATACATGTATCTATAAAACAAACATAAAAATGTAAGATTTTATATCAATTATTCTTTATGGTATCAGAGCAGATTTTCTAAATCTATAAAATCTGCTATAATACCATGAAAGATAACATAATACTAAATCTCAACATATATAATACAAATGCATTGGATTATATAAGATAAGAGCATGTATTGTATTTGTTCTATGTGGGATTAAAACTTAGTAGCAGAATGGCTTTAACGAGATATAGAAACCGTGTCATTTATACAATAATTTAAACATGAAATAAGACTTGTTAAGTTTGTTGCTATATAATGAGTTATTTATACGTTAAATATATTTTATGTGTTTATCGGAGCTCATACTTTTGATAAAGGACTACTTACTTATTACTTATGTGTTTATCTAATCGATACTTTTTATGCAAGACTTGCAATAATAAATATAACAAGAAACAATGTGTAATAGCCTCATAGGGACTTGGGACTGTATGAGCGTACGGTAACATAACTAAACTGGAAGCGTCCAGTAGAGATACACAACAGCCGGATTGTAATCGATAGGGTTCAGATAATTTATTGCAATAACAGGTTTGGATCTTAACTAGTATTGGACCCAATAAAATGTAACTGGTTTCGGATATAAAAAATTGGTTTTTTCAAAACCTGATTTTTTCTTTTAAAAAATTACCATTTTTTTTTATCTTTTCTTTATTTTGGCTTTCAATTTGGGTTTGATCATTTTTCTATAATCTTTTTGATGCTTATTTCATAGTTTCATTAGGCTTTTATTTTTAATAAAATTGGGCTTTTAAATTATTTTATAAATTATACATTATAACTTATAATTACAAACTTATTACTGTAATTAAGATAATAAAACTCCAAACAAATATAGAAAAGTATAAAATTATACAAGTAGTGTTGTCCAAAATCGGTTTTTAATCTGGTTTTTTAACCAGTTAATTATCCGGTAAAAAATCCGATCTACCCAATAAAAATGAATCCGGTTCAAAAACTGATAAAATCCAATCAGGATAAAATGGAGTTAAGTCTTATTGTAGTATATAATTAAATTATCAAAAATCTTAAGAGTTGTATTGAACTATCCTATATGTTTGGATTTAAATGTTTTATCAATTTGATGTAAATTATAACACATGCAAAAAAAAAAAAGACAATGTTATTTTAGTTAGAATTTACGACCGATCTTATGGAGACAAAAATAATTTTAGGTAATATTTCGATATTGACAACCTTGTTAAGATCATGTTTTAACTTTCAAAAGTGATTTCAGATTTTAAACATCAAACGTTATTGTCACGTCTTAAATTTCAGAGCTGACATATGGTAGCAATAACAAAATTTATTATAATAAGAGTTGTATGGTTAGAACTAATTGAATAGAGAGTCACTAGCCTAAGCCTAATAACGTATAAAGAATTTTTCAAAATCAATTGGTTGTGGTTCTAATCTCATCTAAAATAAAAAGATAGTACATAATAAATAATTGAAATGTTCATCAACTTTTAGAAAATAATAATAATAAGCTGAATACGATCAACATATACTCAATTATATATAGATCAAATCATGCTGATCAAATCGTTAAAACATCAATCGCGTTAGGCAAAGAAATGTTAAAACATTATAGTTTAATGTAGGGGATGTTTCTACATATAATTCTTCCATACTTATAAATTTTTGGTGATCATGACTAGTAAAGTTTGATATATAAAATTTAAGTTGCCATAGTTGGGTTTTGTTTTTATAATAAACACTAGTTTATAAACTCATGTATAACATGTGTATAAATTTAAAATTTTAATTTCATTAATTTTGTAAGATAATTTTTAAATATATTATATCAAATTTATAATATCTATTTATATAATATAATAAATATAAATATAAATATATGAAAAAAGTTATCATTCAAATTCAAATTTGAGTTTTATAATAGCTAAAATTAGATTTGATTAGATATTATTTAAATTATTATTTATATAAATTAATTATAAATTTAAAAAAATAAAAGATCCAAATGACGATAAGAGGTGATGCCACATGGCAATAGCAAATGACGACACGTGGCAAAACAATTACTCTTTTAATAGTTTTTATTATAGATAGATTGAAAAAAAAAACAAATTTTAAAAGCAAATAAATAGGAAATTGTTAGGTACACGTGACAATCCCATGTTTAGCCAATTGGCGTTCTATCTATCTGCCATGTGACATCTAGTTATTTATATAATAGAATAGATAGATTTTCAAATGATCATAGAAAATAAAGATCATATGTAACTTATCTTATATTATACATGTATCTAGAAAAGAAACATAAAAATGTAAGATTTTATATCAACTATCTCACATGGTATCAGAGCAGGTTTTTTAAATTTATAAAATCTGCTATAATACCACGAAAGATAACATAATACTAAATCTCAACTTATTTAATACAATTACATTGGATTATATAAGATAAGAACATGTATTGTATTTGTTCTATGTGGGATTAAAACTTAGTAGTAAATGACTTTAATGAGATATAGAAACCGTGTCATTTATACAAAAATCTAAACATGAATTAAGACTTGTTAAGTTTGTTGCTATAGAGTTTGAGTTATTTATACGTTAAATATTTTTTATGTGTTTATCGGAGCTCGTTGTTTTAGTTAGGATCTTAAGAACACATGAACTTATACCGTGTTGTGAAATGGTGTTAAGTCTTACTATAATATATAAATTAAATAATCAAAAATCTTAAGAGTTGTATTTAACTATCCTATATGTTTGGATTTTAATATTTTATCAATTTGATGTAATTTATAACACATGCACAAAAGACAATGTTGTTTTAGTTAGGATTTTAATATACCGATTCTGATCTTACGATTCGACCTTATGAAGACAAACGATTTTAGGTAAGATATCAATTTTGACAACCTTGTTTAAGAGCATGTTATAACTTTCAAAAGTGATTTCAAAGTTTAAACATCAAACATTAGGGTCACGTCTTATATTTCAGAGCTGAGATATGGTAGCAATTACAAAGTTTATTATAATAAGAGTTGTATGGTTAGAAACTTAGAATTAATTGAATAGGAGGGTCACTGGCCTTGGCCGATTAGCATATAAAGAATTTTTCTAAATCAATTTGTTGTGGTTCTAGTGTCACATAAAATAAAAGAGATGGTACATAATAAAGTAATGGTAATGTTCATCAACCTTTAAAAAAATAAAAATAAATTGAATACGATCAACAAATACTCATAGATATAAATAGTGCAAATCATGCTGATCAAACCGTTTAAACATCAATCGAAATAGGCAAAGAAATGTTAAAACTTTATAGTTTCATGATGATCAAATCGTTTATAATGATCATAAAAAATAAACTTAAAACAGACATAAAAAATGGAAGATTTTATATCAGTTATCCTACATGATATCAGAACAAATTTTCTAAATATATAAAATTTGCCATGAAAGATAACATAAATGCATTGGATTATATAAGATAAGAACATGTATTATATTTGTTCTATGTGGGATTATTACTTAGTAGTAGAATGACTTTAATGATATATATAAACCATGTCATTTATACGTTTATTTAAACAGGAATTTAAGACTTGTTAAGTCTGTTGCTTTAGACGTTTGAGTTATTTATACGTGAAATATTGTTTATGTGATTTATCAGAGCTCGTAGTTTTCCGTAAAGGGTTACTTATTTACTCCCAATGTCGGGTACACCACTTCTAGCTAAAAGTTGTATAAAGTTATGCTTTTGTACACCGGTTGCAAAATCGTATCTATCAGTAATTGAAAAACTAATGTAAATCATTCTAATCTATACTTTTCATACAAAACTTGTAATAAAAATATAACAAGAAACATTATGTAATAATGTAAATAGTATATAAAGATACTCTACACTTTTTAAATGCAATAACCGTAGAATATGATTATGAAGGTCCACTTTATATATTAATTAAGGATAGTTTTATACAGCAATTAGCATGTTTTGTTACATGTTTACCGAGCCATGCACACTATGGGCTTTTCATCTGACAGATTTCTTTATATTGGGTTTGGTATGGGCCGACTGTTTTGGGCATCTGGCAACTTCTTGGTTCACCCCTTTCACAATTACTTCATAAACGTTCGTTCCTTATGTTGTGTTTTTATTTTTATTTTTATTTTTATTTCATTAATTATTTATGAACTTGGTACAAATGTTCCTGTAAATTCATTCGACTATGGTCATAGGGAGTTGGGACTGCATTGTAACATAACTAAAACTGGTACCATCTGGCTTGGATCTATTCAAATTTGTAACTTTTTTTTTTATTATCAATGTTTGAGAAAATAATTCCGACCTAACTAATACCCCTAGTCATGTTCTTGTTTTCGGATTTGCTCGGTCATTTTTCTTTTTATTATTATCACCGTTACACATACTTGTTGTTAATAAAGACTTATTTGACCATTTGCTTTAGAGCTATTATGTTACACTTGTCAATTAAGAACATATGAACTTATACCTCCCATATTGTAATATGGTGTTAAGTCTTATTGTAGTATATAAATTAAATTATCAAAAATCTTAAGCGTTGTATTGAACTACCCTATATGTTTGGATTTTAAATATTTTATCAATTTGATGTAAATTATAACACGTGCAAAAAAAGACATTGTTATTTTAGTTAGGATCTTACGATCGATCTTATGAAGACAAAAATAATTTTAGGTAAGATCTCGATCTTGGCAACCTTGTTTAAGACCATGTTTTAACTTTCAAAAGTGATTTTAGATTTTAAACATCAAATGTTATATATGGTCACGTCTTAAATTTCAAAGCTGAGATATAGTAGCAATAACAAAGTTTATTATAATAAGAGTTGTATGGTTAAAATTAATTGAATAGGACGGTCACTGGTCTAAGCCGAAAAACGTATAAAGAAATTTGTAAAATCAATTGTTTGTGGTTCTAGTCTCATCTAAAATAATAAGATAGTACATAATAAATAATTTGTAATGTTCATTTAAAAAATAATAATAATAAACTGAATATGATCAACAAATATTCAATTATATATAGATCAAATCATCAGGGCCGGCCCATTGAGGTGTGCAACCTGGGCTACTGTACAGGGCCCAACAGCTAAAAGGGCCCAAAAGTTTTTTTCGTCTAATACCTAGACTAATACTAGTAGTTCACTTGTTTTGCTAGTTGTTTTATTGTGATATTTACGTACATATTTTCATAATTGTTTAATTTAAACTTTAACTATCATATATATACATGTGTAGAGGGCTCTTTATAAGTTTTTTGTCCCAGACCTCCAAAACGATAAAAACGACCCTGCATATCATGCTGATCAAATCGTTAAAACATCAATTGCATTAGGCAAAGAAATGTCAAAACATTATAGTTTTAATTCAGGGGATGTTTCTACATACAATTCTTCCATACTTATAAATTTTTGATGATCATTACTGGTAAATCTCTTGATATATAAAATTTAAGTTGCCGTAGTTGGGTTTTGTTTTTATAATAAACATTTTCAAATGAATATATAAAATAAAGATATATAATATGTAAGTTATCTTACATTATACATGTATCCATAAAACAAACATAAAAATGTAAGATTTTATATCAATTATCCTTCATGGTATCAGAGCCGGTTTTTTAAATCCATAAAATCTGCTATAATACCATGAAAGATAACATAATATGTAAGTTATCTTACATTATACAAACAAACATAAAAATGTAAGATTTTATATCAATTATCCTTCATGATATCAGAACCGGTTTTTTAAATCCATAAAATCTGCTATAATACCATGAAAGATAACATAATACTAAATCTCAACTTATTTGATATAAATGCATTGGATTATATAAGATAAGAACATGTATTGTATTTGTTCTATGTGGGATTAAAACATAGTAGTAGAATGACTTTAATGAGATATAGAAACCGGGTCATTTATACAATAATTTAAAGACTTGTTAAGTTTGTTGCTATAGAATTTTGAGTTATTTATACTTTTAAATATTTTTTATGTGTTTATCGGAGCTCGTACTTTTTCATAAAGGACTACTTATTTACTACTTATGTGTTTATCCAATCGATACTTTTCATGCAAGACTTGCAATAATAAATATAACAAGAAACAATGTGTAATAGCCTCATAGGGACTTGGGACTGTATGAGTGTACGGTAACATAACTAAACTGGTAGCGTCCGGTAGAGATACACAACAGCCGGATCGTAATCGATAGGGTTCGGATAATTTTTTTTTTGCAATAACAGGTTTGGATCTTAACTAGTATTGGACCCAATAAAATATAACTGATTTCAAATATAAAAAACCGGGTTTTTCAAAACCTGATTTTTTTCTTTTAAAAATTCTCATTTTTTAGTCTTTTCTTTATTTTTGGCTTTCAAATTTGGGTTTGATCATTTTTCTATCATCATTTTGATGCATCTTTCATAGTTTCATTAGGCTTTTATTTTTAATAAAATTGGGCTTTTTAAATTATTTTATAAATTATACATCATAACTTATACATTTATAACTTATAATTATAAACTTATTACTGTAATTAAGATAATAAAACTCCAAACAAATATAATTTTATATTATATTTGATTATAAATATATATAAAAAGTTTAAAATTATACAAGTAGTGTTGTCCAAAATCGGTTTTTTCATTTGGTTTTTTAAACCAATTAATCATCCGGTAAAAAATCCGGTCTACCTAATAAAAATGAGTCCGGTTCAAAAACTGATAAAATCCAATCAGGATAAAAAAATTCAGTTACACAGAAACCGGTTTAGGATTCGGATCAAAATATGATATTTGGATTTTTTATGCACATCTACCGTCTAGTTTGATTCAATTCAATTTTGTAATTTTATATTATAAATGTTAAAAAGAATAATATCGGACCTAACAAATACCTCCAATCATGTTTTCGGATTTGTTCGGCTTTTTTCTTTATTATTATTATTTTTACTCATAGTTGTTGATAATCAAGACTCATTTGACCATTTGCTTGGAAGCAATAATGTTGCACTTGTCAATTAAGAACACATGAACTTATTTTTTAATTGTTGATCTTAACATAGGGATAAGACGAAAGGCAAATTGACTGGTTTCTATTTAATTATACTAAGGGTCTGTTTATTTCATAGAATCTGAAGAAATCTATGGAATTGAAATGAAAATTTCATTCATTTGTATGTTTGGTTTGTTAAAGAAAAAGGATGGAGAATTCATTTTGACATAAAATTTTCTCTCATCCATTAAAATCTATTTTCTTACATAATAGACAAAGAATTAAAATTTCATTCTCATTATACGTTTTTTCTGTCGACGTTACCTACCATACCGACCATATATCACCCACCTACCATACCTAACCATACCCACTCACCCTTTCCCACCCACCCCATCCTCCCCTACCCTACCCTATCTAACCATATCCCAACCTACACACCCCATCCTATTCCCAACTACCATACCCCACCTACATCGTACTCCACCTAACCCTACCACCTTAAGTAACCATACCCCACCCCACCCTCAGGGGCCGACTCAAGTGTATTTGAGGGGTGGCACGTGCCACCGGTCCTTTCGTCAATAACTTTATTACGTATTGTATTTTTTTATGTGCAACCGGTGGTTTTTTGAACGTGCAACCGTGCTTTTTAAATATTAAAACGTAATTAGAATATTTTAATCAAAAAATTTTATAATTTTCAATCAAATAAATAAATTTGTAGTATGGTTATTTATAATTTAATGTAACAAATAAAAAAACAATGAATTAATAATATAACACCAAAAATTAAATACCAAATAAGACATTTTTATTTATTATTTTGGTTTCGTCAAATTCAATACCATTAATCTTATTCAATCCCAAAATTTATGAAATTTCAATTAATAGCATCGACTGTTAACCCGACCCGACCAATCTAATTAATAAATTTGTAAAATTAGAAACACGACACAAATTTGTGCCACCGGCGACCGAAAATCCTGTGTCCGCCACTGCCCACCCTTACCTAAAAGTTGTGTAAAGGTATGGTTTCGTACACTTGTCGCGGTCGCAAAATCATTTGTATCAGTAATTGAAAAACTAATGTGGTTATTCTAATCCATACATTTCATGCAAGACTTGCAATAATATATATATATATATATATATATATATATATATATATATATATATATAGATGGGATCATTGCAGAACCTAAATTTAGTGTAGAACTGTAGAACCAATATCGTCCATAGATTAGAATAATCTAATGGTCTTGATTAAAAGAGTTATGTTTGGAATTAGTGAAAAAAATATTAGTAATAGTGATATTTTAATTCTTGGAGGGTAAAAAAGAAAAAGATTGGAAATAGCAAAAAGATTGACATTAGCAAAATAAATACCTTTTTTATTTAAATTAAAATAACATTAATATTATTAATTTTTAAATCAAAAAAATTATACCATAAAAACGAGAATTTTATACTCTTTAAAACGAGACCGGTCATGATATATTTTTTTCGAAAAAATTTTACGTGTTTATTTTTCGTAAAAAAAAATTACCCAGACCACGATGCAATATATCATGGTGAAATCATGAGATCATTCGATGTCGAATGAACACTTTGATATCATATATTTAACGTCAATGCAACACTGCATATACGTTATTATTAACAGAGTCAAAATAATAGTCACAATTAGTAGTCAAAGTTGGTGGATTTAACGAGAATGGTTATGATATATATTTTTTATTTTTCGTAAAAAAATTTTACTCAGACCACGATGCAATATAGCATGGTGAGATCATTCGATGTCGAATGAACACTTTGATATCGTATATTTAACGTCGATGCAACACTGCATATACGTTCATTATTAACAGAGATAAATAATAGTCAAAATTAGTAGTCAAAGTTGGTAGATTTATCGAGAACGGTCATGATATATATTTTTTTGAAAAAAATTTTACTTTTTTATTTTTCGTAAATTTTTTTTACCCATACGACCATTCGATGTCGAATGAACACTTTGATATCGTATATTTAACGTCGATGCAACACTGCATGTCCATTATATATTAAAAGAGTAAAAAAAAAAGTCAAAGTGGACATTCAAACTTGGTAGGCTGCTATTAATTCAGTGTTAATTGTATAATTACTATCTTATCCCTAGTGTTATATTATAATCTAATGGTTTAGATTGGTTCTGCACTAAATTAAGGTTCTGCAATGATCCCAACCCTATATATATATATATATATATATATATATATATATATATATATATATAGGGTCAGGTTCTATGGGGCACATGTATGCATTGTGCACTTTGGGAACCTGTATGCACCGTTAGATCTTGAATGTTTAATGGTTCAGATTGTAGTGGCAAAATGGTAATTAACTTGGAAATGGGTGCACGGGTGCATAACTTCTCGCGTGCGGAAGGGCAAAATCGGAAGATGCTTGAATTCAGAAAATATTCTATCCGAATCTAAACAAACATGATGCATCTTCATCCAATTTATTGGATTCGTCTTCAAACACGATGCATCTTCATCCAATTCAATTTCAAACATGATGCATTTCGACCATATTCATCCTCATCTTTGTTCCATCATTATGCATCACCAAAATGGTGATGCATTTCGGCCATATTCAACCTTGTCTTTGTTCAATCATTATGCATCACCAAAATCGTGATGCATTTTGACATTTAAACGTGTTAATTTCGTGATGCATCTCTGAATTTTAAATGTGTTCATCAACGTCTTCAATGTGTTCATCATTGTCGTGATGCATTGCTGTTGTGCATCATGTTTGAAACAACCAATACCATATGCTCCAACTATTTCTTGGAAGCAATAACCACCAACATTAATAAAGAATCTTAGAATTCTTTGACTAGCCATAAGCATGATACAGAATCGTAGAATGAACTGTTTGTGAAAAAACTGATACTCAAAAACCATGATCAACAGACGCAAGCAAATTCTCGTCAACATCGATGCACAGGTATGGTGCAGAGTTGCATACCGACGGTGGACAGCGATGGTGGTGTTGGGTCTGGCGGTAGTAGTAGTGGTTGTCTTGTGAAAACTGATTGAGAGAAAGAGAGATGGAGAGAGACTAGCCATGAAAGAGAAATGTAAAGAGAGAGAAAAGAGATGGATTTATGGAAAGGTGGTTGATCATTTTAATAAGTTTCCTAAATAAATGATAAATATTAAATTAAATCTTATAATTTAACAATATATTATTAAGCATTCCCAAAACGCCCTTAATGCACCCTTTGTAAACAAGCAATGCATTTTTGGTTCCCATTTGGTTCCCGATGCATATGGTGCCCCATAGAACCTCAATCTATATATATATATATATATATATATATATATATATATATATATATATATATATATATATATATATATATATATATATATATAATAATTATGCATCACCAAAATGGTGATGCATTTCGGCCATATTCAACCTTGTCTTTGTTCAATCATTATGCATCACCAAAATGGTGATGCATTTTGACATTTAAACGTGTTAATTTCGTGATGCATCTCTGAATTTTAAATGTGTTCATCAACGTCTTCAATGTGTTCATCATTGTCGTGATGCATTGCTGTTGTGCATCATGTTTGAAACAACCAATGCCATATGCTCCAACTATTTCTTGGAAGCAATAACCACCAACATTAATAAAGAATCTTAGAGTTCTTTGACTAGCCATAAGCATGATACAGAATCGTAGAATGAACTGTTTGTGAAAAAACTGATACTCAAAAACCATGATCAACAGACGCAAGCAAATTCTCGTCAACATCGATGCACAGGTATGGTGCAGAGTTGCATACCGACGGTGGACAGCGATGGTGGTGTTGGGTCTGGCGGTAGTAGTAGTGGTTGTCTTGTGAAAACTGATTGAGAGAAAGAGAGATGGAGAGAGACTAGCCATGAAAGAGAAATGTAAAGAGAGAGAAAAGAGATGGATTTATGGAAAGGTGGTTGATCATTTTAATAAGTTTCCTAAATAAATGATAAATATTAAATTAAATCTTATAATTTAACAATATATTATTAAGCATTCCCAAAACGCCCTTAATGCACCCTTTGTAAACAAGCAATGCATTTTTGGTTCCCATTTGGTTCCCGATGCATATGGTGCCCCATAGAACCTCAATCTATATATATATATATATATATATATATATATATATATATATATATATATATATATATATATATATATATATATATATAACAAGATGTAATAATGTAAATAGTATTTAAAGATACACAACACATTTTGCATGCAAGAACCGGACAATATGATTATGAAGGTCCACTTTATATATTAATTTAGGATGCTTTTATTTATATAGCAATAACATTATCATGTTCATCGAGCCATGCACACACTATGGGCTTTTCATGTAACAGATTTGTCTATATTGGGTTTGGTATGGGCCGACTATTCTGGGCATCTGGCAACTTCTTGGTTCACCCCTTTCACATTTACTTCATAAACGTTCGTTCTTTTTGTTTTATTTTGTTTTTTATTATTATTTTTTTAATTAATTATGAACTTGGTACAAATGTTCCTGTAAATTCATTCGACTCTGGTCATAGGGACTTGAACTGCATTGTAACGTAACTAAACTGGTACCATCTGATTTGGATCTATTCAAATTTATACAATTATTTTATTATAAATGTTTGAGTAAATAATATCCGACCTAACAAATACCCCTAGTCATGTTCTTGTTTTTGGATTTGTTCGGTCATTTTCCTTTTTATTATTATCGCCGTTTGTTAATCAAGACTTATTTGACCATTTGCTTTAGAGCAATTATGTTACACTTGTCAATTAAGAACACATGAATTTATACCCCCATATTATAAAATGGTGTTAAGACTTGTTGTAGTATATAACTAAATTATCAAAAATCTTAAGAGTTGTATTCAACTATCCTGTATGTTTGGATTTAAATATTTTATCAATTTGATGTAAATTATAACACATGCAAAAAAAGACATTGTTATTTTAGTTAGGATCTTAAGATCCCGACTTAAGTTTTGATCTTATGAAGTAAAAACGCTTTTGGGTAAGATCTCGATATTGACAACCTTGTTTAAGAGCATGTTTTAACTTTCAAAAGTGATTGCAGATTTTAAACATCAGACATTAGGGTCACGTCTTATATTTCAGAGCTGAGATATGGTAGCAATTACAAAGTTTATTATAATAAGAGTTGTATGGTTAGAAACTTAGAATTAATTTAATAGGAGGGTCACTCGTCTAAGCCGATTAGCATATAAAGAATTTTTCTAAATCAATTTGTTGTGGTTCTAGTTTCACCTTAAATAAAGAGATGACACATAATAAACAAATGGTAATGTTCATCAACTTTAAAGAAAATAATAATAAACTGAATACGATCAACAAATACTTATAGATAGATCAAATCATGCTTATCAAATAATCGTTTAAACATCAATGGCAATAGCCAAAGAAATGTTTCCATGGTTATAAATTTTTGGTGATCATAACAATAAAGTCTTAATATATAAAATTGAAGTTGCCATAATTGGGTTTTGTTTTTATAATAAACATTGCAAGTGATCATAAAAAAATAAAGATCACATGTAAGTTATCTTACATTATTCAGTATCTATAATAACAGACATAAAAATTTTTGGTGATCATAACAATAAAGTCTTAATATATAAAATTGAAGTTGCCATAGTTGTGTTTTGTTTTTATAATAAACATTGCAAGTGATTATAAAAAAATAAAGATCACATGTAAGTTATCTTACATTATTCAGTATCTATAATAACAGACATAAAATTTTTTGGTGATCATAACAATAAAGTCTTAATATATAAAATTGAAGTTGCCATAGTTGTGTTTTGTTTTTAAAATAAACATTTCAAGTGATCATAAAAAAATAAAGATCACATGTAAGTTATCTTACATTATTCAGTATCTATAAAACAGACATAAAATTTTTTGGTGATCATAACAATAAAGTCTTAATATATAAAATTGAAGTTGCCATAGTTGTGTTTTGTTTTTAAAATAAACATTTCAAGTGATCATAAAATATAAAGATCACATGTAAGTTATCTTACATTATTCAGTATCTAACTATCTATAAAACAGACATAAAAAGTGTAAGATTTTATATCAGTTATCCAACATGGTATCAGAGCTAGTTTTATAAATCTATAAAATTAGCTATAATACCATGAAAGATGACATAATACAAAATCTCAACTTATCTAATATAAATGCATTGGATTATATAAGATAAGAACATGTACTATATTTGTTCCATGTGGGATTAGAACTTAGTAGTAGAATGGCTTTAATGAGATATACAAACCATGTCATTTATACATTTATTTAAACAGGAATTTAAGACTTGTTAAGTATGTTGCTTTAAAAGTTTGAGTTATTTATATGTGAACTATTTTTTGTGTGTTTTATCAGAGCTCGTACTTTTCCGTAAAGGGCTACTTATTTACTCCCAACATCGAGTACACCACCACTAGCTAAAAGTTGTGTAAAGGTATGCTTTTGTACACCGGTTTCAAAATCGTTTGTTTCAGTAATTGAAAAACAAATGTAAATCATTCTCATCTATACTTTTCATGCAAGACTTGCAATAAAAATATAACAAGAAACAATATGTAATAATGTAAATAGTATATAAAGATACACAAACACATTTTAAATGCAAGAACCGTAGAATATGAAGGTCCACTTGATATATTAATTAAGGATAGTTTTCTACATCAACAATTAGCATGTTTATCGAACCATACATGCATGGGCTTTTCATGTAACTGATTTGTCTATATTGGGTTTTCTATGGGCCGACTATTATGGGCTATGGCCATCTGGTAAGTTCTTGGTTCACCCATTTCACATGAAACGTTCATTCTCTTTTTTTAATTAATTGTGGGCTTGGGCTCTTGGCCATTTTGAACGATGGTCCTGTGAATTCCAAACATGGATTCGACTCTGGTCATAGCCTCATGGGGACTTGGGACTAGAGGTGCACGAAAAATCCGGTTATCCGATTTTGATCCGAATCCGATCCGAAAACGGTTTCCTTGTAACCGGATTTTTTTGAAACCGGACCGGTTTTAAACCAAACCGGTTTTTCAACCGGTTAAGCAGTTTATCAGAGGACCGGTTTTTTTACCGGATAATTAACCGGTTTTTTTGTAACCGGTTAAAAAACCGGTTTTTATCCGAAAAAAATCCGATTTTTACCCACTTCGAAAATATAGCCGTTTGAACATTTCTAGCCGTTTTTGGACCGTTTTTTTACCGTTTTTTCTTAAAAAATTTACCATTATGCCACCTAATGGTTTATAAATAGGTTAGAAATGTTTTTGGTTGATTACAATTGATTCAAAACACTCTCAATTGATATTTTCGGTATTCTCCAACTCTCTCGTTTGATATTTTCGGTATTATCCAACTTTCTCGTTTCATATTTTCGGTATTCTCCAACTCTCGTAATCCCGAAAATTCCAAGTAATCTTTTTCTTTCATCTCAAATGGCTTCTAACACTCCCGAAACGACCGGACAATCTTCCGTCGGTGGAAATCTTGAAGTTGTTCGGGTGCTGGAGAATAAACGTAACAAAGAAATTTGGGATCATTATGATTTGTGTGAAATGTCAAATGGTTCGAGAAAGGCTCGTTGCAAACTTTGTCAAAAGTTTTTTGCGGCCGAAGGAAACACGACGTTGAAAAATCATATTACAAAAGCATGCAAGACACTTCGGATGAGAGCCGATCCTACTCAACCGAACGTTACCCCGCAAGGTGGCGTTTTTATTTACGATAATGATAAATTACGGGAAGCGTTTACAAAATTCGTGATTACGAAATCGTTGCCGTTTGATCACTTTGACGATGAAGCTTTCACGACGATGATTCAACAATTGTTGCAACCACGCTATACGCAAGTAAGTCGTACTACCCTTCGTCGTGACGCTTTAAAAATGTGGAGTGTTGCGAGGGAAAAAATGATTTTGGGTTTTCTAGAACATAATTATAGTGTTTCGTTAACTTGCGACGTTTGGAGCGCTCCTCACAACACCGGAAATTCTTTTTTAGCCGTTACGGCACATTGGTTAGATTCAAAAACTTGGCAAATGATGAAAAGAACAATCGCGTTTGATTTATTCGGCGAACCACATACCGGTGCAAATTTATTTGCACTTTTAAAACGTGTGATTTGCCTTTATAAATTAGAAGCAAAAGTATTTTCGATTTCTTTTGATAATGCGTCGAATAATACAAACGCGGTTCCTAGATTAAAATTGCTATTAAATCCTATTTTAGATGACACTTTTTTTCATACTCGTTGTGTTGCACATATTATTAATTTATCCGTGCAAGCCGGGTTGGAGGTTATTGAACCGATTAGATTAGAATTTAGAGCGATGATAAAATCGGTTCTTTGTAGTAATAGCCAAAGACTAAATGCATATAGACGTTTTTGTAAATCGGTTAATAAAAAAGCTTTAAGTGCGAATTTAGACGTTCCAACTCGTTGGAACTCGACATGGATGATGATGCACTCCGCGTTAAGGCAAAGGGAAACGTTGCAACCGTTTCACAATCGCCTATACGAGAAGGGCCATGTTCCAAGTGTTTATCCGAGTTCGAGTTGGGAAATGATTGCGAAAATAACCGATTTGTTAAAAGTTTTTAAATACGCAACAACTTTTTTATCCGGTGTATATTATCCTACTAGCCCTTTGGTTTTAAATCAAATTTATTTGTTAGCTTCCAAATTAAATGATTATGAATTTGAAGGCCAAGTATTTGACAATATTGGCAAAGCAATGAAAGAAAAACTTTTGAAATATTTTAAGGAAATCCCACCGGTTTTTACTTGTGCCGCCGCTTTAAACCCGACGGTAAATGTTGGTGGCGTTGAAACATTAATTGAAAGTACTGCATTTGCTTTTGGTTTACACGAAGATTTAACCGAGCCCAATTTTATTCAAAATCAAATAAACTATTTTAACAAATGTTTCCGGGAGTTATTCGATAAATATTTAACTAAATATGGTGCGAGTAATATAATACAAGAACAAATGAGGAGATGGGAATCATCTAGTAGGGGAACCGGTATATCTCTTTTTAACACACTTTTAAATTCGCAATCGAAACGAGCACGTACTAATACCCCGACTAGCGAGTTAGGACACTATATTGCAAGTGATATTATTTCAACTATGACATATGATGAGTTTGAAAACCTTGATCTTTTGGCTTGGTGGAAAGAAAAGGAACCGGTATATCCGATTCTAGCCGCCATGGCCCGTGATTTACTAACCGTCCAAGCTTCCACGGTAGCTTCGGAATCTGCTTTTTCTGTTAGTGGCAGGGTTATATCGCAACGGAGGTCGAGACTAAGTCCGGAGTCGATAGAATGTTGTATATGTTTGAAGGATTATTTGGATGGAGCGGCTCGAGTGCAACACGTAACGACATTAGAAGATTCAATCGACGTCGAGTTGGAAACAAATATACACAACGAAGAAGTTGAACTTGGAATATCACCTCCAAACGAAGAAAACGAAGACGACGATGATATAGAACCCGAATACCAAAATTTGGGTGCATAGAAGAAAAGAAAAAAAAGATTGTGAATTTTTAGTTGTCGTAGTTTGAAACTTTGAATTATAAGTTGTAGTTTGAATTATAAGTTGTCGTAGTTTGAATTGTAAGTTGTCGTAATTTGAATTTTTAAACTTCTTATGTATTTTATAATCAAATATAATATAAAAATATATTTGATTGGAGTAAAATATATGTGTTTAACTTAATTTATAAATTATAATTAATTGTAAATTTGTTAATTTCTTAGATTTATAGAATTATAGCCCAAAAATTAAAAAATGATGGCCCAAAAAAAATGCCCAAAAAAGAAATGTTAGCCCAAAAAGAAATGTTAGCCCATACAAAAGAGGAGCCCAACCGAAGCCCAAAAAAAAAAAAAGAAATTCTGAAAAAATCGGTTTTTTTGTAACCTAAACCGGTTATACCGGTTCCACTTTATCCCCCCCAAAACCGGTTAGAATCCGGTCCGGTTTTTTAAATAACCGTTTTTTTTGCAAAAAAACCGGTCCGGTTTTTATCCGAACCGGTTCGGTTACAAACCGGCTTTTGTGCATCTCTACTTGGGACTGTAAGCCTGTGGATGTATGGTAGAGATCATAAAAGTCGGATTGTAACCGAAAAACTGATCCAGTTTTTTTAATAACCGGTTTGGATCCTCACCTGTTTTGAACCCAATAATATGTAACCTATGTAACCGGTTTTGGATATAAAAAAACCAAAATTTTCATAAACTGGTTATAAAAAATCTGGCTTTTTATAGAAAATTCCTATTTTTTTATATTTTGGGCTTTCTATTTGGGTTTGATTATTTTTTTATCATTTTTTTATATATTTTTAATTTGGGCTTTTATTTTTTATAATATTGGGCTTTTTAAAACTATTTTATGAATTTTGATTTATAACTCATAAGTTATAAACTTATAACTATAATTAAGAAAATAAAACTTCAAACAAATATAGTTTTACTCCAATCAAATATATTTTATATTATATTTTGGATTTTTTGTGCACCTCTACCGTGTGGTTTGATTCATTTCAAATTTGTAAATTTTATTATAAATGTTAAAAAGAATAATACCGGCCTAACAAATACCTCCAATCATGTTCTGGTTTTCGGATTTGTTCGGTCATTTTTCTTTTTAATTGTTGATCTTAAACATAGGGATAAGCCAAAGGCAAATTGACCGGTTTCTATTTAGTTTATACTTAATGTTTTGTAACATTAGATTAATACCTGTCTGTAATCCGTATACCGTAGAATTTAGAATTCTATCCTAAATATATAGCAAAAAAAATAATGTTACTTTACATTGAGAAAATCAACGAAACTTTGTGTATATGTGTTGGGTGTCTTTTGTGCATGTTTGTGGGGGTTTGATTGTTGATTAATTAATTTCTAATATTGCTTATCAATTAATTTAATTGTAGTGGTTGGGTCCATAAATGATGACCCATTATTCAAACATCTCATGTTTTTCAATTTTCATCAACATAATTTTCTATTATTTATAATCATTGATTCTTCAATTCAAATTCACCAAATGATTTTTTTAAGGAAAAACAAAAAAGATTGACCCGATGAAATATTTATTTTCAAATATACTATTTGATTTTAGAGAATATTCTTAAAAGTTAAGAAAATATTATCTAATGATGTAATATATAATTTAAATAAGTAAAAATTATAATCTATATCTATATCTATTTTATACTATTAAAAGAGTAACTATACTCATTTCTGGTGAAACCACGTGTCGTCACCATGAATCGACACGTGACATTTATAGATTTTAAAAATAATAAAGAAATTTAAATCAAATCTATCCAAATCTAATATAATTTATTTTTAAATTCAAATCAAATCAAATCAAACAAAATCTAATACTCTACTAACTTATTAATTAAATTTATCCAAATCTAATATAATCCACTTTTAAATTCAAATCAAATTAAATCAAACAAAATCTAATAATTCTTACTAACTTATTAATTATAATATAATAAAAGTTTAAAAAATATATAAGGAAAAGAAATACTCTTCACATATATTTAGAAATATACAAAATTAATAGGTCATAATAAATAATAATATCATTGTTTGCACAACAGCTCTCTAATGACCTTGCTTAATTGAAGAACACCTGCTAATCCCACAAACTCCGAATCAAACTCTGCAATATGAAAACTAGAAAGAAAGATCAGTGTGTCTACACAGGGAAGGTTCCCTGTGAGACACCTCCGACGGTCAAGTCAGCTCTTTGTTCCATTACGTTTCTTGGGAAAGTTAGTAATATCTGGGAGAAAAATAATGTGGAGAAGATGATGAGAAAATAATGAACTTGACCCCTTTAGGGTTACCTCCTTTTGCATATATCTGAGAAGAGCCGCAGATACTACCTTTTTTGTCTTTTTCCTTGCGATCCCAATGTTTTGTCCCCTAATGGAGACAAAACATTCTCTGATTACTGCGTAGGTACCTTCCACTAAACCGAGCTGTCCTTTTCTGAGATACCCAGCAACAACCTTGTCTTTTTCTGAAGGACATGTTTTTAATTCTTATTTACAGGTGGAAATTCCCTGTGGATACACGTGTCCAGTCGGGAATGCCCACTAACAAAGTAAATGGGCAATTGCTTGCCCTTTCTGTCAGTTAACAGTACAGCACTGGCCGAATCCTGTGAGGCTGCCAAGTACATAATTAAATTTTCACCCACAGCGGGTGCAGTGATCATTGGAAGAGATTGGATACATGCTTTCATCTGGCTAAAGGCGTGTTCCGCCTCGGGTGTCCACCGGAACTGGCTCTTTTCTAAGCACCCTTTGAGAGTTTTGAAAAAGGGAGAGGACTTTTCTGCCGCCTTGGAGAAGAATCTTCCCAGAGCCGCCAACTTCCCGCTCAAACTTTGCACCTCCTTTAGCGTTGATGGTGACTTAAGAGAAAGGATGTCCTTAACTTTCTTCGGGTTCGCATATATTCCCTCTGGGGTGATTATGTGGCCAAGGAATTGCCCTTTGATCATCCCGAAGGAGCATTTTTCCGGATTCAACTTCATACCAATTTCCCGAAGAGTGGCAAAGGTTTCGGCTATATCCAAGAGGAGGGATTCCTCCGTTCTGCTTTTGATGACCATGTCATCCACATAGGCCTCTAAATTTCTTCCGATCTGACCTCTGAACGCCGTGTCTATCAGACGCTGATAAGTGGCACCTGCATTCTTTAAGCCAAAAGGCATCTTTTGATAACAAAAGACTCCCATATCTGTGTGGAAAGCTGTCTTCTCCTCGTCTCCCAAGGCCATCTGAATCTGGTGATAACCTTTGTAAGCATCTAAGAAGCACTTCCACCTGAATCCTGTAAGAGTCTCAATTTTCCAATCTATCTCTGGCAGGGGGTAGCAATCCTTGGGGCATGCCTTATTTAAATCTGTGAAATCAACACACATTCTCCAGGTACCATTAGATTTTCTTACCATGACGGGATTCGCCACCCAAGTAGGGTATTGAACCTCCATTAATATTCCTGCCTGAACCAGCTTTGCTACCTCCTCGCACACGGCTTTGCTTCTTTCAGGGGCTAAAGACCGCTTTTTCTGACATACGGGTGTAACGGAGGGGGAAACTTTCAAATGATGGTCTGTAGCATATGTCCCTCCATCTTTAACATTGATTATTCTAGGAACCCCTTCCATATCTTCCGGCTTCCAAGCAAAGACCCCTGCATTTTTTTCTAACATTTCTATCAGCGCCATCCTTCCTTGTGGCGACAAAGACTTTCCAACTGCCACACTTTGCTCCGGGAACGATGGGTTTATGGAAACCCTTTCAAAATCATCCAGGCTGAGGTCAGTCAAGGGTTCTTCTTCTGCCTGGCTCTCCGACTTCATGGTCTCTACCGTCATACAATCTACAGGAGCCATTCCTTTTGACCGAACGGTGATCCTTCCCCCTGACGTCAGGAGCGACACTGTTGAATGGGGTGTGGAAACTATCATCTCCATGCGTTTCATTGCGGTCCTCCCCAAAATGACATTATAGGGAGATGGGGATTCTATCACGACAAACTCTACTTCCCCTTCCCATCGTGCAGGCGGTGCTCCGACCCTCAAGGGTAATACTAAAGTTCCCTTCGGCCACCTTACCTCTCCAGCGAAACCAGTAAGGGGTGTAGCTGTAGGTCTGAGTAGGCGGCGTTCCTTATCTGATAGCTGATTGAAACAGTGCACGTACATCACTTCACATGCACTCCCGGTGTCACAGTAGACCTTGTGAATAAGGTTGTCTCCCACTTCCACATCGATCAGAATCGGGTCTGTTGAGAGTTCTGCATGGTCTCCCTTTCGCCCACATACAATCTCTAAGTCAACCCTGTCGGAAGACTTTTTCTTACGCTTCCCCCCAGAATCGGCCCAATTGATCATATGTATCTCATTGAGTGGTTTAGAAGCTACAGGATGATCTTGCGGTTGTTTCCCTTCCCTTTGCCAGCCGTGCTTCTTGGCTCCCGAAGCTTCCCCTTCGACTTTCGGAGTCTTGATTCCTTTGACCAGGTGGGCCAATTTTCCGGACTTAACTGCTTTTTCCACCTGTCTTTTCAATTCTATACAAAAATTTGTGTCATGACCGAAATCCTCATGAAATTCACAATAACGGGACCTATCTTTGTTTTTAGGATTTCCTGGCATTCTAGGCGGTGGCCTAAATGAGGAACTCACCTTTTCAGTTAGCAATATTTCATGTGGAGTTTTGGAGAGGGAAGAAAACAAACTCTGCCCTGGGGGCTTGGTGAACGATTGTGGCCGCCTCTCGTATGGGGACGATCGAGATGAGCTCCTTCCCTGTGAAAACCTGTCCGAATGATTTCGCGCCTGGGAATTTTGCCTTTGAGCTTCATGACCCTGCTTTCGATTCACTGGTGTTCCGTAGTTGGCTGTTTCCTTCGATCTAATGAACGAATAAACCTTATCCAAGAGCTCTTGGTAGGTACTGGGTAATTCCGCCGATAACGTTTCTATTAACTGCCTGGTGCGGAGCCCATGAATGAAACCGGATATCTTTGAGTCTTCATTAAGTGCCCTGATTTGCTGGCTCTCCAAATTATACCTTTCCACAAATGCTCTGACATTCTCCCCCTCTAACTGTTTTATATTGTGCACCTCTAAATGAGTTTTGGTATACTTTTTCTGCTGCATGAAGTTCATCCGGAAACTAGCCTTCAAGTCGTCAAAACTCTGCACTGACCCTGCTAGTAGGCCATCAAACCATAACCTGGCCATTCCCTTCAGCGTCAAAGGGAACATATGACAAGCTACCGGCACGGACCACCTGGAAATTTTTACTATCCCCGCAAAGAGTCTCAAATGATCATCTGGATCTCCCGTTCCGTCGTACATGCCGATGCTTGTAGGGAACTTTAGCCCTTCTGGCAGGGGGTATTCTTCAATCCACCGAGCAAAGGGAGACGGCTCCGCGGGCGTACTACCGGTAACAGGGGGTGGTGGGGCCGATGCTCTGAATATTCCTTCTGGAATCCAGCTTCCCCGAGGGGGATACTGTTGACCGCCACCAAACCACCCCGGATATCCCTACTGATACCCAGCATATGGTCCATACTGCCAATAATTTTCAAAGCCTACTCCGAGAAGCCCTCTGGGGTGCCACACTCCTTCTGGTCTAGACGAAACCCCTGCAGTAACTGACGGGTTGATTGTTGAGGTGAGTGAGATGGCGGAAACTTGGGGTAACGTTTGCATGGACGAAGGCTGATGGGAGCTGGTCTCCGACTGCTGCATGATGGTGACCGAAGTTGCCATGGTGGGTTGATGAGTAGGATAAAAAGGGTATGTCTGTGGGTACACTACCGACGGGGAGAATGTTGCCTGCTGGGTAATCCATGATGGGAGAGGGGGAAGGTTAAGTGAAGCCAACCTTCGCTCTTCCTCCTCACGAACAAAAAGTTGCGCCGGCACGCTGGCTAACATTGCCCTCCTATCTCTTTCTTGCCCTAGGAGGTGCGATAAGGTTCCAAAATTCTGCTGGACAAAAGACGGGTCTACCGAAATTTCAGTCTGGGAATTCCCTCCCATAACGGAGGGTCCTCCTGTCTGATTGAGATCCACGGCTTGGGGATCCTGACTTCGACCGGGGGGGGGGGGGGGGGGGTTTCTAGGATGACTGGGGATTCCGACATAGAGAGGTGAGGTTGAGGAGTTTCTTTTGAGCTAGTCATTTTTGAGGAAAAGAAAGGAAACTCAAGCTATTGAAGGAAATGAAATGAAGAAGAGAACGGAGCTAATTCACGCCGGTCCCACGGATGGCGCCATTTGTTTGCACAACAGCTCTCTAATGACCTTGCTTAATTGAAGAACACCTGCTAATCCCACAAACTCCGAATCAAACTCTGCAATATGAAAACTAGAAAGAAAGATCAGTGTGTCTACACAGGGAAGGTTCCCTGTGAGACACCTCCGACGGTCAAGTCAGCTCTTTGTTCCATTACGTTTCTTGGGAAAGTTAGTAATATCTGGGAGAAAAATAATGTGGAGAAGATGATGAGAAAATAATGAACTTGACCCCTTTAGGGTTACCTCCTTTTGCATATATCTGAGAAGAGCCGCAGATACTACCTTTTTTGTCTTTTTCCTTGCGATCCCAATGTTTTGTCCCCTAATGGAGACAAAACATTCTCTGATTACTGCGTAGGTACCTTCCACTAAACCGAGCTGTCCTTTTCTGAGATACCCAGCAACAACCTTGTCTTTTTCTGAAGGACATGTTTTTAATTCTTATTTACAAGTGGAAATTCCCTGTGGATACACGTGTCTAGTCGGGAATGCCCACTAACAATCATCTTATATATTTTTGTTTAAAAAATAATATTTATATCTTTATCTTTTTATTTGTTATATTTTATATATATATTAAAAATATCCGCGTAATAAGCGGGTAATAAACTACTATTATAATAAAAGAAAACATGTTTTGCCACATGTCAATCTCTTAATGCACCACTTTTTTAGTTTCCCGCTCTTTTTTCCTAATTTAGAACCACACAAGAATAAATTTAATTAATGAAAGAATAATTAAATAGTTTTCTAGCTTTATTTCCTTAAATTAATCACTTCAATTCATTATATTAAAAACAATTAAACTAATAGCTTACTAATAACTAAAATATATATTTCTTCAGATTTATAACTTGTATATTAATAATTTGTTATTTTTTGTTGATTGCTTAATTGATATATTAAAACATGTTTCTATCATCAACATTTATTTATTAATATAGTATTACTAAATTTATTTTTTAGTTAAATCATACTCAGTATAACATGTTGACAAATTAGGTACAATTTTTCGTTCTTGTATTTTATATGTTTTCTTTCATAAAAATTCTACAAATTTATTGTTTTTTAAAATTTAAATTAAGCGTTACATGTTTCAATGTTATATAAAATGTATACAGTATTAAAATCTACTTTTATTCTTCAACTTTTTCATTATTATTACTTATTAGTACCAATTATAATCAATTTTAGATCCTTTATATATCAATAATAAAAAAAACATAAATAAAAAATTTATATATCTATAGGAGCGTGATTTCAAAGTATATATCATTGCATATACATGAAATACAATAATATGACAATTTTCACTTAGTTGTACATTTAATAATCTAATATTTAGATAAAAAATATTGTTTTAAAATTAACATAATCACAAATATTATAATTTTTATTAAGTTTTTATAATACGATTAAAGTTTTAAACATGCTTTTATTTTAAATATTTGTTTATTTTAATTAGAAATAAAAAAGTCATTATTTAATAAATTTTATATTATGTAAACTACGTAATCTTTAGTTATGTAATAATTTAGGTAACCATCAATTAATTCAAAATCTAAATTTGTTTTTGTAATATTATGTTTTAATTAAGTATATATTAAATGTGAAAGTGAAATTCTTTTAATTTATGCATGATCATTTAACAAATTTGATGTTATTTAAATTATGTAATCTTATGTTTACTAACTTTATAAAATTAATAATAAATAACTATCATTTGGAAAAACTTATCTTTTTCTGTATTAATGGATTGATAATAACATAACAACAAAGAAAAAAACTATAAAAGAAAATATGAATACACTTATCAATTTTTAAAGGTTAATTTTATATGTCTTTACATTATAACTGTACATTTTATACTTTATATCAATTTGATAAATTTTTACACCAACTTAATATTAATGCATTATTGATATTTTTAGCATCATTTAAACTATATATTATAAAAGAATAATTATTAGTAAACCATACCCATGTAATATATCTATAAATACTAAAAGAGTAACTATACTCATTTCTTGTGAAGCCACGTGGTCATCACCATGAATATAAACGTGACATTTATAGCTTTTAAAAATAATAAAGAAATTTAAATTGTATATAATATAATCTACTTTTAAATTCAAATCAAATCAAATCAAACAAAATTATGTTTAGTTTTGTAAGAAAATAATTATTATTCATATACATTTAGGAATATATAAAATTAATAGGTCATAATAAATAATAATATCATTCTTCTATTTTTTTAAAAAAAATAACATTTATAACTTTGCTGTTTAATTTATTATATTTTATATATTAAAATTATCCGCGTAATACGCGGGCAATAAACTAGTAAACTACTAAAAATGAAACACGTTAAATAGGATTGAACCGATCTAAAATTTAAATAAGATAAAAATGAATTGAAATAATTTGAGCCTCCAAAGTTCTTTTCTCTTTAAATATAAAGTAATTGCATATATGATCCTTTAACTATCTCCAAATTGCAGTTATCGTCCTTTTTTCGAAAACGTTATAATTTGGGTGTTTTATGTATCAAAAAGTTGCAATTAAGGTCCTTTCTAACAGAATCCGTTAAATGTCTCTGTTAAGTCAATAACATTTTCGTCTTTTTAAAAATAAAGAACCTTTTTTGCAATTTTTCTTCTTATTATTAATATTGACATTATTATTATTATTATTATTATTATTATTATTATTATTATCATCAGCATCATAATCATCGAAACAAAACACTTCTTCTTCACATCTCCAGTGGCGGACCCAGCCACCGAAGCAGTGGCGTAGCCACATTGGGAGTAGGGTGGGCCATGGCCACCCCCACCCACTCACTCACTTTTTCTCTCTCTCTCTCTCTCTCTCTCTCTCTCTATATATATATATATATATATATATATATATATATATATATATATATATATATATATATATATCTTCAATACATAGTTTTTTTTATAAAATATACATAAATAAAATTTAATACATAGAAATATACATTTGTAATAAAAATACAGAATTAGTATTACTGTTTGTCATAAAATTATTATTTTTCATGCTTTCTAAATATAGATAAACAACAAGTACTTTTTTTTATCATACTTTTTATTATAATATATATACCTAGTATTACTTACTATTATTAAAATTCAAAGATGTACTCTCAATACCATCCAAAAGCTACATACTCTTTTGAATCAGAGCATATATAAATGCACGTGTGCGCGCACACACACACATATATTCAGATTTTTCAATGCATACGGATTCCTAATAACTAATTTGGCCCACCTAAAAATGAAATCCTGGCTACGCCACTGGGGAAGGGACCCGTTGCACAAATATTCGTCGCGTTCACGGTTCGAAAATTAAAATGATTTTTTTGGTCGGGTCAGATCAACACATGGATATTTATAATTTAAAATTAAACATGTAATCTTAAAATAGAATAATAAATAATGCATAAAAATGCAATTTATTATGAAATATAAGTTATTAAGTTAAGAAATTACCTCTCACAGTTGCTTTCTTTGACTTTTCATATTTTGGAATCGATCAATAGAAGTTTCATTGACACCATCGAAAATATTTCATTTCAATCGCACAAATCAGAACAGTGTTCTAAAATTTATGGTCTCGCTTCTTCTACCTCTTTTTTCTTTTTAAAGTTGGTTAAGGCTAAAAGGTTTAAAAGAATTGGGCTTAAAAATTAAAATTATTATTGAGTTTGAAATTGGATTAAAATAATGTTGGGTTTAAAAAGGATATTGGGTTAATGGGTTTAGAATTTAGTATTGGGTTTATTGAGTTTCAACTTTTAGAAATATTATTGGATGTAGTTCATTTATTTGATTAATTACTTATTTAGTTATTTAGGTAATCAACTTGTTTTTTTGAGGTATCAATTTTTTTTAAAAGTAACGTTGCACACAAGATTTTTTTTAATACTATAAGTTGCACACATAAAAGTTCGTCGGTTGCACGTATAAAATTTTTAAAAATTTTCCACTACAAAACGAAGTTATTTGGGAGGGGACCCGTTGCACAGGCTACCCCTCCCTCTTGAGTAAGTCCGCCACTGCACATCTCCTTCTTCTCCATATTATCAAAACAAAACCCTAAAATCATTATCTCCACATCTCCTTCTTCTCTAGCCACATCCACCTTCTTCTCCCACATCTCCTTCTTCGTATCATCATCCCATCGTCGCCAATCGTCCAATTTAGGTTTTAGATGGGAGGAGGAAAGAAGAGATCGGTGGTGGCTATGGTGGTTAGGTGGTAGCGGAACCAAGAGGTGACCAAGGTAACAAAACAATCGCCTCCAACTACCAGCACCAGTGGTAGGCCGTCGCCGCCACCTTTCCTTTCCTCTTTCAAATGATTGCGACCACCACCGTTCAACAACACCTCCCACCTCCTTTGTTCATTTTTTTTTCAAATATGGATTTTTAGGTAAGGTTTTTTGGTTTAAAGGGTTTAGTTTTTTATATCAAAGTGTTTCTATGATTTTTTTTTCAAAGTGTTTCTAGGCCTGATGATGTTTTCGATTCAAGATTCAGATTAGGGATTTTATGTTTTACCCCTTTCGTCTTCATCACCATTCTAATCATCGCCAAGAACATCTTGAACCCAGATGAATAACATTTTAATCGAAGGGTTTTAGAAGTTCAAATTTCTCCCTCACTTTCTGTCTGATCAGTTCATATGCTCACTTTTTCTTTGGTTTCCATTGAAGGGTTTTGGAAATGTTCATTCGTGATTTAGAGTTTTTGAGTTTGATTTCTGCTCGATTTCATGTTTAAATATCAGATATGTTCTTGACATGAGTGGTTGCTTGGCCGGAGGAGGTGGTCAAAGGCTGGAAGAACGAACAATGAACATGAACATTCATCATTAGTGTGATACTAGCAGATGGAGAAATTTTTTAATTTCTTATTAATTATAAATAATAATAATAATAATAATAATAATAATAATAATAATAATAATAATAATAATAATAATAATAACAACAACAACAACAACAATAATAATAATGCAAATAATAAGATAAAATTGTAAAAAAGTCATTTATCTTTAAAAAGACGAAAATGTCATTGACTTAACAGAGACATTTAACGGATTTTGTTAGAAAGGACCGTAAATGCAACTTTTTGGTACATAAAACACCCAAATTGCAACGTTTTCGAAAAAAAGGACGATAACTGCAATTTGTAGATAGTTAAAAGATCATCTATGCAATTAACTCTTAAATAAATTTTAAAATTATTTGTAATCATAATTTAAATATATTATTTTTTAAAGCATGGACTTGATTGGTTAAGTGACTGATTCGAAAAGAACCCACACACATGTATATATTATATATACGAATTTTTTTCAATAAATTAATCTCATTATTAAAAAGATAAATGAAACTTGAAAGAAAGGAACGTCTCTTTAAATAACATTTTTCTAGAAACAAAAAAACAAAAAGGAGAGACCGAAGGTGAAATGCCTTATTTATACATCACTATTGGAATTTTAAATAATTTAAATAAATATGAAAATGGTTTAGTAGTTAAAAAAAATGAATTCAAAAGATAAAAATGGAAATTGCGTGGAACCACTGTAATAAACAGTTTTATACAGGATAGTCTATTTAGACACCATGATGGGGTAAAAAAAAGGTTAGGTTGACCATGAAAAGTGAAATGGTAAAATCTGTCATTTTTTTTATTGGCTAATAAATTATAAAATACTAATTTTTAATAATATAATAATAATGATAAGCAGGGCCGGCCCTGGGCCTGGTCCACCTGGGCCACCGTCCAGGGCCCAATCACTCTAAGGGGCCCAAAAAAATTTAATATGTTAATATAGCCCAGCAGTCCAGCATTAGGTTATATGTGTTTTGCGCAAAAAAAAATCACAGATAATGTGTTCGTTCAGCTGGTAGTTGTCTCACCTTGGAACTCTAATGGCATGAGTTCGATTCCCATTGTGTATATATTTTTTATTTTTTTATATCTCATTACTATCACTTGGATTTTCATATATAGATATCGTCTATTTGTTTTATACCAATATACAATCCATCAAATTCAATATTCACACTTTTGTTTTTCAATGAGTTTGATTTTTTTATTTTTGTTTATCATGTGGTTTATGTTATTTATTATACGATTATTAAAAGGGAAAATGACATCAAATAGCTCTGAACTTTCAACTTTGTTCACATATATGTAGTGAACTTTTTTTTGTGTACATTTGGTAGTCAAAGTTTTAAAATTGTTCCAATTTGGTAGTTGGCGTGCCTGTTAACCGGTTGCTTCCGGTTTCGATGCCTACGTGGGCAATTTTTAATGACGTGACTACCCATCGTTTTTATATTATACATGGTTTTATCTATGTGCCAACCCGTTTTTTAAAATCACCCGTTTATAAACCCGGTTTTTACAAGTTGGATCGATCGTATGAAAAACGAACCGGGTTTATAACCGGGTGATTTTAAAAAATGGGTTGCCACATAGATAAAACTGAGTATAATATAAAAATGGGTAGCCACGTCATTAAAAAATTGTCCACATAGGCGTCAAAACCGGAAGCAACCGGTTAACAGGTACGCCAACTACCAAATTGGAACAATTATGAAACTTTGACTACCAAATGTGCACAAAAAAAAGTTCACTACATAAATGTGTACAAAGTCGAAAGTTCAGAGCTATTTAATGTCATTTTCCCTTATTAAAAATACTAATGAGATATGTATTTATTTCTTGAGATCTTATTTTTTTTTGACACATATGTTACTATTTATATTATGAATCATTTAAAATTTAAATTTCTTTTTTTTTTAATTTACTAATAAATATAGAATTTAATATTGTATGCAATTTTTAACCAATTTATAATCATACGATGTTAATATTATTATTATTTTTTTTTTGCGGTTTTTGGATTGAGGAAAAATTCAGAGAAGCATCATGAAACCATTAAACGATGACAGATTGTGAAGTTTTTAAAGACATGACATTGATAATAGTGCAACAAAATCAATATTATTTAATTGTAATTTTTTTATACGAATATTGCTTATATATATAGAGGGACTCCTTTTAAGTATATGCCCCGGGCATAAAAAATGATAGGACCGGCCCTGATGATAAGACAGAAATAAACATTTATTGAACGAGACCAGCACCACTCTTTCACATAAGGCAAGCATCCAGTTTCTGGCAGCGTTGGAGGAGGTCAACGTCAATACTAGTTAGAGGAGGAAATTGTCGAAAATACCCCTTTACCAGCTCCTTCCTTTCTGGATGGTTATGAGTATGACGATTAGACTGTATTTTCTTTTTTTCAAAATATAGGACCAAACAATGCATATGCAAATCTGGACTTCACTTAACTTTTCCTTCCAACTTTCCCTGAAATACCCTCCTCTCAGTCTCCACCTAAATACTTTGGTTACGTTTGGGTTGGTTTGAAATTGAAGGTGAAATAATTTGAATTTAAAATTTAGTTATTTTATGTTCGGTGGTGATGGATAAAAGATAGTTTTTTATATTGGTTAATAATGTACGTTGGAATGTACTTCATGTATGGGTTGGAATCTAATCCATGTTAGAGGGTGTTTGGATTTGCGTTTGAAAAAGTGCTGTAGCGTTTTGGAAACTAATAATCAGATAATTGCTGTAACAAAAAGTGCTGCAGGAAATGTAGTGTTTGGTTTAGCTTCTGCTGTTTGATATCATAATTATCAAATAATCAGTTTTTAAAGTGTTTGGATTTACGTTTTTACTTGTAAAATGACCAAATAATCACTTATTAAGCAATAAAGCTACAATTTTTAACTTATGGAAAAATGTGGTATGACAAACGCTAAACGCAAATAATCATTTATTAACGTATGCAATCCAAACACTTTAAACCAATTATCTGCGTTATTGACTTATTGTAACGTAATAAGCTAATAATCACATATATAACGCAAAACCAAACACCCTCTTAACCAAATAAAGAAAATGATATTTGTTATCAAAGGTTCAAAACAAACTAAATTTAAATTTGAATTTAATTTCTTGAACCAAACACCACCGTAACATTTGAATTCATAAGTCTAATATGACTTGATCTCTACTTAATTATAAATCAACGTGAGAAACTAAAACATGTCAACTTTAAATGGATCGATCATAACTTTAAATTATAACAAATCTAGAACCGTCACAGTCAACAACAATCTCTTGAAAGACTGAATCACTTATAAATCATATTTTTTATTAAAACCAAAATCCATGATTATTTGCTTTGAATAAGTTTATTTTGTTTTGTACTTGTTCCAAGTTCACTATCTTTGAATGTAAGACCATATGAAAAGCAATTTCCTGGCTCACGTTAGTCACATTGATAGTTTAGACTCTAAATTTTGGTCTTAATTTTGATTTATTTTCTTCAGTTGACTAACCGAGTAAAACATGACATTTTTTGGTTGGTGGATGGGACCAAAACATTCTTTTTGTTGACTTTTAACATAAAATAAAAAGTTTGGTACAATAGAGTTGAGAGGATGAAATCATGTAATATTTACAAGTTTTTTTTTACCTTATGTCGAAAGTCTCAACTTTCAATGAAAACGAGTAAATACTTAAGTTTAGTATAAATTTCAAGGGGAAATTGTGCAAAAAAACCTCTAAGTTGGATCATTTTTGCGATTAAAACCCCCAACCATTTTTCATTGCACAAAAAACCTCCAACCGGTTAAAACTTTGTAAATTTGGGCTTTTTTCAAAAAATATGACTTGCAACCGGTTTAGCCGGTTGCAACTTGATGACGTGTAGAATTTTTAAATAGATTTTTGCGTAAAAAACCCTCAACTTGTTTAGTTTTTTCAATTAAAACCCCAAATCATTTTTCGTTGGATAAAAAATCTCCAACCAACAAAGATAATTAAAATTGAGTCTTCACTGATTGCATTTTGATGACATGAATATTTATTAAAATTTTATTTATTAAACAAAGAATTCGTTTCCCAATAAAACCTCCAGCCTCTAGGCTCTAGCGAACCCCATTGCTTCGCCTGATCATATTCAGAAACTACAATGGAACATAAATAAACGAAATTGAACATAAAGCTGAACCTAAAAATGCAACTCGTGAACACAAAACGAAATTGATTCCACCGGCACAATTGAAGTTAAAATTCAAGATTAAGCGGCAAAAGTTAATCGAACATACATACATAAAATAAACAACATCGAACATAAAGGAGGGGATAGAGTAATCGGAGTTGCTGGAGGTAGAGGAGAAGAGTAGAGGTAAATATGATTGTTGGTTAAAGGTGAGAAAGAAACTAGTTAAAGGTTTTAATCGAAAAGGTAATCAAATTCGGGGTTTTTCATGCAAAAATTCAGTTTAAGAATTATACATGTAGTGTCACGTAGGCGCAACGTAAGTCGAGTTTGCCATGTGGACGCCACGTGTGTGCCATGTAAGCATAGCAACCTATTATAACAGTTAACGTCCTAATTTCAGAAGATTTTACCGGCTAGAGGTTTTTTGTGCAATAAAAAATGGTTAAGAGTTTTAATCACAAAATGGTCCAACTTTAGGATTTTTTGTGCAAATTTCCCAAATTTCAATTATTTTGTTTTCCTATCAAAACGAAAAGAATCAAAAATAGAGAATTAAAATGAATTTTTATAGTTTCTCTTTCATTTTATTTGTCAATATTTATTTATAAGAAACTATCATTAATTAGAAAAAAGAAACTTGTAAGAATGGATCCAATGGTAAAGCGGTAAACGAATAGAAACCAATTCCTGACCATTTAAGGAGTCTGAGTCGTCCACTAATCTTAATAGAATGTTGGAAACTTGGAATGGTTTCAAACTTCTTCTTTAAAACTTGGGTTTATAGAAAACTCATACAATTTGTCTGTTTTTTCCTTTTGAAAACTTTCCCTGACGAGAAAACGTGTTTTCTATGAAAAACTCATATTTAGTTGATGAAAACAAAGTTATTTTCGGGTTTCGTTTCTAACGAAAACAAACATGTTCATCATTTGCTTCTTTAGAAAAAATCATTTTCATAAAATTTAACTAAAATGTTGATAACAATTTAACTTATTTTTAACAATATTTAAATTTAAATGAAAACAAATGGTTTTCAGTATTCCAAAATCATGTTTAGAAGGCTTGTTTTCAGAATTGATACTTGTTTTGAGAGAAGTAAATTAAAAAAAATATTCTTGAAAATTAAAAACTAATGAAAATATTTCGTCAACTAAACATGACTTTTGGAAATTGAAACATACATGTTTTTTTTTTATATTTATATCATAAAAAATGTGTTTTTTTTAGTAACTTTTAAAATAGTTTTCTGAAAATATTGAAGAAATATTTATCAAGTAATCAACCCTTAAAGCTTAGTTTAAAAGTGAGTTTCTTTTAAAAAGAAAGAAACAAGTACACAAGGTTAGATCCATGTATACACTAATTTTTTTTAATACATATCATCATAAATATATTGTGATCATGCTTCCTGGCAAATGACGATTACCGTTAGCTCGTAAAACATTTTAGTTTAAGATTTCCAGAGTTTTAGTTAAGATTTGTTGAGAATTCATAGTTAATTAATCACCAATTTGTATCGTGATGCATAAGATACAAACTAAGAACAATTTCTCACAAGAGAGAATGAAGTTGTTAGTAAAAATCAATAACTTTTAAAATTGAATGTGTTAGAGAGATCGTTTATTACAAATCTTGTTATATTAACAAAATTTTAAAGTCGGTATAACTTTATTTGATTTGCCAATAAACACCTATTGTATATGCATTGAACTTTGTAAAAAGTACAATTTCAATTAACAACTTAACTACATGATTATTGTTAAGGTTAGTAGCAAAAACCTTAAAAACTTAAATAACAATGATAATCATACAACCAATCATAAACTTAACAATCAAGAGACATTCCATGCGAACGTTAACAACCATTTACTTTGGTCCAGAATCAAGTTAGTTTTAATCATGATGGCAACGGAATGGATGATGTCTGTGTTTGTAGATTGGTACCTCGTCCCCGATTAAAAAACCGTCCGTTGTTACTAGTTAAAAAGCTACAAGGGTTTCAATGGGGATCATCATAGGATAATTGGTGATAATTATACAAAAAACATGTCTTCATTTTTCAGAGTCGTTCCTATCATCTTCGGGGCCCGGGCAAAAACTTATAAAGTGCCATCTAAACATGTATTATATATATGACAATCAAAGATTAAAGAAAAAACCGTGTAAATAACTAAATATCACGATCAAACAACTAGTAAAACAAGTAAACTACTAGTATTATCCTAAGTATCAGAGAGAAAAAATTAGGCCCCGTTGGCTGTTGGGGCATGGGGCAGTAGCCCAGGGTGCACACCCCAATGAGCCGGCCATGTCGTTTTTATATGAATAGTTATTCTAACCATAGGATCCACGCAGGGGCGGACCCAAGTGTTTGGGACGGTAGCATGGGCAGCCGTTCCCAGAGCTAATAATCACGTTACGTAGTATAATTTTTTTTAAAAAATTTTATTGTGCAACCGGCGAAATTGAAGTGTGTAACTGCTGTATTTCTAAAGTTTGAAATTTTTAATAAGTTTACAAAATATAATTTATCATATTAACAAAATGATAAATTTGTAGTATATTTATTTATTAAAAACAACTCAACTAAAACTGTAAATTCTATAATAAAAAAAAAAACTCAAATACAATCATTTACTATTTTATTTGTCCATTTTTTAAGTTTTATTAGTCATACCGAACCCAAGAATCCCACCATCTTGTCCAAAAAAAAATTAAAATGTTTTCCCTTTTCAGCTCCACATGCAACTCTTTTAATTATATTTATAAATTCTTAATTCTAGATTTCTAAGGCTTTAAATCTTTTAATTAAATGATTGTTAGCTTTTTAGGATTTAGGGTTATAATTTGATCTAATATTTTATTTGACTATTTGTATCTGTTGCATATTGTTGGTTCAACCCGACCAATTTAATTATTTAATGTATCGAACCGATAGGATGATATAGATTGTGCAGTCGATCAGCAACCCCGGATACTGGGTCTGCCACTGGATCCACGTCTCTGGTTCAATTTCTTCAGAATTTGACATATATGATACCATAATTACAATACTCTAATGACCTAAACAATATCATGTCATCAAATGATACATTACAATTATAAGAAAGTAAATATAAATTTCTATTAATTACGAATACTCCAAATTGAATAGCGCAATTCGGTTATGATTTGAAGTTTGATTACTTTGATTCGAGTATATATATGCTCGAACCAAAAGTTTAATAGATTAATTTTATGAATTAACCTTTTTGACAAGTAAAGAGAGATATAACATAAACTACAAACCAAATATTACACCTTAGTAAAAGCTTACCTAAAAGACCTTTGAGAAGAAGATCAACGAGCATTAAATACCCAAAACATAAATATTATATTATACCATTGATATTGATAATTACCAATGGGTTTAGCCCATTTGGTAAGATGGGTGATATGTAATTGAGAGGTCACGAGTTCGACTTCTGTCGAAGACAAGTTAAAATTTAGAATTATATTAATGTATGAATCTGAGTTGGAGATTACCAAAACTATTCCCTCTTCCAATTATCCAGTCCGAACATGTCCTAAATTTTTTTAGTTTTAAGGTTTTTTACCATTCTAGTTTTACGAGCATCCCTCCCTCACTTAACCAATTTTGTGCCTAACATCAAAAATCAGTTTGGTCTTCAATTAACTGAATTGATTGAATCTCAACATTCCAATTTCCTCTAGAACTAATAATAGCATATTTTTTTCCTTTGAACTGACAATAAAGTTTATTGAAATAATCTTTGATAACTAGGAGCCAAAGTAATTAAAAAATAATATTAAATAATATTTTATTCTGTTACCAACTAACTTGTAGCCAACGCTACATGATAAAATGGTCTCCTTCTTAACCTCTCAGGCAATCAACTCTCACCTTGTTAGCAAAAGGTTAAAAAATTGTTGTTGTAAATGATAAAATTATCGTTATTGTTAGCAGTTAACCCTATTATTAAAATCTATTTGGTTCTGCTCATTGAAGAAGCAATTGAAACGTAATCCTTATCGAGATCGGTTAAAGTGATGCACAATGTATGCTCTTAATAATATAAACTGTTAATTCACAACTGTTACAATCATATCATGACTAACAAATTTATATGAAAAACAAATGTGATAGTTACTCATAGAGCACATATACATAAATGTTACACATCATATTCATCCAAGTTATAATGGATCAAGAAATAAGTATTGAATTAATAATTCTTATAAGCAACCAAAAAATAATTTCATCCCTTGGTTTCTGAGGAAAAAACCAGAAAACAAAATTGTATTTCACCAAATTTTGGCAATGGATCCACAAAAGTGGTTATGCAGCTCAGGGTTTATTTGCACAAAATAGCAATGAGTTGGGCGCAATTTTTATTACACCAACCTACTAGAATTTTCGTCTGATACAACTTGACTTTTTTTTTTTTAAAATTAAAAATTATACTTTTAACGATTTTTTCATAATATCAACCGTTGATGGCTGGATGATATGTGACGTTGACTGGATATTCCACGTAAGCTGTCACATCAACATTGGTATTGTGCAAAATAGCAACATACTCATAAATATAAATGTGTTTGTTTTTTACATGATTTTCCCTGGATAGATGTACAAAGGGTTTTTTCATATAGCATTTTTGGACATTATAACTCAAACGAGACATTAATAGTTTTACATTTTCAGACTTTAACTCATTAGAATCATTATATATATACTAGTTTAGCGATCCGTGTACTATACAAACTGATTTTATTAATTAGAATATGTAAACATTTAAAAACTATAACAAATGAGATACACAAAATATAAAAATCGATGTGGATTTTAAACTCATGGGTAGGGGTGTAAACGAGCCGAGCCGAGCCCGAGTTTGTTTAAGCTCGAGCTTGACTCGTTTAAAAGTACGAGGCTCGAGCTGTAGCTCGACTCGTTTCGAGCTTTGTATGTAAAGCTCAAGCTCGGCTCGTGAATACTTTTCCAAGTTCGAGCTTGGTTCGGGCTCGACTCGTTTATTATATATTTTAATTTTTTATTTAATTTTTAAATAGTCTTTTTATATAATATATAACAGTTTATTATTAAAAAAATCAACATATTTTCACGTTTTTTGCGTTTTCGTCCCTCCATGTTATTTTTTTACATAAAAGTTCTTAAGTTATCATTTTCTTTTTGGTTTAGTGAAATTTGAACATTAGAACCCGGTTTTTCAGTTTTTTAAAACCCGGTTCACAAATTAAAACCAGGGTCTAATGTCCAAATTTCACTAAACCAATAAGAAAAGAATAGCTTGAGGTTTTTTATGGAAAAAAATAACATGAAGAGACAAAAACGTAAAAAACGTGAAAACAAGTTGGTTTTTCATAATAAACAGTTAAACACTATATATGACTTTTATTTTAATATATTTATATTTATAAAACGATTTAGATTATTAATACTGACTGTTGAAATAGATTACCGATAACCCTGCAACAAATTTTTTATTAAATAGACATACGATTCTCTAAATAATTTAAAATAATATTTTAAATATTTAATTAATCTACGCTTGATATAAAAAATGTAATAAAACATTTTTGGGGAGGGAGTTTAATAATTTCCAGATACGAAGGACGATTCATGTTAATATACTGAAATAAACCCGTAATCTTTTGTTGACTTGTAAATATAAATAAATCCAAATATCCAATATAAAATATTTACATTCAAACATTCTGCTCGGTTGAACTAGTCTCCCCCTTGTCTCTCTCTCTCTCATTACCTGACGCCTGAGCGAGTAAATTCCGGCGACCACGCCGTCGTTGCCATACAAAACACTAATCAACCAGACCTTTCACTAAATGAGGTGTTTCCACTTCAGTACTGGAGATAAAAGATCGGACGACGACGACGGCGTCCTTTCCAGGTCCTCTACCAGAGTATCGTGGGCTCGTTCCCTCAGCGTTGCCTCCACTAGTTTTGACACAACTCGTCGGTCGGAATTGGATTCGAATAACAACTCTAGAGACCTCAGTGACACCGTCGGATTCTATGAGCTTTTATCTCAGCGTCGTTCGAACGACCTGCGAGTTTTCAAGTTCGCCGAGTTGAAGTCTGCAACCAAGGGATTCAATCGATCGCTTGTCATCGGTGAGGGAGGATTTGGTTGCGTTTATAGAGGATCTGTTAACGCCACCTCCGTGACTGATGAAGGTACCGATGGTGATATGTATTTGGATGTTGCTATCAAACAGTTGAGTCGTAATGGATTCCAGGCATGGTCTTTTTCCCTTTCCTTCTTCGTTTTATTCTCTATATTTATTAAAATTCCAAATCAATTTCTTCTGTTTAGTTGTTTTTGTTAGAGAGCTCTTCACACAACTATTGAATCCATGGATTTTCAGGTTTTGCAACCAAAACACCATTAATTATGCAAAAAAAGAAAAAAAAATGAAAACCTATATTTTCCTTTTATGTGTATATATATGGATTTAATCACTGTAAAGCACTGGGTGCCATTACAAAGATGAAGATTACACGGCAAAGGTTCTAATTAAAACAAGAAAATTTCGATGAAAACTTACAATTTTTTGGTATGAACTTATCTGAGTTACAATTTACAAGTGTATTAACACATTGCACACCCTCTTGATGCGATAATTGCTCTATACAAGCAAAATTATGGGTCCTGTAAACATAATGCAGTGGTTGAACTAAACAATAATGGTAATATAATAATAAAAGGACGCTTGAAATGATCATCTTTAGGTCTGTTTGGTAAAGATAAATTGAAGTGTCTTTTAGCTTTTTATGGATGTAAGGTGGATGTGCATACCAACAACATTTAGTGCCTCTGTCACAAAATAATTGAGCATTTGCTCAAATGTAACCATCACAAGTAACTTTTGATTGTTTAAACATGTGATTCATCTCAATATGCAAATATACAGACCCTATATCTAAAATTGAGTTAATATGCATGAATTTTGATGAAAAACAACTAAACAAGTTACCAGTGACACTTGATTGCTTAGAACTAAAGATAAAATGAGTTTCTATTACATGTTGAAAGAGCTAAAAAAAAGAATGTGGCATTGCTTAAAATTTTGAAGAGACCAAAAAGCTTGTTTGATTAGGATCCAAACTAAAAGCCAAAAGGGTCATTTAGTTTCGGGACAACAGATTGTCTTAAGGTTGGTTGCGGGATGTTATACAATAACGAAATTCAGTTCATTAAATGATAATAGAATGTTAATTTAACACTCCACGTGAGAAGCATGATGATTCTTCGTTGATTTCTAATTTTCTGGATTGTATGTTTAATGATGTGTTGGAGATAAAATGTGCATTGAACGTTTAGATGATGGACATCGTATATGTTTTTAGATTACAACTTGTTCAATTTGTTGAGTTTGTAAAGCTTTAATCTTGTCTGTCAATGTCTACTGGTACTTGCAGAAATTATTGTTTGCACATCATAGACTTGAACATCACTGGACCAGTCTCAAACAACATTGCCATTGGATGCTCTTTTATTACTGACCTTCCTTACCCAATGTTCACATAGATCTCTTTTTCCTACCCTACGCGTTTTTTAAGTTGGTTAATTTCTGTCCACATTAGGGTGTACAAGCAATCAATATATATATGGTTGATATAAATTTTGTGATGGGGTTATGTCATTGTTAGGTGGGGTTACTTTACGATCCGCGTGTGAAAACTTGAAATTATTCGACCATCAGATAGTTTTGTTTATCTTATGGAAATTTTTTGGAATTCCATGTTCTAGTATTCAGGGGCATAAGGAGTGGATTAATGAAGTGAACTTTTTGGGTGTGGTCAACCATCCAAATCTTGTAAAGTTGGTAGGATATTGTGCAGAAGATGATGAAAGAGGGATTCAAAGGCTTTTAGTGTATGAGCTTATGCGCAATAAAAGCTTGGAAGACCATTTATTGGGCCGTGTGCAGTCTCCTCTTTCGTGGATGACACGTTTAAAAATTGCTCTAGGTGCGGCTCGTGGTTTGGCTTACCTACACGAAGAAATGAACTTTCAGGTACTTAACAGTTAACATCAAACACCATTTGCTTCTACTGAGTTATTGTTTGATGATTATTTAAGAATTCTTATTATTCGGTGCAGCTAATCTTTCGTGATTTTAAAACTTCGAATATTCTTCTGGATGACGACTTCAACCCAAAACTATCGGACTTTGGACTTGCCAGAGAGGGTCCAGCTGCTGGACTGGGCCATGTTTCAACCGCTGTATGCTTCTCTCTTCTCGATCTTTTGAACATAAAAACACTAGTTATTTGCGGGGATGATTATATAAATGGAGTTTTTTTTAAAACAATCAAGTATGGGACTGTTTTCATATTAAGATCAGAAACCCTCATCATACATAACTCAATATTTTCGGATTTTCATTCTTAGGAAGCATGATGATGGGTTATGGTAGCAAAATGTGATGCATATTTGACTTTTCTTCCTGTGTTTGGTTTCTGAAAGGTCGTTGGGACGATAGGTTATGCAGCCCCAGAGTATATTCACACCGGTAGACTCACTTCAAAAAGTGATGTTTGGAGCTTTGGGGTGGTTCTTTACGAGCTTATCACGGGTAGACGAGCAGTAGAACGAAACCTGCCACGAAGCGAACAGAAACTGTTGGATTGGGTGAAACCATACATCTCGGATTCAAAAAAGTTTCATCTTCTAATGGACCCACGTCTTGAGGGAGACTACTCCCTCAAATCAGCCAAGAAGCTTGCTTCTCTAGCCAACAAATGCCTCATAAAGAACCCCAAATCCAGACCCAAAATGAGCGAGGTGGTCGAAATGCTAGGGAAAATCATCAATGATACGTCTCCAGTACCACCAGCGGAAGCCGAAGCTGAACCTGAATCCCAACTTATCACAGAAGAAACCGAAGAGCCTCGTGTAGAAACGGATTCAAAAAAACTAGAACCGAGTGGTAATCATCACGTGAAGAAGGTATTTGATTTCAAGGAATTGAGGAACAAATCAATGCGGATATTGGATTGGAGACATTGGCCACCAGCAATGATTAAACACAGCGCATGATATCGAAGCTCTTTCCATGTTCGCCGTCATATCTACTAAAGATCTTGTACATACGAAAGAGGAAACACACTTGTTCTTTTCTCGACTTGAAATCGTAAGTTGACCGTCGATGAAAAAATTAAACTGTTTTTCTTTTTTTTTCTTAAAAAGATTTCTCAACCATAAAAAGATGACAAGGATTCTAGTTGTTGAATGACGCTGATGGATTCTTGTTTGTATGCCTTAGTATAACAGGAATGCAGTAAAACTTACGTTCTACCTATGTTACATGATTCAGTTGAACTGTTAAATTAGGTGTGATTTAGGCCAAAACCTGAATGAACCAAAATTGAAAAATATAAAATTGTGTATAACCAAAATGGGATTTCTATAAGACTTCCCACGTAGTAACGACCATTAAAGCTTGAACTTGGCTCGTTTAAAAGATTTGAATATTATGTTTTATATTTTACTAATACAAGGGTTTGTGAGTCTCGTTTATTTTGGAGCTGGGGTCGAGCTACTTTAACAATTTGAGCTCGAGTATGTCACGACTAGCTCACATCCTAAGCATATGGGTGAATGTTTTTAAACATCATCTTAGGGTGAAAGGGAGTGGTCACAATTCCCACTCCTCACATGTCTGTACACCTAAGCGTCACGTCAGATTTTATCTCTCCCCCTTTCTCACCTACCAAACTTGGAAATACTCGTCTTTCTAAACTTTACAATGTTCCTTAATTTTTCTTATAATAAATTCATTTTAATTAACAAAACAAGTAAACTAAAATAATTAATTTCATAAATATTTAAAAACTATTACATAACTAAACAATAAAAATTACCGAATTTAAAATAAAAAAAATACATAACTATAAATAAAAACTAAAATTACGAATGAACATTAAAAAAATACAAATTAGCCGTCTCAATTTGGTATTTGGACAATTGCAATATGTTTCACGAGATCTGATCGAAGATTATTGTGTGTTTCCCGATTACGAAGACGTATTCCATCGCAATAAAAATAAATTGTAAAAGAGAGTAAAATATAAAGTGTAGAGGTGTATGAGAATTTAGATTGAAATAGATAAGTTTGAAAGTGTATAAATTGAAATGTGTGAGGATTTAATGTATTGGAGTGAAGTATTTATAGAGTGAAAATATTTAGGTGAATTTTTTTTTAATAAAACGGTCATTTGACCGTTAAAAGTAAAAAAAAACAAAAAAAGGGCCGAAGCCGTGCAGTGTGAAGGAGCCAAGGAGGGGTTGGATGTCGTCGGGGCCGATGTCCGGGGTGGTGTGTCCGCCGGCCTCATCCCATATGGCAAGGAGCCGATGGCTTCTGCCTCGGTACTCCCTTCCCTCTTACGAGGGAAGATGGGAGTGTTGAGTTTTTGGTAATTGGGGCCAAATGTTTCGGACTGGAGCGTTGTCTTTATCAGTGGACTTTTTTTTTCTTCATTTTAGAAGATAGAGTGCTAGTTAGGGGTGTTATATGTGGACCAAATACCCGAACCGGTACCGGTCCCGAATAGGACCGATTGTAAAGTAATGGTCCGGTCGTCGGGTTTAGATTTTAGCCAAATTCGGGTTCGGTCCGGTCCGGTTCGGTCCGATAACACCCCTAGTCTTCAAAGTGGAGTTAGTTTTTGATTTTTATACACCAAATACCCGAACCGAACAGGTACCGTTCCCGAATAGGACCGATTGTAAAGTAATGGTCCGGTCCTCGGGTTTAGATTTTAGCCAAGTTCGGGTTCGGTCCTAACCGGGTTTGGTCCGATAACACCCCTAGTGCTAGTGTTTGTTTGGTGTGTGATTCTTAATAGGAGTGTTATATGTGGACCAAATATCCGAACCGAACCGGAACCGAATAGGACCGATTGTAAAGTAATGGTCCGGTCCTCAGGTTTAGATTTTAGCCAAATTCGGGTTCGGTCCGATAACGCCCCTAACCTTCAAAGTGGAGTTAGTTTTTGAGTTTTTATACACAAAATATCTGAGCTGAACTGGAACCGAACCGGTACCGGTACCGGTCCCGAATAGGACCGATTGTAAAGTAATGGTCCGGTCCTCAGGTTTAGATTTTAGCCAAATTCGAGTTCGGTCCTAACCGTAAAGTAATGGTTCGGTCCGGATTTGGTCCCGATAACACCCCTAATTCTTAAGACTGTTGGTCCATGTGAATCTGGTCACTGATTTTGAATACTACTGCTACTAGTCTACTACTCCAAAGGACCCCCATCTACTTCTACAAGTTAGATTTGAGTACGAATTTAAATGGGGGTTATTCAACAATTCATCGCTTATCTTAAAAAGCAAACATTTAGGGGCTGTTTGATAACGACTTATTAGGCTTAATCTGAAAAATATGGTCAGTCCATTTGAAATAAGCTTTGTTTGATAATGACTTATTAAAATCAGAACTCAAATTCAGTCAGCCCAATTAATAAGCCAAGAGACCCTATGTGTTCCCCATTCAGACCATTTATTTTCCACTATTAACCCCTTTTATCTTTTCCAATAAAATTTCTCTAGTCAATATTACTTAATCCAGACAGCTCTCTGAATCCAGACAGCACTTAATGGAAAATGTAATCAAACAGCCCCTTAGTGTCACTTGTTAATTCATTAACTAATTAATTTTTTATTTTCCCTTCTAATTTCCCTAATATAACTCCTTCAAATTATTCTTTTAACTTTTTTCGAAAACCTAAATCTAATTACTATCTAATTTTAATATCAATATTTTATTATACTTAAAATGATATGTTAATCTCATATACTTTTTATAAAAAACAATCATTTATTAACTATACCCATGTAATACATGGGTTGGTAAACTAGTTATTATATAAACTCTATCTTATTAACCAGCCGTTTTCATTGCTTGATTATTTTATAATTCGAAATATTATATACCATCTTCTATTTATTAATGACAGTCTTACACTAAATCTTGAATTTTGCTCCTAATTAACAATATTATAAAATTTGGAGTCATTTTTCCCAACACTTCTTTTATATTTTAGATTTCCAAAATTTAAAAAAAAAAAAAAAAAACTTTTTGCCAAAATAATAGAATAAAATGGTTAGTTGTCAACTGTAATCTGTAATTTTATTGAAGAGTTTTCTTTAGTGCTGTAGTTTTCATTTGTATGGTTAGATACAATGAAATGGGTTTTTTTAAAGGGTTTGGATGATGTGGCAAAGCTTTGGGTTTGTATTTTTACCAATATGACTTCTATTTAGCAAACCTTTTATTAAAATGTTTGAATTTTAGAAGAGATATTTTTATCAAACACATTTAGAAAAAAAAATAAAAAGTTCCAGCTCAAAGTTACAAGTTAGTCGTGTCAAACATGTCCAAAGTTTGATTAGCATGATTCCTCCTTTTTTGGTTATATATATGTAACATTGGTCTCGTTTGGATACAATTATGTGAATAACCAATAAATATGTGTAGGTCTTATAAATTATTCAAGATGTAGAATGAGAAGTTTGAAAACTTTGCATTCCTAATTGTGGGATCTTAATGTATCCATCATGATTTTAAGTCAATCCAAAAGGCATCTCGGTTAGTCTATGGCTATTTTTTTTTCTTTTTTAAAATGCTTTATTAACAAATAAAATAGTTTTAAGTTTGGACTTTGGAGTGTACTATTTCTTCTTCTTCTTTTTTCTTTATTTTTTTATCCAATACATTTCAATCTTTTTGAAAGTCAGGATTAGGAGATTCTCCACGAATAAGAATAACAAGAAATGGAATTACCTACCGCTTTCACTAGGTTTCTTAAAGCAATATTACAAAAAATAATCATTTTCTAAAAAGTTATAATTTTTTTAGGACATGTTTTCTACTCCTTTAACTAAAATTTTCATTTGTCTTTTCTAAAATGTTAAAACTGATTATTAAAAAGGTTTCAATATTCATGTGTTGCAACAAAATGAATTAAATTATAATTTATTTCATATATTAAAAAGTTAAAAGAATTCTAACTTAATTTATCACATTATGTACATAGAGTTAAACTATGTATTGGTATTTCAAATATTCAATTTTATAAACTATGATTCTTTTTAATCATAACATACTAACATATACTTACTTAAATTCAATAAACTATTAAAAACATAAACAATATCAAGAGGCTCACTTTAAGAAATATCTTATTTTAAATATTAATTAAATATCAAGAGTAATATTCATTTTAAATATTACTTAAAAAGCTCATTTTAAATATTAATTCATTATCAGAAGACTCATTTTAGCAATATCACTTTTTTAATATTTAGTAAATTGATAGTCAAATATTCAATATTTAAATATGAAAAGACTCACTTTTAAGAATGTCTCATTTAAATATATACTATAAGATACATTTTAGTAATGTCATGTTTTAAATATTAATCAAATATCAATTTTTACTATTCATTAGATTTTGCTAATTAACACTACGTATAATATAATAAAAGGTTAATTACGTCAAAAGGTAATTTATTGTCACTGTTTTTTCAATTTGAGTAACATACTAAAAAAATTTCTATTTGAGGTAACATACTTTCCAAATTAAGTCAATCAAGGTAACCGTATCGGATTGAAATATAAAAATTATTGACATGACAGTTCTGTATCCAATCATTAGTTTTTTTTTTTTTAATTTTTAATATTGCTTAGTTATTTTTAAATTTGCTTAAAATAACAATGTATCATCAAAAAGTACTTTTAAGTTGCACAAAATAGTGTACATTATATGACAATTAAACTGTTCATTCTGTAAAAAAAAAAAATGCTGACTGGACAAAGAAATTGTCACGTTAGTAATTTTTATCTTTCAATTCGATATGGTTACCTCGATTGACTTAATTTAGAAAATATGTTACCATGATTAGAAAAAAAATTAGTATGTTACCCAAATTGAAAAAACTGTGACAGTATGTTATCTTTTGACACAATTAACCCTATAATAAATGACGGATTCTAAATAATACTCTAGATTTTAAAAAAACTTAAAATAAAAATAAAGAAATTAGGCAACTTAGCCTAAATGTCAAAAGTTAAGTCCCCAAAAGTGGGGCGAAAGGTGTAATAATCATTTTGGTGCATGTTGTCGATACCTTTTCGATTGAGGGTCACGAATCCTATCAGTTTGTCTAATTTAGCATGTATGACCTCTACAATTTACTCCATATTATCATTCGTTCTTTAGATTCATGATAATCCAACTAACAACATGACTCGATCAGGCTCTCAATGCAATCAACATAAGCTAAAGTGTATATAAATCATATAGTCTTGGACTTATACATATAAACACACACACACAGACCTTGGTAATATTGTAAAATGAACAAGCATAGCAAGGTCTTTTCACTTTGAACCACATATGCTACTACCGAAATTTCAAATTTTGCACACAAATGACCGATTAGCTAGTGAGAACAATTCAAACTTGAGGGATATTTGCTAGAATGTAAAAAACAAACAAAACTACAAATTAATCTGGTTAAAACATAATCAAACTTAGTCCCAATACCTCTAGAATCATTTGGCCCAGTTAGGAACTATCGGCCCAATTAGTCAGTCCTCTTTTAGTGATTTCACTCGTTAGTCAGTCGTTACGAAGAGAAGATTGGGGCCTTGGATAAGCAACTGGCCCATGCCCCGGCCATGACCATCAGCAGGATATGACTGCAAGAGCTCGGTTTACTCCATGACTTGAGTGCCTTCGCGACCGGGCTCGCTCACTTTGGATTGCATGTTGGGCTTGAACCTGGGATCAGCTGGCTGATAAACACCTTAACAATAGGTTTGCAACTGCATCAAGTGTGTACTGGGCCTTCAAGACGGTGGTTGTCTAGAACCCGAAAGATATTATGTTTGTGGAAGTAAGGTTTAACTAAAATGTGTTCACCTGATGTCCTATATATGCTAGCTTCTATATTGCCTTTGATCCCTGACAACATTTCAAGAAGAACCACTCCAAAGATATCAAAGGTCTTTCTACGTTCGTTCGCCATCGTATCTACTAAAGATCATGTACATACGAAAAAGGCAACACACGTTCTTTTCTCGACTTGAAATCCAAAGTTCATAGTCGATGAAAATATTAATTAAACTGTTTTTTCATTTTAAAAAAGATTTCCAACTATAAGAAGATGCCAAGAATTCAAGTTTATCATGTTAACGGATTCTTGTTTCTTTGCCTTAATATAATATATATATAACGGAAATGCCAGAAAATAATTCGACTTATTTTACATATTTCAGTTGACTATTAAAATTAGGGATGTGATTTAGGCTAAAGCCACAACAATTTGAAAAGTATAAAAATAAGGAAACCAAAATCTAGACGGATTAATTTCTGTAATACTTCTCTTTTAAAATGAAGTTTTATAAGTATAAATCAAGTCTCATTAAGTAAATTTAACACATATAGGTTTGGTTATGGTTTTGCTAATTTTTTTTTTAACTCGGACTAATTTTCACACACCTCTACTTAGAAAAAAAAATATAATCAAGTAACACATAAATTTATAAATATAATCAGTAAACAAGTGGACTTGATCTTGAACTTAACAGTCTAGCTTGCACTTGACTTGTTCGAGTCCAACTTGTTTCGAGCTTTGTTAGTAGAGGTCAAACTCGACTTGCGACAAAATCTGACTCGTTTAATTTGTAGTGTACATATACAAATCTTAATTAATTTATCTTATAATTTAATTACCAAACTAAAGTAAGAAAATTTTAAAATGGATCATTGACGAATTATAATGATGTTTTATGACATTTGGTCAAAGTTTAATTACCAATTTGAAATAAAAAATAATAATTTTCAAAATGAGTCAACTATGCAAGTATAATGGTGTTTTGTGATTTATGGGATTTGCTGTATATTTTATATCTTATTTATGTAATGGCTCGAGCTCGTTAATTATACGAGCTCGGATTTAGGTTGGATCGAGTTTGGCTCAAGGTTTTTACGAGTTGAGTTCTGCATGCTTACAGATTTAGGTAATAAGGAATATTGGCCAAAGTGTTTAAACACACCGTCTTATTGGAGTATTGGGTTGCCGACTCGAGTTACAAGTGTCTTAATCAGTGGGCTATTATTTTCTTCTCTATTTTAAAAGATAGAGACTGTTTGTTTGTTTGTTTGTTTGGCTGCTGTGTGGCCCTTCCGACTGGGATTTATTGGTCCATCTCATCTCTTTCTTTGAATACTACTATTAATGAGAAAAAAATCTACGAGATGAATTTAAATACAAAATTAAGATTCAACTATTCATTGCTTATTTTGTGACAAAGGTTGACACTTGTAGTTCTAATCCGACCCGTATGAAACCCGTCTTTAAAGAGACCAATGTGAATGGTTGAATAAACTTATACCAAAACTTCTTATAACTTACAAGAAAATAATGATATTCCTAAATGTTTATATAAACTTATACGAAAAACTCTCATCTTAAATCCCATCATTTTCATTGCTTGATTATTATATTATTTTAGATTTCTTACTAAATTAAAAAACCATTTTTCTGATTTATTCGTGACAGACACTAATTCTTGAATTTGCTCCTACTTTACAAGATTCTAAATTTTGAACTCATTTTTCCCTTTTAATTTTTTTCCTATCTTTAGACATCCAATTTAAATAAATAAATAAATAAATAAAAGAATAGTTGTAAAACGAGAAGCTTCAAAACTTCGTAACTCCTAATATATCCATCATGATTTTAAGTTCATATACAAGTAATGGCTTAGTCTTTGGGCCTGAATTTACAAAAAAATATATATATAATAAAATTAATAGAAGAAAATGCTACTGCCTTGTGAATTAGGCAACTTATCCTGAATGCCAAATCTAAGTCCCGAAAGTGGGCCGAAAGGCGTAAACATTTTCGTCCCTAAATGCACGTTATCGATACCTTTTTAATTGTTGATCGTGATTCTTGTCACTTTGTCCTGTTTAGCATGTCTGACCTCCAAATTTTTCTTCGATTTTCATTCGTTCTTTCATATTCCCGACAATCCAACTAACGAGATGAGTCGATCGATCCCTCTATTTGATCAACATAACCTAAAGTGTATATAAAAATGGACTTGTACACATCTACTATTGTATGAATTATATATACATGTGCTACACAGAAATATCATATAAGACCTTGAACTTAGGGTAATATTGTATATAAACAAATATTAGAAAACAGTAAAATTTTAGCAAGTTGGTTCAAGGGTCTTTTCATTTTGAACCACATATGCTTAGCACCAAAATTGCAAATTTTGCACACATGTGACCTAAAGCTAAAAGTAAGAACAAGACAAACTCCAGGGATGATTTTGTAATTTACTTGAATATTAAAGCAAACTCAACTACAAATCTAGTTAAGAGATAACATCTGATCCATTCTCAAACTTAGCCCAAATAACTATACAATCATTTGGCCCAGTAAGGCCCAATCATGAACCATCCATAAAAGGGCCCAATTAGTCTTCTTTTAGTGATTTCACTCATTACAAAGAGAAGCTTGTGGCCTTGGATAAGCAGCAGGCGCAAGACCATCAGCGGTGTCACGTCGGCCAGAGCTCGGTTTACTCGGTCGGTTTCCATGACTCGAGTGTCTTCGCGGCCGGGCTCCTTTTGGATCCTGAAGCAGCTCGAGCTCTTTAACCACTTGTGCCATGCTGGGCCTGAACCTGGGATCGACCGATAAACACCTTAACGATAGGTTTGCTATTGCTTGGGCTGCATCAAGTGTGTATTGTCCTTCAAGACGGTTGTCTAGAACCCGAAAGATTTTACGTTTGTGGGCCAGGTATGGTTTGGCCCATTCAACTAAAATGTGTTCGCCAGATGGCCTGTGCTTGTCTACTGCCCTTCGACCCGACAGCATTTCAAGAAGAACCACTCCAAAACTATAGACATCGCTCTTAGATGTCAAATGACCTGAAAACCGAAAAAGAAACATTAGCAAGAAAGAAAAAATAGGAGGAGATACATGATGCGAACTCATTTGCGTACCGGTGGCCAGATACTCAGGAGCTGCATACCCATAGGTTCCCATGACCCGAGTTGAAACATGGCTCTTATCGCCAATTGGTCCATCCTTGGCTAGCCCGAAATCCGATATCTTTGCATTGTAATTCTATATGTTCATATATTAAGATCAAAACGTCAATGTTCGTATGCAAAATTACTAGAAAATCCCTAACTTTATCTGTTCAAGAAATTGTGTTTTTGATCACAATAATCACTTTGAGAATGCACATCTGAACAAACATAATCACAATAAATCATACCGAATCTAGCAACACATTCGAAGTCTTGAAATCACGATAAATCACTTTAGTTTTCGCGCTGTGAAGAAAAGCAAGTCCTTTAGCAGCACCAAGAGCTGCCTTCAATCGAAGACTCCACGATAAAGGTTGAAAATAAGATCCTCCTACCGATTAAACATATGGAAAATATGATCTTTCTTCCGTTTTATTTATATAAATCCATAAAAATAAGAAAATATATCGAACTCACTCCTGAATAAGTGATTTTCCAAACTGCCTCGAGGCATGAATTCGTATACCAAAAGACGTTGTTCGTCCTCTAAGCAATACCCAATAAGTCCTACGAGATTAGGATGTGAAAATTGCCCTAGATAATTCACTTCTGCCTACAAAAACAGAATCCAAAAAACAACCAAGTTTAAGAACCAATATATCTTAAGATCAAAGAAATTAACAGTGGCAATTTAGTTTCAGCCCATTTACCTAAAGTGTGTAGATTTTGGCTATAATGGGCTTTATGAGTACATTCTAAAATTTTAATTAAAAATGGAACGGGTCAAACGGGTCTGACATTTTCCCAAAATGTAAAGTCTTACAACCTCCTAAATTGTTTAATCGACAATAGATAATTATTTAACGGGATAATTGCGCAAACAACCACAAACTTGTCAGCTTTTTGTGATTAAAACCCCAAACCATTTTTCGTTGCATTGAAAACCCCAAACTAACTAAAATTCAGTAAATCAAGGTTTTATCAATAAGTAACTGGTTGAAACCGGTTATTAATCCGACGTGGACCGGTAAATAACCTATATTGAATTGTTGAAACCGGTTGCCAAGTATTACACATCATTTAAACCCTCGTAGATAATGTAATTCCTTTTAAAAATTACATTAAAAATTATCATCGATGGTTTAAATGATGTATAATACTTGGCAACCGGTTTCAACAGTTAAAACTTATTCCAAGTAGGTTATTTACCGTTCCACGTAGGATTAATAACCAGTTTTAACTGGTTACCCATTGATAAAACCTTGATTTACAAATTTTTAGTTAGTTCGGGGTTTTCTATGCAACGAAAAATGGTTTGGGGTTTTAATCACAAAAAACTGACAAATTGAAGGTTTTTTGCGCAATTATCCCTTAATTAACTGGTATAGTTCTTGTAATCAGTAATTACACTCAACAATCAACACATTGATTATATATAAACTTCATGGAAAATGGGGCAAAATTGTTTAAAGAACCATTGATAGCAAACAACAAAACTGAAGTAGGGAGGGAGACTCACCAGCCACTCCCTGTGGCCTTGAAAACTTTCTTGATTAAGCTTTTTGACAGCAATAACCACACCGGTTCCGGGTTTAGCAGCAGCAAAAGACTGCTCATCAATCCAACCCTTGAAAACAGGGCCAAAACCGCCTTCTCCCAACACACTGTCGGGTCGGAAGTTCCTGGTGGCCATCTTGAGATCGGAAAAGCTAAAACTTTTCAAATTGGATGACTGCAAAATCTCACCCTCGCTGCGGGGAGTTGGTGGCACAGATGAGACCTTACTGCTACTTGAAGTGCTAAGATCATTAACATTCTCTGAAGTTATCCCTGCGTCGTTCAGAAAATATTTAAAACGAAATTACACTAAAATGTCTTAGACAAAAGGGTGTTTAGATGTGATCCAAAATTATTTACTGCAAATTTGAAGTCCTAATAACCAGCTTTTAGTGTTTGGGAAAACTGAATATGATTCTCATATCACTGACTTTTCAGGGCCAAGATGATCTGATTTCGAAGATGTAAGAAAGGTCAGTTCACAAGAGAATGAATTTTTGTGGATAAATGTAAAATTATTTGATTCTGATTCTTGACAACTCAATAATCGAAAGTGAACAAGTGATTGCTAATGATAAATGTAAAATTACAAGCAAATCCATTATCCAACACCCACACCCCCTAAACCAGACAAATTCGATCCGAAATTCGACCTTATCAGATATTCCACCAAAGATATTTCAATAGTTGTTCATCTACAGATTTAGTTTGTTTAAGCGTTTTCAGAACTTTTAGGGCCTTTTTTGTGAGTGGGAACAAAAGCAGAAAAAAGAGCCATATGAACTATTAAGAATTATAGTAACAGCCAACCTAAAATTACAAATAATTATGCTCAGCGAACTTTAAGAATAAAAAACAAACACATGATGCTTTAAAAAAAAAGAAAAGAAAAGAAAAGAAATAAACCTCAAAACAAGCATGAAAAAACAAAGGTCCAGTTGTAGACTGTAGTAACTTAAAGCCCACAAGAAACCTAATTGCTATAATTCATACCTGAGTGAAATGGGCTCTTATCTTTGAATTGAGCACTGAAGCAAACACCCATCGGAATATTTGTTTCTGGGTGTCTCTCTTCCCTAAAATTCTTGAAACTGAATGGTTTAAAGAAACAGAGGGTTCACTAGAGCTTCACAGCTAACAACTTCAAGAACATCAAAACTAGATCTCGGTTTCGAAATCTCGAAATTAAAGACTGTATATTTCTTATGGATTACACTAAACACACTTAAATCACATAAACCCATAACGAATTCCAACCAATTTTGTTGACAAACCCTAACGTTTGTGAGCAGAGAGAGAAAGGGGTGAAAATATTGAAATCAAATATCATTTTTATGTTCTTATATTTAAATCACACAAACCCAGAACAAATTCGGACAAATTTCTTGAAAAGCCCCAAATTTTGTGAGCAGAGAGAAAGAAAAAAGGATGCGAACGAGTACGTTTTTCTTACGGATTACACTAAAAAGACACGAACCCAGAAGGGATTGAAGTTGAAAACCCCTAAATTCGTGAGCAGAGAGTAAAGGATGTTTGTGTTTAGGGAGAAGAGATAGATAGAAAGAAAGAGGGTGGTGGATGAAGGTTGGGGAGATACGGGGCATTAATGGCGGAATGCCCTCGTCTTAATATAAGCTTTCCAAGTGTTGTTGGTTTAATTAGAGAAACAAAAGAGTTCAACCATTTTACATTTGATTGATTAAGACGAACGAAGTTAATATCGGAGTCCTGTCTAATAAATCATTATTTTTTTCAAACATACCATGATTTATAATCTACCTCACAGCGAAAATTTAATATGCACAACAATTATAAAGTAATTATTTTGTTTTCACAAACACCTATACGATGTAATTATTAAAATAGTCAAAAATCACATTACATTATCAAGTTTAGCAAAATAATATTAATCTAACTAAAATAGTCACACTTTACGTTACCACATTTACGTGATAGCCATCATTTACGTAATTTGTACCTTTTTATTAATATTTTAATGCATTACGTTACAAAAGATGTTTGGTAACGTAAAATAATGATACTTTACGTTACCAAAAGGTGTTTGGTAACGTAAAGTAATGGTACTTTACGTTACTAAAAAGTGTTTACCATGAAATGACAAGCCACCTGTTTTTTATTGGGAGATAACAACATTTAAATTTGGTAACGTAAAGTATCACTACTTTACGTAATCCAATTACCTTTTGTAACGTAATGCATTAAAATACTAATAGAAAGTATAGATCACGTAAATGATGGCTATCACGTAAATGTGGTAACGTAAAGTGTGACTATTTTGGTTAGATTGATATTATTTGGCTAAAACTTGATAATGAGGCGTAATTTTTAGCTATTTTAGTAATTTTCCCTTACGATAATTACATTTTAACCTCTAAAAGTAACAAAAAAATAATTATTTTGTATGAAATCGTTGTATATAACAAAATTTTATTGTGTACAAATCACTTCCTATGTATAAAACATACATTTGTCATTTAGTGGGTTTTTGGTTTTATGATAAATATTATTAGATTATTACGTTATAATAATGTAAATAATTGGTTTAAATTGTTGGATTGCAGTTATGAATAAATATTTATTTACGTTTATAATTAATCCTACCGTATTTTTTTCATATGTTAAAAAAATATAGTTTATGTGTTTAATAAGTTATTATTTGATCATTCTACAGGTTAAAATACAAATTAAAACATTTTAAAAACTGATTACTTGATAATTGTGATAACAAACAGAAGAAACTAAATCAAACACTAAATTTCTGGCAACAATTTTAGTTACAGCTATTATCTAATTATCAAATTTCAAATTGATGCAGCACTTTTTCAAACGTAAATTCAAACATCCACTAACAAGATTAAGTTTAGAAAGTAAATAACTCATTTTTTAGAGGATTTATATCTATCTACTATTTCACATTATCCAATAATTTTATTTGTCATGATTATCTATTTAACATTAATAATTTTTAGTTAATTTAAATATAAACCTAAAAAGAAAATATTAAATTATATCACTATAATATATTAAAAATAAATATATATTATATAAACAACATTAAATATTTAAAAAATAAACATAATACAATATTAATAAAATCAAATTTCATTGGTTGTTACAAAATACACATAAACATTATTTCGTATGTAAAATTAAATTATCAAATTATATCGATTATACATAAATATATAATTTTATAAATAAAATTTTTTGATGATGTTAAAAAAGAAACTGTTATTCACGTATATTGAAAAGATTAATAAATAATATCTATGACAATATAGTGTACTTTTCTAATATATTATATATTATCAGATTAATAATAAAGTAAGTCAGCTGTTTATCAAGCAGTTAAACAATAAAAGTTTTCATTTTGAAAAATAGTTCGGACGATAAAAAAATGTTTACATTAAAATATAGATAAAAATAATGCGGTCATAGATCTCCCATCTGTTTGAATCAAAATAATTTGTTTTGATTGTTTTTGGTTATTTTTATAATTTTTTGTTGTTATTGATAAGAATATAAAAATATATTACTATTTTTTGTGATAATAAAAGTTTGGTGTGACATGATATACAAGTTTTCAAAACACCCGTTGTTATAAACGTAAAAAATATAATGTTGATACTATTAATGATAAAAATTAAATAATGTTTTTATAAATGATAAAAAAAAATAAAAATAAATACTTGTTACTATTTTTTACAAATAACCCGTTAAAAATAATAATTTGTGTATAGTACCCTAAATAAAAATAATATTTGTTATTATTTTAAATGTAATTATAATTATAAAAAATATTTATAAAACCAAGACATGTAAATATATGGGGAAAACTAAAAATAATAATAAAGGATTAAACATCCGAAAATGTAGGATGTTAAATAGGACGAGTGTGAGTATGGCCGTATGGTGGTCCTTATCGTAGTCATAGCCAATTGGACATACATGGTGACTATAACGATAAGTTTTGGTACCAAGCAATAATAAAACTTTATTAAATGTCACTTTAATTAATACAATATATATATATAATAAGTTAAACTAGCTAGCAACAATAAAACATTATAACATATCATTTTAATTAATTTCAGTTTAGAAAATAAATTCAATTTTTTTTTTGAAAACAAGAAATTGAAACTCATAAAAGTCGAACTTAAAATCTCATTTGAAAATCTCAAAACTCAATCACTAAATCATTAGGGGTTTAATATGAGAAAATCCATCATGTTTTTCACGTTTTTACGGTTTAGTCCATCTGTGTTATTTTTTACCGAATTGAAAACAATAACTTAATAACTTTCTTAGGAAAAAATAACACGAATGGACTAAATCGCAAAATACATGAAAAAATGTTGATTTTTTTTTTCATATTTAACCTAATCATTCGAGGTTTAAATTAATAAATTCAAGTTTCCGAAAATAGAATGAATACGTTTTTTGAATTTTGAAATTTTCATGCACTAACAAGAAAAATTTAATAAATTCAAGATTTTGAAAAATAGAATGAATAAAATTGAAACTTTCAACGTCTTATTACGTACAAATGGTCCATGGTCTATTGTCAAGTATTCGCTATAGAAAGAATGATATATTAACTTTTATGATCGATACTTGGTGGAGACTCTTTCGACTAACAAACTACAATCCATATTATGTTGTATTAATAGGGTTGTCCAAAATCGGATATCTGAAATTTCGAATAGTTATTTTTGCTGTCCGAATCCGAAATTTCGTATATTTGATTTTCAGATATCCTAAATTTTGGATTCGAATATCGGATTATCCGAATATCCGAAAATACATATTTTTTATTTTTTTAAAACATAAATTAAATTTATAAATATCTAGAATTCATATATCCAAATACATATTAAAGATAAATATATTATATACTAAATATATCCGGAATTATTTTACTCAAAACGACTAAAAAAAGATTTAAAAAACTAAAACATATAAAATATTATTTATTAAATCTACAAAATCATGATAAAAATAAAAGATATATGTTAAATAATAATAAACACTAAATATTATGTAACTAATAAATACTAAAGATATATGAATTTTTTTAAAATTTTTTTTGGATTTTCAGATATTTCGAATATCAAAAAAAAAAAATAGAAGAAGATGATATTATAATGATTGTTACAGCCTACTAAATTATTATCATTTTAATGTAACCATCATTCAAAAGTATTCTTGTTTTCTATATAAATATTAAGGTTTATTATGGAAAAAAAAATCAACATATTTTCATATAATTTTTTGTTTTCGTCATTTCATGTTTTTTTTTTCATAAAAAACCTCAAGTTATTTTTTTCTTTTTGGTTTAATAAAATTTGGACATTTGACCGGTTATAATTTGTGAACAGCGTTTTTTAAAAACTGGAAAACCAAATTTTAATGTCCAAAATTCGCTAAATCAAAAAGAAAAAATTAAACTGGGACTTTTATAGACTAAAATAAATGAAGAGACGAAAACGCAAAACATGAAAATATGTTTGTTATTTTCCTAATAAACCTTAAATATTATGTGTGTTAATTGTTTCATAGACTCAAACAATCAAACTACTTTATGGATCATTAATTTCATGTGAAATGACAATCTAAAACACTAAACCTGGTACCATTTTTTTTATTAGTTTTAGTATAACATTATTTAACAATCTACACCAATATATATTCTACATGTTTTAATTTGTCTTAAAGTCTATGTGTGTATTTATGTATGTGTGTGGAGCAAGAGATTCACGATTAGATGAGAATGACATTTGCAAAGAAAGTAACATTATATTATGAGTATGTTTGACACGACTAACTGTAGCTTCGAGTTGGAACTTTTAGTTGCTGAAGCTTTTGTGAGCTAAAATTTAAGTTGCGGAGCTTTTGAGCTTCCACAAAGCAAAATCTGAAGCTCCTAAAAGCTCTCAAAATCTCAATGTCAAAGCAACTTATGTTATGGTTTATTGTTTGAGGTTAAAATAGATTAATAAAATGATGAAATTTGAATCCCTCATGGTCGGCCCTCAGCAAGGTCATCACGGATAACTGTCCAGGGTCTACTTATATATATATATATATATATATATATATATATATATATATATATATATATATATATATATATATATATATATATATATATAAATAATAAAGGGCTAAAGTCGTAGAATAGTTGTGTACTTTTTAAAATGTATCGATATGGTACGTGTACTATTTTAATTATTCATATTAGACGTGTACTTTCTGAATCGTTCAAATTTGATACGTGTACTATATTTTTTCATACCAATATGATATATTTGGTAACCGGTTACTGGCTATACATGTTAAGAACTTGTATATATATAATCAGTTCGGTTCGGTTATCCACAATTTTCTAAAAATGAAAACCTAAACCGCCTCGTGCTGTTTCAGTTTCGATTTCTCGGTTTCGGATCAAGCGGTTCAGCTTGGTTTCTTGGTTTTTCAATTTTGTTTGAACACCCCTAATACTTGTAATTGATGATCATAGGCCAGTATAAGACATATTCTCTTGTAACGACATGATATGGATAATGGATACATGTAAATGATGATAATGGGTCGATATGCATTATATTTATTTGTAACAGATTATAATGCGTAAGCATTGGTCGACAGAGTCAAAATTACTTGTAGTTTGTTGATATGGGTCATGTATCCTTATAATAGGTTGGTTTCGATCACATATACTTGTAATTGATAATCATAGGTTAATATGAGACACATTCACTTATTATCGCTTGATATAGATGATATATACATGTAAATGATGATAATGGGTCGGTATGCATTGTATTTACTTGTAACGGGTTATAATGCATAAGCATAGGTCGACAGAGTCAAAATTAATTGTAGTTGGTTGATATGGGTCATGTGTACTTATAATAGGTTGGTTTGGATCATACATACATTTAATTGATGATTATAGCTCAATATGAGACATATTCACTTGTAATGAGTTGATGATACATATTCACTTGTAATTTAATTACTACGGATCATATATACTTGTAAACGATGATAATGGGCTGGTATACATTACATTTATTTGTAACGAGTCAAAATTACTTGTAATTAGTTGAAATGTGTCATATATATAGATTATATTTACCTATAATGGATTCATATAGATGATATATACTTGTAAACGATTATATATATATAGTTGGTGTTTTGTTACTTTGGTATTTTAGTTACGTTAGTTTGTTATTTTAGCTTATAAGTTGCTAATATACTTATTTATTTAGTAGCCGGATAATGTATATGTCTTTCTTAGAAACCCAAGATTTAGATCGACACTTTCTGATACGATAAAGTCATTTTCGGCTCGAAATGACATGGGAAACGAGGAGGCTCAATATCACGATATGGGAACAAAGAGAATGAAGACGATGAAGATAATGACGAGTATTTAGTTAGTTTAATGTGTAACAAACAATTTAAACGGGTTTTATGGATTTTGTAGTTGACGTATGTTTTGTATATATGAAATTTATGCATTAATGTTTCCAGGTTTATGAAAATTTAAACTGCAAACAATTAAAACAAGCTTATTGAATTTTTTAAAAAAATAGAATCTTCAATAGCAGCGACATTATTAGCGGCGACATTAAGTAATAGCAGCGACACTATTAGCGGTGACATTTTGACCAATAGCGACAACACAATAGCGGCGACGACAGGCAATAGCGGCGACTTTTGTCGCCCCTAATACCCGTAATTCTTGTAGTATTTACGTTTCAACAAAGTGTGAGTGTATTTACTTTTTAGAGGAACCATTAAGAAATAATTTAAAAATATAATAACTTGTTAATGATTCCATTAAAAAGTAAACAAAGATCAAATAAGTAATTGATTTCTCATGTCATTACACAATATTGCCTCTTTAAAACCGTTGACTTAAAAGTCCAATGGTAATGCAAAGTCAAAAAAGAAGTCAACCTTTATCCTTTATACGTAATGGCCCGTGCCCGTGGACCGGACAAAACACAATGCAGCCATGCAGGATGAGGATGTCACGGGTGTGTCAAAAGTGGTCATACCCAACGACTTTATTTGATTTTTGTAATAACATTATTAAAAATGGCAACAATACTTTCTAACTTCTAAATAAAAAACAAATAAGAAATAAGAAATAAAATAGGTATTACACATTTTAATAATTATTTCTATTCTTTTATTAATATAATTTATATAAATTAAGTATTAGTAATTATGTAAATCATTGTCATCATATATTTTAGTAATTATGTAAATCATTGTCATCATATATTTTAGGATAGTTGTTAGTCATTAAGGGTAGATATTGTTTCCATGTATTGTCTCTTCCTATTTAAGGATTCGTTGTGTATAATGAAAGCAAGGAAATCAATCATAAACACTTTTATGGTATCAGAGCTTTTCTCTGAGAAACCCTAACGGCTCACTTCCTTGCTTTCGTATTCTCCGACCAGAAGAAACCCTCTTGAGCCATGACTTTGTCCAACGAAAACACACCCAAAACAACGAACCTCCATCCCGTCTATACTGTTACGAATATCCAGAATAAAGTTCGGATACTGGACGGCACTACGGTTACATATTCTTCGTGGGTCAAACTTTTCAAGCTCCATGCTAGAGGTTACAAGGTACTCGATCACATAGACGGTACGCCGCCACCAAACCGCACAGACCCAACTTATGCAACATGGGCTGAGATTGATGCAATCGTTTTGCAATGGATCTACGGAACATTGTCTAACGATCTCCTTGTACGTGCACTTGATTCGGATGCTACAGCTCACCAGGCTTGGATAAAGATTAGCGACATCTTCCTCAACAACAAGGGCTCACGGGCCGCCGCTCTTGAACACGAGTTCACAAACCTGACTCTCGCTGCGTGCTCTTCCATGAACGAGTATTGCCAGAAGCTCAAGGATCTCGCAGATCAACTCACGGATGTGGATAATCCGGTTAATGAAAAACGAATGGTTCTTCAGTTGGTTCGCGGCCTTCCTGTTGAATTTGACACAGTAGCATCATTTATCAACCAAACCTCTCCTACTTGGGACACCGCATGTAGCATGCTTCAACTGGAACAACAACGTCAATCGATTCGGCAAAACTCAACTCAAGCAGCTATGATGGCTCCCTCTGCCAAGAGTTCACCTTCCGCCGTATTTGCACCACCGCCACACTCTGCCGATCGACGCTCATATGGCCGGAATCGTGGTCGTGGCAAGTCTTTTGTCCGTGGGGGTCGATCGCCTCACCCAGGTCATCGGTCTGCTCCGGTTGCTCCGCCACCAAATGTTTACCCACCTTGGGCCTGGTGGGCACCGCCGCCCTGTCCGTATCCAACACAGCCAAGTGGTTGGCCTAGCAATCCTTCTCCACAAACTCCATCAACCCAATCTGCTGCTGCCCATATTGCATATCAACAACTGGGATCTCCTTCTGTGCAATCCGAATCGGTGGCCCAATCGTCCGTCACTGAGCAGACGCAAGACTTCAATGCTCTAAGTCCGACTGATCTTGGAGCAGCATTTCAAAGTATGAATCTCAAATATCCTGGTGATCTAAACTACCCAGATCCTTCATGGTACATGGATACAGGCGCATCTTCACACATGACTGCTGATGCGGGTAAAATTCAATCCTCTTTATCATCTTCTAATATACGTAATGTATTTGTTGGTAATGGCAATTGTATACCTACTAAAGGATCTGGAAATGCCGTGCATGTAACTCCCCATGGCACCTTCTATCTCCGCAACATCCTTTACACACCGAACATCGTTAAAAATCTCTTATCTGTTCGTCAATTTACTCGTGATAATAACGTGTCCCTTGAATTTGACCCTTATGGGTTTTCTGTGAAGGATCTCAAGACTGGGAAGATTATTTCGCGCCACAACAGTCCGGGTGATCTCTACCCATTCAACGCACCCGACCCATCACCATCGGTTCACTTAGCCACCTCTAATACCGACCAATGGCACAACCGACTCGGACACCCTGGCGCTACCATTCTCGATTTCCTTCGTACTCGTTTAATTATTTCGTGTAATAAAGCAAAACCTTTTACGGTTTGCCATTCGTGTCAGTTGTCGAAAAACAAAAGATTACCATTTTATGCTTCCAATACTACTACATTTGCACCGTTTGATATTATTCATTGCGATTTATGGACGTCTCCAGTTAGTAGTAATTCCGGTTACAAATATTATATGGTACTTGTTGACAACTTTACACAATATGTATGGATTTACCCATTAAATATAAATCTGAAACCTTTCTCCACTTCACCAAATTCCATAGACTTATCCTCACTCAGTTCAATCGTAAAATAAAATCTTTTCAATGTGACCTAGGGGGGGAATTTGATAACAATGAATTCAAAACATTTGCTTCAACCAATGGTCTTGTTTTTCGTTTTTCATGCCCTCAAACCTCACCTCAAAATGGGAAATCTGAGCGAATGATACGTCGTCTCAACGACATTGTTCGTGCTCTTCTTACCCACGCTCACCTTCCCCCAAAATTTTGGGTCGAGGCCCTTCATACCGCTGCCTACCTTCATAACATCCTACCCACTAAGCGCCTCAACTCTCTTACCCCTACCTTTGCTCTATACCTTCGACACCCAACGTATGACCATCTACGGGTCTTCGGGTGTGCATGTTACCCAAACACTTCTGCGACTCAACCGCACAAACTCCACCCTCGCTCTCTCCGCTGCATTTTTCTCGGATATCCTGATAATTTTCGGGGTTACCGTTGTCTCGATCCAACAACCGGCAAAGTCCTTCTATCTAGACACGTCATCTTTGATGAAACCTCCTTCCCATACTCCAACAGTTCACCACCAAACTTCTACACTTTTCTTGACGACCACCCTATTCCGACACCTTTCTTCACCTCTTCCTCACCAAACGATACACCATCACCCCAGCCATCATTGGCACCGTCACCATCCGCACCACCTGCACCACTCTCGTCACCATCTATCCCGTCACCACCTGCCCCACCATCTCCACCACCTGCCCCGCCTGCACCACCCTCAAACCCGCCCACAACAAACATCCACACTATGACTACTCGTGCCAAGCACGGCATCTTCAAACCACGTCAACCCCTAAACCTTCATACGTCCACCCAACCTCTCATATCTCCCATTCCCCCCACATATGCTAAGGCTTTCCAGGATCCCAATTGGTTAAGTGCCATGAAAGATGAATATAATGCGTTATTAGACAATGATACTTGGGAGCTTGTACCCCGTCCCACTGACCACCCGATTATACGTTGCATGTGGTTGTTTCGCCACAAATTTCATGCGGATGGGACACTTCAACGATACAAAGCTCGCTTGGTCGCTAATGGGAAATCTCAGACGGTTGGGATTGATTGTGATGATACCTTTTGTCCGGTTGTTAAACCCGCTACTATTCGCACGGTCCTAAGCCTTGCTGTCTCTCGTTCTTGGCCAATACATCAACTCGATGTGAAAAATGCATTTCTCCACGGTGATCTTCAAGAAACGGTGTTTATGCACCAACCACCAGGTTTTGTTGATAAAAATGCCCCAAATCATGTATGTCGTCTTCGCAAATCGCTTTACGGGCTCAAACAAGCCCCAAGGGCATGGTACAACCGGTTCGCAACTTACATTACTAGCAATGGTTTTCGAAGTAGTGCATGTGACAACTCGTTATTTTTCTATAGGAACGGAACTCATACTGCTTATCTCTTGTTATATGTCGACGATATCATTCTTACTGCCTCGGACTCCACCTTCTTGAATTCCATCATTAAGACCCTATCACAGGAATTTGCCATGACAGATCTTGGGGTGTTACATCATTTTTTGGGAATTTCGGTTAAGCGCGACAACAACGGCATGTTCTTATCTCAAACTCAATATGCACAAGACATTCTTCAACGAGCTGCCATGACTAATTGCAATCCATGCAATACTCCAGTGGACACCACCTCCAAACTTAGTGCTACTGCAGGCAAACCCTTACCTGATGGTACATTATATCGCAGCTTGGCCGGTGCACTACAATATCTTACGTTTACCCGGCCCGACATATCTTATGCGGTACAACAAATTTGTTTGTTTATGCATGCACCCCGAGATTCACATTTTAACTTCATGAAACGCATACTTCGATATATTAAAGGTACAATCAACCTCGACATACAGATCATTGCATCTCCAAGTCACACCCTTACCGCTTATTCCGATGCCGACTGGGGTGGTTGCCCTAATTCACGACGATCCACTTCTGGCTATTGTGTTTATCTTGGTGACAACTTAGTATCTTGGTCATCTAAACGACAATCCACCGTGTCTCGTTCTAGTGCCGAAGCCGAATATAGAGGGGTCGCAAATGCCGTGGCTGAGGCAAGTTGGCTGCGCAATTTACTTCTCGAGCTTCACGTCCCATTGCGCCAGGCAACTGTGGTTTACTGTGACAATGTCTCAGCCGTGTATCTGTCGAGTAACCCGGTTCAACATCAGAGAACCAAGCATGTTGAAATTGACATTCACTTTGTGCGGGAAAAAGTAAAAACTGGTCACATTCGTGTTCTTCACGTTCCTGCCGCTTACCAATATGCCGACATTTTTACAAAGGGCCTACCTCGACAACTATTTGAAAACTTTCGTACCAGTTTGAGCGTTTGCTCTCCTCCCGCTCCAACTGTGGGGGACTATTAGTAATTATGTAAATCATTGTCATCATATATTTTAGTAATTATGTAAATCATTGTCATCATATATTTTAGGATAGTTGTTAGTCATTAAGGGTAGATATTGTTTCCATGTATTGTCTCTTCCTATTTAAGGATTCGTTGTGTATAATGAAAGCAAGGAAATCAATCATAAACACTTTTATTAAGATCACTTTATCATTTTTTGACTTTTCTAACAAATTATAGTTGCGATTGTTATAAAGAAAAATAACTACATTTTTTATGGTCTATGATAATGTTTTGACACTTACTGGCTGTTTGATTTTGATGAAAGGAAAATAAATATTTTCGATATAAAGACATGCTTTCTTATTAAATTTTATAAATTGTCATCTTCCTTTGAAAATTTTTTTTCCCACCACTCAATGAACGTTTTTGCAAAGGGAATTGTGAAAGAATTAACACTCCATTTTCACGAAATATTTTTTTGTTCATCCCTATCTATCCTATCGTCACAATCCACCCAACCACTCAACCAAAATCTACCTTATCTCCCGACCCCACCCTTACTATCGCATGCTTACCCCATATTATCCCACCCCGACCACACTTATCAAAGTCTTCTTATTACTTAATTTACTTTACCCCCGAACCACACTTACCCCTACCTACATGTAACCCATCCTACCGTAACCTATCATATTTTATCATCACCCCTACACAACCTCCATGTAATCCATCCTACTGTAACCTATCCATATGCTACACGCACGCAACATATCTTACCTTACCCTACATCTACTCTACCTCATTATACCATGCATATCTACCTATTTTGTTTTCTATTTAAAACTTGCTTTCTTAAATTTTTTTGTTTTTGATGCATTATTTTGTATCGTATATTTTCAAATGAATTTTGTGTGAAGGAAGACATCGATGAAAGTAATATTTTTTGGTTGTTGTATAAATATGATGTTTTATAAACTAGAAATTTGATAAACACGAAGAATAAGATGTATAAAAAAACTCATTTTTAAGAAATAGTTTTATTTTTTATAATTCAAAGAATAACACAAAAATATTTTTTATTAAAAAACATAGTTTTATCATTTTTTGAAATCATTTTATTTATAATGAAAGAAAATTAAAAAGAAAGTACTAGCTTTAAAATCTTTTCACCTGAATATCACCTTCACATTTTATCAAAATATATAAATATATCTTTTTTTTGATTTTAAAAATAAAATATTTTTTTAAAATATATAATTATTTATATTAAATTATTTCTATCCATCAATTGTCATTATCTAACGATGTCATTTATCATCGTTATCTTTTTAATATTTATTAATCTATTAGCTAATAGAAATTTCAATCAAATCTAAATCTAAATATTATCTATTATTAATGGTAAAATCAAATTTGATTTTTTTAAAATCTGAATATATGAAAATTGTAAATTAATATGTATATAGAATATGGTTCGAAAGAGTAACACTCATTTTGCAGCGTACCAGAAGATAACACTTTTAAAATTTAATTTTTTTTTTCATAAACATGTATGTATGAATTAACATTATGACGACATGTAATTTTAACATACATTCACATCTCCTAACTCCTTAAAAATAAATTGAACGTACACTTATATAAATTTGGATACATGTGAATGTGCGTTTATGTGATGTTTGATTTCATGCCCTTAGAATCTATGAATGTGCGTGAAATTTATATATCATATTTGTACGGTTAACTAAAACATGTTTATAAAAAAATTTTAAAAAAATATTTTTAAAAGTGGTACCTTCTAATGCACTGCATAATAAGTGGTACTCACGTGAACACACACAATATAATATATAAAATACTTATTACTGATTACTTTTATGAATATAATACAAACTTAATAAAAATAGCTTTTAATTAATCCATATACTCTATCTATAAACTTCAATTAATATTTATAAAATAAAAATATTAAATTAAGCATAAACAAATTTTTAATTTAAATTTCAAAAATAAATACAAATTATATTTGAAAATAAAAAAAATACAATATGAATAGAGAATGTATTTCATAATATTTTGTTTATTGAAATAAAATATATGAACAATTATGTTTTGAGTTAATTATATAAATTTATAAATAAAAGCTTAGATGGATGATAAATAAATTAATTACTATTCATATATATTTATAAACTAGAGAACTAATAGTTATAACAAATAACTATACTATTCTTGTATTTTTATTAAAATTAATTTTTTTTAATTTTAAATATATTTTATGCATTAACTTTTATAAAAACTAGTATGTTTATAATTTAAGAAAAAATCCATAGAAAATTTATTAGTAACTAGGAATAAATTCTGTATATAATATCAGCCCTTTTAAAATTCAGACGAATTAATTGTATTCAAAAAATTTATTCAGTCAACATATTTTATTTGTTCAGTAAATATGATGGTTTTGAGAACTTATACAAATATAATTGATCCTAGTTGTTAAATGTTAACGCAGTAACTTTATAGGAAAGGAAATATTAATATTAATAAATAGTAGTATGTATATGCATATCGCATTTGGTGGCGGATGAAAGAAATATCCACGTGGAAGCTAGTTTTCAGGAAACACGTTTGTTTGTAATGCAATGCAAAGTTGCAAACTTGTACCCTCTCTTTGACGACTATTCATGTCATCCAACACGTTTACAGGCTTACGGCATTCAAGTATACATCATGCTTCACGGTAGGTGTTAGTGGTTAGTTATTAGTACCATTGTTAGACACATTGTGGATGGAGACCAAACAACACACCTCCACATAAGGAGAAACGCCATTGGCAAAGCTCAAACTCGAGACCTCAACCAAGAGGAACAAATTCCTCCCACATTTGGTGGTGACCACTTGATCTAAAAGGGTGTTTGGATTTGCGTTTGAAAAATTGTTGTAGCGTTTTGGAAACTAATAATCAGATAATTGCTGTAACAAAAAGTGCTGCATAGTGTTTGGTTTAGCTTCTGCTGTTTACTATCATAATTATCAAATAATCAGTTTTTAAAGTGTTTGAAATTGCATTTTAACTTGTAAAATGGTCAAATAATCACTTATTAAGCAAATAAGCTACATTTTTTAACTTATGAAAAATGTGGTAAAATTAACACTAAACGCAAATAATCACTTATTAACGTATGTAATCCAAACACTTTAAACCAATTATTTGCGTTATTGTAACGTAATAAGCTAATAATCTCATTAATAACGCAAAACCAAACACCCTCTAAGTCAAGTGGTTATTGAAGCTAATTTATACATGCCAAAAGTAAATCACGTAATTAATAGTTAAGAAACATATATAAATCTTTTATTTCTAAACCTTTGATATGATTGTAATATAATTTATCATAAACAGTATGTTTATAATTGATGCATGAAATAATATTTAAATTTAGCTAATAGAATATAAGTCCTGAGGTATTAGTAATCTAAATTCTAAATTTCTTCTGTCATAGAATATACGTGATAGATGCTAAATAATTTTTTCTTATAATCCAAATTTATTTTCAAACACATTTCAAGTAAATTTTAATACTTTAATTTTCATTCCATTAGTCAAATGGGACCTAAAATCAAATTGAATTATTAAAATTTAATTTTGAGGTTATAATATATGCATATAACTATATAAGTGTGTTAAATAGTAAAAGCATACCAATATTCAGTTGGTGCAAGTAGTTGCTCATATTGCACAATATTTAATCATTATAACACCTATATATAATTACAAAATAATATTCACATATTACAACCAAATTAATTTCTTGATATTTGTATTGAGAAAACCAATCCAAATTAACACTTATGATATTATTATATTAGTTGATAAAGATGCACCGTCACGACATTGAGGTTTTTGTTTGTTTATATTTTCTCTCTCTAATTAAAATTACTTGCCGGATATTTATTTGCTTTATTTCAATGTGACAAAACTCTATTGGACCCGATTACTATTTAATATATTTTTACAAATTGTCAAATATTAAAACACATGATGTATATATGCTTTTTGATATTTCTTTGCTTGTTGCAATTGTACGAAACAAATCCTTCCTTTTTAAGTAAATTATTAACCTTCTTGTCCTTTCTTTTCATATAAAGCTTTTTTTTAAAGTTAATTAAGATCACACAATACCAACGTACTTTTCTAAATGTATCGATTTAGTGTATGAATTTTTTTTCTTACTCATATGGTACATGTATTTTAGTTTTTCATTCCTGAACGTATGATACAAATCTACATAAAGTCCGGTTGAAAAACTGGATTATGTTTGTATGTAAAAGTGGGTTCTAACGTATAGACCATATTGAAGCAGAAAACTAAAATATATGTACCATGTGGGCATGAAAAAAAATTTATATATCATATCGATACATTTGAAAAAGTACATTGATATTATGCAACCTTGACTTTTTTTTAAATGTATGATCAGTAATTTATAAAACTAATACATTTTTTTTATACAATCGATTTATGTACAAAGAAAATAATTAGCAAAATTGAAAGGGAAAAAAATACCACTATATATTGCTGCCTTGTGTCATGGTTCTCATGTACCACTAGGAAATGTTTCATAGTTATCTATCATGTTGTGTGTCACCATAATTAATGTTTAGTGGTTCAAATAATTGTTTTTGGCACTAAAGTTGACATAAAAAATAAAAATATCAATTGCTTAGTGAGTGATTCAAGAAAAAAGAGTTTTTATTGATTTATTTATGATTTATTTCATTCAATTTGTCAACCACATATACATTTACATAAATTTTAAAGGGCAACACATGTATGCATTTGTGGGTACACGTGTTTTCATGAAAAGAAAAATTAGAACAAACATATTGCTAATGAAAGTAAAGTCAATAAGGGTCAATGTAAAAAAGGACAACAAACTTTATCCTATTACTTTAATCTTAGATTTATAAAAAGTGTGTTAGTGTCACAGGCAAAGGCTAATTAAGCCATGGATAAAGTTGGTTGTTATTACTGATTCTAACATAGTTTATATTTAATTACAAAGCATGAATACTCTGGCATGATGGATATTAGCTAGGAGGCGTTTGGTTCGCAGATTTTTTTCTTTGGTATTTGCATTTTGTCAAAAGATTTGCATTATGCAACATTTGCTTTTGTCAAAATTTTGTCAAAGAATCTTCATTATCTTTTAGGAAAAATTTGTTAATCTGAAAAATGCAAGGTTACTGGGATTTAAAATCCTAGGGGGAATGCTGGGTTTTTAAATAACAAATAAGAAGGGATTTCAGAAATCCTGAGATTTCAAATCCTTACTGAAATCTGCGAACCAAACACAGGATTTTAAAAGCAAATCCCAGGGAATCTGCGAACCAAACACCCCCTTAAGGGTGGCAATTTCGACCCAATAGGTCAAACGGACGGAACATCAATATAATCTGTAATAAAGAAGTAAGCTAGAATATAAATTTTTTTAAAAAAATAAAATGTTAGAAAATGATGTATTAAACAAATTGTTTTTGGGAAAAAATTTCAAAATAATGTTAAACTAGTTATTTGCCCATGTATTACATGGATATATTTATAAAATAATATTTTTTTTGAAAAACATACATATAAAATTAAATTAGTATACTACAATTATGAACTTTTAATAATTAAATGTTAATATTAAAACTCAACAAATAAATTATCTAAACGATATAAACTATAATACTAAAATACATAAAATAAAAATTTTACTGACTGGAATAAAAAGTTAATCCATAGATTTTTAAGTATATATATAGATTTATTAAATGTTTTAATTAATATGAAAAAAATATCATAATTAGTTTGTAAAAAATAATCAGAATTATTAACTTTCCTTAATATTAGAATAGAAATTATGGTAATAAAATAGGCAGGAAAACGAAATTGAGATTTTACGAGAGAGTGACACGTGTCAAAATTATTTTGCTTTATTAATAGATATAGATTAATAGATATAGATTGACGGTGTTTTCAAACTTCAATAACCAAACTAAAAATTAAGACAAAAGTTGATCATCTATTTTCAGTCAGATATTTTGTAATTGATCAAAACTTTAAAAAAGAAATTTTAATGAGTAAAATAGCCATAACCAGTAGGCCATTTACAGTGGAAGCCCAATTACATAATTTTGGTCTGGCCCAACCAAATAATTGTGTATCAAGTCTTTGCTTCAAAGAATCATCATGACATCTTCATCTAAATCTTTAGACAGAGAAGTTGATTTATCATCTAACAGAATAAAATAATTAAGTACAATACAAAATTGATTGTCTAGCAAATGCCAAAAAGACACCAAAATAGAGAGACAAATCAATATGAGGTGAGGCAAAGCAACGGGATCACGATGGAAGTACCAAATTGACGGCGAGTTGATGATCGATGACTCAACGATGAGGCAATTGATCACAACAAAGATGGTTTGATAAGGGAGGATATAACAAGATAAGTAGATAACTTGGGAATACTTACCTCAACTTAACTAACAAATACGTGAAAGTATATCCTCTTCAACTTAGAGCAGAGCTGGCCCATTGAGGTGTGCAACATGGGCTATTGCCTAAGGCCCAACAGCCAAGGGCCCAAATTTTTTTTTCCCCCTCTAATACCTAGACTAATACTAGTGGTTTACTTATTTTGTTAGTTGTTTGATTGTGATATTTATGTACATATTTACACGGTTGTATCCTTTAATATTTAAATGTTATATATATATATATATATATATATATATATATTGAGGTTCTATGGGGCACCATATGCATCGGGAACTAAATGGGAACCAAAAATGTATTGCTTGTTTACAAATGATGCAATAAGGGTAATATTGGAATACTTTATTTGAAAAAATTAATTATTCTTTTAATTAATAGATTAGGATTAAAATAGGAAACTAAATCAATCTCATTAATCATTCTCCATATATTATTCCCTCTCTCTCTCTCTCTCACACACACACACACAATCGACCGACGAGTTTGAGAAGACGATGATGAGATGAAGATGAAAATGATGCATCACGTTGAACCTATGAACGTATACGATGTGAAGAAGACGAATACGAAGATACACAGTATGAACACGATGATGCATAACCTGGTGCTCCATATGAACACGATGATGCATAACCCGGGAAAGATAAATACAAAGATGCACGGTCAATGAAGATGATGAAGCTATTGGATTTTTGTTCAATTGGAATTTTTTAATTTTAGAAGTGCATTTTATAAATTTATTAGCATTTAATACTTGATTATTGAATTAAATATTCAATCAATATAAATTTAATTTTGAGTTGACTTGATATATTATTTTTTCCGAAAATACCCTTATGCACATCTAATATGTAAATCGTGCATCATAATGCGTTCACAAATTTCATATTTATTACTCTTTTGCCATTGTAATCTTAGTCATTCATTTTCTAGATCTAACGGTGTATATGGGTTCCTAAGTTGCACGATGCACACAGGTGCCCCATAGAACCTAACCCTATATATATATATATATATATATATATATATATATATATATATATATATATATATATATATATAGGGAGGTTCAATTGAGAACTTTTATGCACCGAGGTACAAAAGAACCCATGTCATCCATTAGATCAAAAAATTGTAGGGATTAGATCAATGGCAAAAGGGTAAATAGTTGAACATTTTTATGCATCTTGTGCATTATAGAAACAAACAAGGAAGGACATTTTGGGGAATGTGCATACATCATTAAATTTAATATTTCAACAAATAATCAAATAATAAATGTTAAATAAATTCAATTGATACATTTCCAAATTTAACAAAAATTACACAAATTCAAAAAAAGATGATGGAGATCGATGCATTTCATCGTTAATCGTGTTTATGTATGCATCGTGTTCAAAAAATACGCATTTAACAAAAAAATACACAAATTCATTTATGCATCGTGTTCAACTTGTTCATCATTCATCTATGCATCGTGTTCGTCGTTCATATTCTTCATTCATCTATGCATCGTGTTCAACTTGTTCATCATTCATCCATGCATCGTCATTGTTCATCATCCATTTATGCATCATCATTTTTCGTTGTTCATCGTTCATCATCCATCTATGCATCGTCATTGTTCATCATCCATCTATGCATCATCATCATTCATCATTCATCATCCATCTATGTATCGTGTTCTTCATAATCATCATCGGTTGCATCTCTTGTTCATGTTCATCATCATCGTTGTTCATCGTTAATCTTCGTCTTCAAATCATCATCACTATGAAAATAATGAAGAAGACGATTAGAGAGAAAAAGAGAGAGAGAGAGAGAGAGAGAAATAGAGAGGAAAATTAGGAATGTAGTTAATATGAGATTTTAATTCAAATGTAACTCCTAATTATCTTTTAATGACTTTTAGAAATAAATTAATTATCTTATCTTTAGTTTTCCGTAAATGCCCTTTGTGCACCCTTGGTAGATTATTCGATTCACAAAAGTTCCTCGAGGTTCTCGATGCATAAAAGTTCTCAATTGAACCTCAATCTATATATATATATATATATATATATATATATATATATATATATATATATATATATATATATATATATATATATATATATATATATATATATAGGGGTTCAATGGAAAACCACAATACACCTGAAAACCTGTGAAAACGGCACTACACCACCACAAATGCATCAAATTCCCCGCGTGATGCACCAAAACCCCGCGTGATGCATCAAATTTCCCGCGTGATGCATCACCTTATTTACGATCATGCCACCACGTTTTTCATGAAATGCACCAAATCGGACGGTATATATATACACACACACACACAGAGGGCCCTTTTTAAATTTTTGCCCCAGGCCCCAAAAACGATAGGAACGACTCTGACTTAGATCATGTGTTAAGTTAGAAACTACTATTTTGCTTTTGATATGAGATTCCACGGGATCATATGAAGTAGTTAGGGCGATGAAGGCATGCTTATTGTTTACGTGGTGCTTCTCTTATACCGTTGTATGTGAAAACATGAGAATTAAATTGAGTTTTGAGTTTTCCAGGTCTGAGCTTGTTTGAGGATTGGAAAGGAACCTTCATAACATTAAAGTTGAACTCCACATGCTCTCCTAACCTGATTGATGCTCACTCTGTCAATTTCTCAGGCATGACAAGACTTGATATTGTTGTTCTTCGTATGCAATCTTGGGTTTGTTTTCTTCGGATATGCATACTTGGTAAAACTAGGACTTCCACTCTAGTTTGGTAAAGATATGTCTTCTTTGAAACATAATACAACAAGACAATTAGACTAATGAAAAATGATTACATGGTCTCTTTCTCTTTATGTTTGTATGTTATGTCTACAAGATCAACTAATGATACACCAAAATATAACTAAGTCAAACTAAATCAAACAATCACAAATATACCCTTCTTGATCACCCCTCTGAACCTAAATTTCGGATATAAAAACTGGATTTTTTAAAAAACGTTTTTTTTTCCTTATCGATTTTAAAAATAAAATTCTATTTTTTTAAATTTTTTTGGGCTTGGGTTCTTTTCTATAAATATAATTATAAATTGTAAATTATAATTACAAATAAAAATTTAAAAACACCATCTTTTCTATAATTATAAATTAAGTTAAACACATATATTTTTTTACTCCAATCAAATACATTTTTATATTATATTTGATTATAAAGACATAAAATATTTAAAATGACTAAAATTCAAATTACGACAACTAAAAATTCAAATTACGACAACTAATAATTACAAATTAAGAAAACTAAAAGTTCAAATTACGATCTTCGGGTTCACATTGTTGTGTTTTCTTTTCTTTTAATCACCCAAATTTTGGTATTCGGGGTTCACAATCATCATCTTTAATATCTTGGTCTGGCCCGACCAAATAATTGAGTATCAAGTCTTTGCTTCAAAGAATCATCATCATCTAAATCTTTAGACAGAGAAATTGATTTATCATCTAATAGAATAAAATAATTAAGTACAATACAAAAGTGATTGTCTAGCAAATGCCAAAAAGGCACCAAAATAGAGAGACAAATCAATATGAGGTGAGGCAAAGCAACGGGATCACGATGGAAGTACCAAATTGACGGCGAGTTGATGATCGATGACCCAACGATGAGGCAATTGATCACAACAAAGATGGTTTGATAAACGAGGATATAACAAGATAAGTAGATAACTTGACAATACTTACCTCAACTTAACTAACAAATACGTGAAAGCATATCCACTTCAACTTAGATCATGTGTTAAGTTAGAAACTACTCTTTTGCTTTTGATATGAGATTCCACTGGATCATATGAAGTAGTTAGGGCGATGAAGACATGCTTATTGTTTACGTGGTGCTTCTCTTATACTGTTGTATGTGAAATTAAACATGAGAATTAAATTGAGTTTTTCAGGTCTGAGCTCATTTGAGAATTGGGAAGGAACCTTCATAGCATTAAAGTTGAACTCCACATGCTTTCCTAACGTGATTGATGCTCGGACACCACATGTTGCTTCTAATCTGCTCACTTTGTCAATTTCTTAGGCATGACAAGACTTGATATTGTTGTTCTTCATATGCAATCTTGGGTTTGTTTTCGTCGGATATGCATACTTGGTAAAACTAGGACTTCCACTCTAGTTTGGTAAAGATATGTCTTCTTTGAAACATAATACATGAAAAATGATAACATGGTCTCTTTCTTTTTATGTTTGTATGTTATGTCGACAAGATCAACTAATGATACACCAAAATATAACCAAGTCAAACTAAACCAAACAATCACAAATATACCCTTCTTGATCACCCCTCTGAACCTAAATTTCGGATATAAAAAAATTGGATTTTTAAAAAAACCGGGTTTTTTTTTCCTAGCCGATTTTTAAAAATAAAATTGAATTTTTATTTTAAATTTTTTTGGGCTTGGGTTATTTTCTATAAATATAATTATAAATTATAATTACAAATAAAACTCTTAAACACACCATCTTTTTTATAATTAAAAATTATAATTACAAATATTATAATTATAAATTAAGTTAAACACATATATTTTACTCCAATCAAATACATTTTTATATTATAATTGATCATAAATACATAAAATGTTCAAAATGACTAAAATTCAAATTACAACAACAAAAAATTCAAACTACGACAACTAATAATTAAAAATCAAGAAAACTAAAAGTTCAAATTACGATCTTCGGGTTCACAATATTGTGTTTCCTTTTCTTTTAATCACCCAAAATTTGGTATTCGGGTTCACAATCATCGTCATTCCTCGATATCTTATTCGTTTGGAGGTGATATTTCAAGTTCATCTTCTTCGTTGTGTATTTTTGCTTCAAAATCGACGTCAATTGCATCTTCTAAGGTCGTTTATTTTGCACCCGTGCCGCTCTATCAAAATAATTCTTCAAACAAATACAACATCCTACCAATTTGGGACTTAGTCTCGACCTCCGCTGCGATATAACGGCACTAACAGAAATAGCGGATTTCGAAGCTACCGTGGAAGCTTGGACGGGTAGTAAATCATGAGCCATGACGGCTATAAAAAATTGACTATATTTTTCTAAAGGTAACCGGTTTTTTTTTTTTTTCGGGATAAAATCTGGTTTTTTAACCGGTAAAAAACCGGTCCGGTTAAAATCCATTGATTCGGTTTTAAAGCGGTTATAAAAAATCCAGTCCGGTTAAAAAAATCCGGTTTGGTCCAAATCGGTTTCGAATCGGATTGATGTCGAAATCGGATATTCGGATTTTTCGTGAACTTGTTCATGCATCATACTTTTTTCCCAGAAAAGTCAAAGGGAAGAAGAGTACCGTATCTCCTCAAACCCGCATCCGTCACACGCCTCAGTTCTCACATCTCAAAACCGTAGCCCCACTCTCATCCAATTGCTCAACCAACGCCGGTCGTCGGTGGGCTCTCTTGCCGGTCGTCCGTCTTGAAGGTGTGGTCCTCTCTCTCTAGGTATGCTTTCTGCTCGTGAAATGGTTGAATCGTGTCGATTTCTTTGTATAATTTTCGTAAGCATACCAAATGGTTGAACCGACTCTATTTTTTGGTTTTTCTTTATATGCTTTCAAGTTCACTGCATTAGTGATTTTTGTATTTACCAGTAAAATGGTAGAATTAAGCATACCACTATGTACAATTTGATTGGATATGTCTGGTGAGCATAAGTTCTCCAAAGTAAATACAATTAGGAAACTATATAACATCATATGGATATTAATTTGATTGGATATGTTTCATAAGCTTAGGTCCCCAAACCTGTTTATGTTGTTTGTCTGTGTTTCCCCATTTGGTTCGCACTCAGGGTGTAAGGCGCAAACGAGCTGATCCAATCCGAGCCTGGTAGCATTTAGCTCAGCTCGTTTAAATTTTAAAGTTTGAACTTTGAAGGCTCGAGCTCATCTCATTTTTTTAAATATGAAAATTGAGCTTGGCTTGTGATAGATTATAGAGGCTCGAGCTTGGTTGACAGAAAGGCTTAAAAGAGCATTAGCTCAACTCGTTATTTAATTAAAGCTCGGGCTCGTTTGTAGCCTTTTGAGCTCGTTTAACATGCCGAGAAACCATAAATGGTAGAAATAGAGAATAATTAAACTTAGTTGTTTAAACATCAAACACCCAGCTTGTTGAATCAACAAAAAATGTAAATCTAGTGCTTAATCAACAAAAACAATTTCCAAGTGTATATTTTTTTTTTTAGTTTTTCATCTGCTTTCGATTATTCAAACTTCAACCACGTTTAATTAACTTCAATCTTGCTCATTACCTCCCCCTTGCATTTGGCTTACTGGATTTGTTGTGGATCCAATGATACTGCTGACATTCGACATTCCTACAAATTAGAAGGATATATACAAACTTTTAAGTCATTACAGTCTTACAAGCCTAATAAGGTTGCTACTCTGAATAATATCTTTTCAGTTAACATTAAAGAAACATAAACATAAGTAAATGCAAGCCAATAACTCGATACTACTCATCGTGTAAGTAAACTGGACTAAATTAAAAGTATCTAACTAAACTAGATCCGTATAGAACTAACTAAACTATATACTAATATACTATAGCAGCAGCAAAACAACTAGGTACTCATCAATGTAACTAGCAGCAAACCAGCAATGAACTAAAATTAAACTACTTATTTGAGTAGTTCAATAAACTATAGATTTAACTAGACACATATATATCTAACTAACCTATATGCTATAGCAGTAGCAAAACAACCAGATACTCATCAATGTAAGCTGTATCAATAGACTAAAATTAAACTACTTTAAAAAATATTAAACTAAACTAGTTTATAAACAATAAACTAAAAATGAAACTAGACACTCATCAATGTACGTAGCAGCAGCAAAACACCTTTATTTTTGAAACTTTAAATTTACTTCAGAAGGCTGAATCATTGTCGTTGGAGAAAGAACACAGATGCACCACACTAAACTACTCAAGGTTGACTACTATTGTGCCGTTGAGCAAGGTCGAATCGCCAGAAAGAGACAGCGGTGAAGATGATATTGGGGGAAGGGCGGAAGATTTGGCTGTTTGGGATCGGGAACGGTTGGATTTTGCAAACCTAAATTTGAAAAGAGGGGAAAGGACGACGTCTAGTTTGGTTCTTTAGGAATTAGCTCTTTTAAATAATTATGTAATATTTATTTATACATGACATAAGTATGAATATAAATATAAATGTAAATCGCAAATTATAAATTTTATTATATCAGGCTCGTTAGCTTAATCTGTCTAAGGCTCGAGCTCAAGCTCGATCCTGAGTAACTGGACTTGTTTACACTCTAATTGCTTTTTGTGATTTCTTTCCTTTTCTTAAAACTAATTTTGAGAAGTTTTTGCACTATATATTAAACTAGTTTGTATCAAAGACCGGGTGTCCTTTTGTATGGTCTAGTGTGTACTATGTAGGCTTTAAAATCTTTCTGTGATGCACCACTTAAGTGGCTCCAAAGATGGGATTCTTTTGGTGATATGATTAAAGGGGCACAACTTTGTAATTTGTGTCACTTTATGGATTAAGAATTTAAGATGCATACTGATGTGTTCACATATGTTAGCTATGGACACTGACATCTGGATAACTGATGTAATGAATATATAACTTGAACTGGCATTGATTTTTGAACAAGCATCAGATCAGTAATCAGTTATGGCCATGTTTGTTTGCATTCAGAACTTTTTAATTGGGTCTGAAATCTTAAATTCGGGTCTTAATTTATTTGATTTTTTTTTTTGTTTATATTAAGAGGTAAGAGGTTCTAGCCTCTGAAAATCCCACTTAAGTTAAGGGGGTGATTTGCATCTAAAAAGAAATATAGAACCTCTTAATTTAAGATCTTAAGATCAACTCTTAATTCACACTTCGTGTATTAAATCTCTTAAAAAACAAACAACATCTATGTCTATATGGTTTATGCATTTGTTGTTTATGCATTTTGAAGTAGCATTTATTTATGTTATGTTTAGATTGTTTTGTTAACATACTGATATTTTAAAAAATAATATCTTGATACAGGTTCTGAGGTTCAGTATTCAAAATAAACAGACTTGATGATTTGGTTTTCAGTTTTTACTTCCACCACTTACTAATAAGTACGACGATCAGTTAAGTTACTTGTCATTTCTGAATAAAGAACAACCCCTTAGATCCGCCGTTGCTGCATGTAAAAAGGTCCAACCAATTTTGACGCAAAATCTCAAATCAATAAACACTGGAAACCCTCTCACGCCCCTTGACAAATTCAACCTTGTGAAAATGTTACGAATGACATCCACTGCAAAACCTATCCTTTCTTCTGTTTTTCTCTCTCCACCATCATTTCTTCCATTTTACACATCTAAGGCATCATCTCTTTGTCTTCCCCAAAAGAGATTTTTTTCTGCATTACGTGCCAGTTATGAGGTTGGAGGAGGCTATACACAAGAAGAACTGGAGGCACAAGAGAAAGGCAGGACCAAACAACAAGAATCAGGAGAGGAAACGAGTAATTGGGGTTCTTCGCAGTATGAAGCTCTACTGAAAGGCGGCGAACAAGTTACTTCTGTTCTCGAAGAGATGGCTAATCTTGTAAGACTTGCTTAATCTCGACTGTAAATTCCCAATTGTTGTATAAATTATCTGTAATCCTACCTTTCTCTTTGTGGCATTTTATCAGTCATCTGGCAGACATGTGGATTACTCTCTTTATTCCTATGAAGAAGTACTTATAGTTTGATTTTTCATGCAAATTTAACCTGACAATGAATGCACAAATGGGTTTAAAGTACTGATGCAAACGAATACTTTAGAGGTTCAAGGGAGGGTGATTGAGGGGACCTGGACTTTAGATCTCTTCTCTCTAGCGGTGTGGAGAAAAAAATTTCTGAATGGTATGAATGAATTATGGTTGTGAAACATCTAAGTTCTAGATCTTTTTGGGAAGTTTGTTATTTGGATTTGAGATTAAAGGAATCTATGTGGAGGATGCGGGAAAAAGATCCTGAAATGGAATTAAATAGATTGGCTCTGTAGGGAAAAAATGAAAATAAATCCATAGTGGTATCAGCATAGCATCAAAAAGTTTCCTTCTGGATAGAGATTACACATAGTTAAAAGTTTTCTGTGATTCACCCGATAAGGCTATGCCCTTGGATTCCTTTTAGTAAGACCCTGTTGCCTTTATGGGAGCTTTACTCTCCATTAGTCCCCAACTGATGAGAGAGTCTGTCATGCTGTGCTCAAGAACTTAATAGAGCTTCAGATCCTTCATTTGGGCTAAGATTATTATGTACCATTATATCTCAACAATTTGCTTAAAGTATGCTATAACTTTGATTGTTAAGGAAGATGTAACATCAATAACTTTTTTTTATGTTTGAATCTATTTCTTGTTATATGGTAGCATGGTCATGGTTATTAAGTAACCTATTCCTTGATGGGCTTTGATTTGTTTATTTACTAAAACAGTTAATCCTAATGATCTCATTATTTTTTACTTGTTTTATAGTTGGAAGATGACCAAATGGATGAAGAATCCGAGGAGTTGGCAGTACTGTTGGCGGCACAAGGAGTGATTGGGAAACGAGTTGATCAAATGGAGTCAGGCTTTATGATGGCCCTAGATTACATGATCCAACTTGCTGAAAAGGACCAGGATGATAAGGTTATTTAACAGATTATCATTCTTCAAAGTTTTTAATGCATTTGTTGCTAAAAAATGTCTGATGAATTTCAGAGGAAGTCTATATTGGAGGTAATCAAGGAGACTGTATTATCCCATCTTACCAAAAAATGCCCCCCACATGTGAGTTTTGGATGTTCTACTCTTGCAGTTCCTACTACTTATCTCATTTAATTATAAATTTTCTTTGTCTGCATTTTTTTTGTAGGTTCAAGTTGTCGGGCTGCTTTGCAGAACCCCCCAGAAAGAAAGTAGACATGAATTACTTAGGCGAGTGGCAGCAGGCGGTGGCGCATTTGAAAGTGAGAATGGTGCAAAAGTACATCTTCCAGGGGCGAATCTAAATGATATAGCTAACCAGGCTGATGATTTGCTGGAGGTGTTTTCTTCTTGTTCCTTAAGATTACATGTGTATAAGAACAAATAACTTATTTCTGTTATATACTATCAACAATGTAACAGTTATCTGTTAGGTCTGCTTAAATATTGTGTTATCATATTCGTTCTTGTTGCTTCCATTTCTGGGGTTTCCGTGTAATCTACGATCGAATTCTCTGTCTCTCTAAATGAGCATTCTCATTGCAGACCATGGAATCACGACCGGTTGTTCCTGACAGAAAGTTGCTGGCAAGGCTCGTTCTGATTAGAGAAGAAGCTCGGAGTATGATGGGAGGTGGATTACTGGATGAAAGAAATAACCGTGGTTTAAGTACGCTGCCTCGATCAGAGGTGTGTTTGATTTCCCCGAGTATATGAACATACTCCAAAAAAAAGTCTTTCTGGAAGTATTTGCTAACAAGAAGATTAATGTGTATGTCTGTTAACCTTCTTAGCAATAGACGCTGAAACTCCATATTTCATGCAAGTGCAGGTCAACTTCTTAACTAAACTTGTTGCTCAGAAACCGGGGAAACCGGTGCGCGAGATGATTAAGAATGTAATGCTAGGCAAAGACGAAGGTGCTGACAACACTACAGACAAAGAAAGTAAAAGAGGAAAGGTTTTAAGTGGGATTGCCGGAAGGGTGAGTCTTTTGGTATGCTTTTACACAGATTAAAATAATTGAATGTTGTACGTAGTATATGTTCTTGAGGCATTGTTTTTAATGATTTACAGGGATCAAAACCAAATCCGGTGCGACCTGGCATGTTTTTAGAAACTGTCTCCAAGGTATTCCTTGCTTTAATTCATGTTTTTCAATTTTGTGGGTGAATGAAGTTAGAAATTCAAGTAGCTTTTTCCTCGTATGCTGGGGCAAATATATCTTGAGTTACATAGTAAACATTGAACAATTTGATTGGAATACACACGTTTATTGAACATGTAGGTGCTAGGAGGTATATACGATGGAAATATCTCTGGCATTACTGCACAACATCTTGAATGGGTAAGCATGCTCATGTTTTTGCCTGGTTTTGTGTTGTCACAAAAATGATCTGCCAGTGTTGGCAAATGATTTAGATACGAAAACTATGGGTCCGTTTGTTTTTTCCTCTATTGTCTGATTGAACTCTTTTGTCTGATTCAGTCAGACATAAGAGGGTAAATCATTTTTGTTTTTTTCGTTCCGTTCAGACATCTGTTGGTCTGACCTTCCTCTTTTCAAAACAGATTTGAAAATGTATTATGTCTAAATCTTTTATCTAAAACTATAAATTGATAAATTGTATGTATGTAAAATTACATTTTATTAAATTAAAAAACAAACAATATTCAGATTTTAGATTTTTTTAAACATCTTATCAAACAGACGGTAAAAAAGTGTTTAAACATCTAAAATCTAAAAAAACAAACGGACCCTATGTTCCCGAACTAGATCCCCTAAAATAACATGATATACCCATTATAATTCTGCTGTAAGCTGCTAACTTGTATGCTTTGGGTTCTTCATGGTGTATCCAGGTTCATCAGAATACTCTTCAAATTCTTCAAGAAATAGCATTTTAAAAACTCTACCTTGGCAGCTGGCAACAAAGTTCCACAATTGTTTGATCAACGAGGAAAAGGTGCAAGTTCGGTAATTGGGAAGTTGTAAACTTGTTTGTTCATTAGTACATATTGCAACTAGCTATGAAATGTGCATTGTTAAACTTAAAAGGGCTCTGATGTATGCATCCAACATCAAACCGAGTTCTTACTAAGCACAACGCAGAGGTCACTGGGGGCTTAACCGACAAGGAGACAAAGCAAATGCTCAGATCGGAAGGAGGGAACCAAGTGCATCGTGATCAATGATTAGGTTGACAAATTGAGATACATATATGGACGATGATGCTACGAACCTTTAAGAAGGTTAGACCTTTAAATAACCCGAAACACACCAGAAGCTAAAACTTTTGAACATATCCTTCAATCTGTCTGGAGGATGATATTTGCACTTATTGAAATGTTTTGTATAGAGGTTGCATGCTTATGCTATGGTGATTCTAAGATAATATGTAACTACACCAGTCTCACATGATGATTTCTGGCATCCTGCCTTTTTTTTTTCCCCTCTCTAAACCAAACTTTCTGTTTGCAATAGTGGTACCTGATGGGGTAGTTAAAATAATATAAATAAGTTTGATGAAATTTAAAAATTAATATTATAATAGGAGACTAAAGGAACCGTACATGTAAATTAAAGTTAAAATTAGAATAAATACAGTAAACAGTTCAAATTGTTAAATAGAAAGTAATTTTATATAGGACCAAAAAAGAAAATATTTACAAACCATGGATTACAATTATAATTTCTAAGTTGATATTGAAAAACCCAACGGACTTTCAAGGGTTTATTGATTAAGTCACTAGACTTTTTTTTTTTTAAATGTTGAAGTCTATAAACGGTATAGGATAGTTTGACACGAAGTTTTTAGCTGAAGTTTGTAACAGGAGTTTTTATTGGATAATGTAGATGAAGTTGATATATGTACAATGATAAGTAAATTAAAATGTCAAATAAAAATGACTAGTGTATTTTAAGGATAATTTTGTATTTTCTTCAACCAAAATCTCAAGTTATTTTAATTTCAAATAGCTTCTCATTTTTTTGAAACCATCAAGGCTTGTGGAGGGTTGTTACCCGGGTTCGATCCTCACTTGAAGTGGATTTTAGAGATTTTATTTATCTAAGAGATTGTGGTGGGGATCAAACCTGGGTTTGTCGGCACTTGGGCCTAGGCGATAACCACCACACCAGCCGTTCAAAAAAAAAGCTTCTCATTTTTTGAGCTTATATTTTTAAGAAGCTTCTCAAAAAATAGTCGGTCAAACAAAGCTTTTAACTTTAGCTTCTAAAAACTACAAGTTCAAGTTTCCATAAACCATTAACTGTTGCATGCCATCAATGGCGTTATTTAATATTATATATTTTTAAATTGCTACATGTTTAATCGATAAAATAATTAGTTACCATAATGGTTTAATCATGAATATAACCAACTTTCTTATTCTATTTTCATAATCAAATCACTGAACTATTTTTATATTGTTTAAGTCACTATAGCATTTACCAGTTAATGATATGTTAAATAAGTCAAATATATAGTTTTGAATAACACAAAAAACCATCCAAGGAGTTAAACATTCAAAGAATAAGTACAACTGCTTAATTGATAAATTCATAAAAGTTCGTAGGATTTTTTTTCAATGTTAAACGTAATTTCAAAAGGATCAAATCATTATTTTTGAATAGTTTAAATTGATCAAATAGTCAAAAGACCATGAATGTAATGAAGTTCTTAATATAGGAACCTTCAACCTTGTGTGTAACTAAAGAAGTTAAAGGGACCATAATCATAAATTATAACTATCTATTGCTGGCGGTGATTAAAGCCTCCAGCAATTCTCAACCGTTCGATCTTAATCCATTGATCATGTGCCGTTGATAAAGAGTCATTTAGATAGTTACAAAATTATCCTTCTTTTACATACTAAAGCGGTTACACAAATAAGGGCATAGACGTAAAATTACACATCAACTTCCATTATGTTAGTATTAGATTTACGTCATTTGTGAGAGATAGTGGGAAGTTATGCAGATTTTTAGATAGTGGGGGAGATAGTGAGGAGTTATAGAGTTTTTTAAATAGTGGGGAGGTTACTAAGTTTTTTAGATAATTAAGTGGGTAAATAAAGTAGTTTAGATAGTTAAAATGTTAGCAGTTATTTACATTATTAGAATAGTGTAAAAATAACGATGAGGTTGGGTACTTACCAGAATTGCCACACAGGACATGGAACTGGCCCATAGAGATTCGGTTTGGCCATTGTCATTCTTTACTCATTTAACCAGTGTGTAATTAATATATTTATATATACAAAACGTTAAAAATATAGTTTCATATATTTTCTTTTCGTTGGTTTTATAACACATATAAGTTAAACTTCATATACATAATAATCGAGTTTGATGTATATAAAGATACATTGTATTATTAAAATACTATTTATAAAACCTTTAACCAGTGTGTAATTTAATACATTTATATATACAAAACATTAGAAAAATAATTTCATATATTTTATTTTCGTTGGTTTTATAACACATATAAGTTAAACTTCATACATATAATAATTGAGTTTGATGTATATAAAGATACATTATATTATTAAAAGACTATTTATAAAACTTTTAAACGGTAAACCCGGGCAACGCACGAGAAAAATACTAGTTCTATATGGTTCATAGACGAAATTTATAATTTATTTTATATTTTATGTGCAAAAAGAATAGTTTAAAAAATATCTGTTTTATTTATTTATTTGAAACCAGAGTTTGAATAAAAATAATCTTACATCTCTCTTATGTTCTTCAAGTTGAGAACATAGATTGATTTAGTTTTTTTTGGTCAATATGAGTGGAGTAGACCTTTTCAAATCATGTTTAAAAAATATATTGATAAATAAATAATTTAATTATCAAAATTTTAATTTAATTATGCAATTTAGAAGGATTAAAGTGTACCATTTGAATACATTTATGCGTCTTTTGACCTGCTTAACCATTCGATTTGTTTTTAAATTATTTTATTTAGCATATCAGAATGAATAAGTATCAAAGCAATATATACTTAAGTAAAAAAGTTTACAAAACCGCTTCTAAATTCAATAATAATACTAGTAAAATGACAATAGATGTTGAACTGTCTAAAAGTATTATAATATAAAAATATGAATTCTTTTAAAAATCTTGGTTGGATTCACATATCGATTTTCCATTATTTTGGATTTTTGAATTATTTAGAACTTAAGTATATTTTAACTTTGTTTTAATTTGCTTATTATGAACTTAAGTATATTTTAATTTCTTGATGTCATTTTTGTTGTTTCAGATTTAAAAAAATTGGGATATCTAAATTCCGGATAATACATAATTCATATAGTACTTTTTTAGTATCCAAATTTCTAATAATCTATAAGACATATAATAAAAAACGAGTATTTTTTATTCATACTCTTTTTTGTATCATTGATGTGATGTGTATATTTAACACACAAACTTATAATTTTTGTTTTTTTTTTCTCATCAAATCTCCATCTTATTCCAACTCTTTTAATCTTTCTTTATGTAGGGATGCCAACAACAATTCCAAAAAAAAAAAAAAAAAAACACCCCTGCTGACGACATAGAATTGGATACACCTTAATTGATTTGATTTCCACTTTATCCAGAGGGAACATCATTTGAATTGCTTTTGTTTAATTTAATAAGACAAAATATTATAAAAGAATTTGCCATTATAAAATTAGAGTATGGTGTATAAAGAATTTGCTATTGTAAAATTATCTTATTTTACGGTTTAAACTTTGAAAGTAGCAATAAGTTATTGCTTACAACCATTTTGATATCATATTACTTTTAGTTAGAATTATATTTATTTATATGCATTCATCAGTACTTTTAAAGTTTTTGTTTTTTTTTAAACAAATTATTTATTTAAAACGAATGTCAGATATTTACAAGTGTGTCTATATGTTATTTTAAGATTTTTGTTATATAAAAATGATTATGTGAAAAAGCAAACAAAATAACTATACATGTTTACACCTTTCTACGTACATGTATAATAGATATGTAAATTTAATAATCTTGTGGAATATACAAAATGATTTAGGTTCAAGTGAGTATCATCTATAACACAGCGCACCCGAAGGTACCACTCTTAAAATTGTTTTATTGAATTTTTTTTTCATAAACATGTTTTAATTAACATTACACAGATGATATATAAATTTCATTCAAATTCGAACATTCTAAGTGTATGAAATCACGCATCACATAAATGCATGTTCACATAAATTCAAATTTATGTAAGTGTACGTTCACATCATTTTTTTGTAGCTAGAAGATGTGAACGTATGTGAAATTTACATATTATCTTCATAATGTTTGTTTATGAAAAAAAAAATTTAAATTTTTTTTTTTAAAGATGATATCTTCTGGTGTATTGCTTAATGGATGGTACTCTCTCAAACCACAAAATTGACAAAAATTTCAACTACCCACACGACATAATTTACTTTATTTCTTTAAAAAAAATAACAACAACTATAGTACTTTAACATATAATTGCATTCATTCCATTCCTCACAGATATACAATCAAGCTTTTTTTATAAAGACCCAAACAAATCAATTTTGATAGTGTTGACTTTTACACAAAGAGAAATCAAGCTGCTAACCATGGAAACCCCATTACAAATCTTGATTAATAACACATACATAGTTTAAGGTTTCTTTTATTAATTTATTATTACATCATGAAAACACAAAAAGTGAACTTCAATTCAAACACAAATTAAAGTTGTTGTTTGGGTCGTTCATGCGTCTTCTTTCTTATGTTTAACAGTTGCAAGGATCGCACTTGCAGTTTGATCCACACTTGCATCCGTTTCCACCCTCAGCAACCTCTAATCCCTCACCAAATCTGCATTTTTTTTCACCATTTTCAACGTTATAAGTTAAGTTTACTCCTTTGATTGATAAACAAAATATACAGTTTTTGGGTTATTTTGATAATTTTCTTTTAATTTATGCTAAAAAAAGTAAGTTTTTAGTAAATTTTGATGCTAAAACTTTATATATACTTACGTTGTCTTGGGTGCAACACCATCGACGATGATCATGCTGGTGGTCGGCTTCTCAACGTCACATCTGCCCAGAAAAGATAATAAGAAAGTTGTAATTTTTCAAGATTTAATGAAATAATGATTTTAAAAAAAAATTTTAGAAAAAAAAGGAAATTAAAGAGATTGAAAAGTTTACGAGTTGCAGTTGCAGTTGCTGCCGCATGAGCAGCTTGAGCCACAGTTGCACTTTCCGCTTGAGCAAGACATGATTGATGATGATGATGATTTTAAATCAAACGTTAATTAATTCTTGGAAATGTGTTTTTAATCGAAGATGGATGTTTTTCTTCTGTGCTCGTGGGTTTCTATTTATAGACCAATCAATGGATCTCCACCTTACACGTGTATGGATCTGATTGCATTTGCGTATTGTTTTCTTTTATGTTGTTGATGATTATAAATATATTCCATATGTCACTTTCGATCACTTGTTGGTTAAATTTTCTTTCTTGTTTCCAATTGAAAAAAAGAAGACATAAATCATCCTTGTGGTATACTGCTGTTTCTCCTTTTGGTCCTTAAAAAGCTTTTATTACAAAGATTGTTCTTAGAAAAGAATTTTTTTCAGACTTTATCCTATGATAACTTTAATAGTTATCTTTCTAATTTTTAAAATGATCATTTTGTTCTTTAAAATTTATGTTTGTGGACTTATGGTCCTTAAAACTTATTATTTATTAATAAGAAAAACTTATCATGCCTTTGTATCATTAGGGTTTCTTCTTTTCTTTTAATTTTCAGAACCGTTTACTTTTTAATAGAATTATTAAAATGTCAATTTACTTTTGAATGACTTTTTTTTAATAATTCAATTAAAAACATAAACAAATAACTCTAACAAGCTTTAGAGCAATCTGAACAAATGGGTAGAGTACGGAACTTCAAAGTACTTAAAACGGGTTTTGGTGACATTTGTAAGATCTTCACTAGAATAAAAAAAACAAAATTTAATAATTGGCCTACCTGGACAAGTGGACATTCCTTTCTCTCTCTACTTTGGGCTTCCATTTTAGTGTTTGATTTTGTTAAAAAAAAAAAAAAAGGTTTGATTTGTAGAATTCAAGCAATTGATTTTGAGTTCAGGGTGTAAAAAATCGGTTTCGTTTTAAGGGTTTAAAAACATATTGGTCTTGTTGCTTTCTCTAATTTATATGCGACTTTGAAGACATGTATTTTGATTTTATTGAATATTTTTAATAAAATAACTATTAGTTTCTAATATAGTAGCTATTTTTTTACAATTCTTTTGATATTTTTATTTATAAATTTATATATTTTAATCAATATAATTTGAGATTTTAGTTTATATATAGGGTTAATGTTGAAAAAACCCCATGAACTTTCATGTAATTATCGATTAAGTCACTGAACTTTTTTTTCGAGTATTTAAGTCCCTAAACAATGTTTGTCTTATTCAAAACTATATATTTTTGACCTGCTACCTGCTTAATAGGTAAACCAATCAGTTTCTTGAATAGCTTATTGTTAAAAAAACAAACTCTTTTTTCCAATTTTCACGATTAAGTCACTGGACTTTCTTTTTCTTGTTTAGGTCACTGTACCGTTTACCGGTTAGTGACCTGCTAAACATGTCAAATATATAGTTTTGAATAAGACAAAAATTGTCTAAGGACTTAAACACTCGGAAAAAAAAGTACAGTAACTTAATCGATAAATTTATGAAAGTTCATAGGGTTTTTTCAATATTAACCCTTATATATAACATAATATTTATGTATTTATTACAATAAATAAAATTTTATGAAGTATGTTTAGTGATTACCTTTTACCTTAATATTTTTTTTTATAATGTGTATTTATTTTTAATATATTTTAATTAATTATAGACACATAAAATATTTTTATTTAGATATATAAATAAGATAAGATGTAACAAGATTTAGATTTATTTTATTTTATGGTTCATGTTGATATACACATAAAATATGACAGATTAACATGAAAGTATTTTTTAATTTGATAAACACATAAGATATGATGCCTCACAACAAATATGATTATTTTTTATTATACATAAAAAGATTTTGAGCATTCTATTCGTCCCAAAATGGAAAATATTATCTTAAACTGTATTGAAGTAACTACAATAATTTTTCAGGTTGATATATATCATTATCATTATCATTATCATTATTATTATTATTATTTTTCAGTTTTAATGCAATTATGAATACGCATTTGGCATGAATTGCTTCTTACAATTTAAGGCATGGATCATGGCTCCATCACCCCATGACCCATGTTTAACATTCCCCTAAACAAAACTGTCATCCAATTTTTTTTATTTTTTATTTTTAACAATTCTAATATTTTAAAAATGTTTTGGGAGCCATTTAATATAGAATGAAATCTAAGGTCAAACGGCTCCTTACAACAATTAAAAACCATCTATCCAGATTCCAAATATTTTATGAAGATGGTTGTTGAGTATATCTAATTAGTAGTAGACTTAGTATTAATGTATTATTTTAACTTAATTAAAATATAGAGTAAATTACACAAATGGTCCCTGTGGTTTGGTACTTTTTTCTCTTTTCGTCCCTTAAACATTTTTTTGCACCAATAGTCCCAAAATCACAAACCTTTAACACAAATGGTCCCTGCCGTTAAATAGAACCGTTAGACCAGTTAAGTCACAAGGGCATTTTCGCCATTCTTCATCTAAGGGACCATTTAGGTAATTTTTTTAGTAGTTTATTGGGTAAATTACATATTTCGTCCCTGTGGCTTATTAGAAATTATGGATTGGGTCCTTTAACTTTAAAAATTACATTGACAGTCCTTGTGGTTGATGTTTTGTTACGGATATGGTCTTTTGGTCAATTAAAATGATCATTTTACCCTTGCTATTTTAATAATTATTATTAATGTTATTTTTATTATTATTTCTATTAGTATAAAATAATAAAATAATTCAAAATAATTTTAAAAATTATTAAAATGAATTTAGTGTAGAACACATGAAAATAATTAATAAAATATTTTTAAAGATGTGCGAATAATTATTATTATCATTTAAAAACTAAAAAAATAATGTTTTGAGTTTAGATTTTTTAAAATAAAATATAAATCTTTTGTAAATAATAAAATAAATTATTATTATTAAGTATTCATTTTCATCCATTTCACATTAAATGATTTTTAATAAATATTAAAACATCTATGAAAACATATAAATTGTTATTTAATCATTTTGATAATTAAAAACTAAAAACAAAATAGTTTTTTAACTTTAGGTTTTCTTTTTGATTTTTTTGTTGAAAAAATTAAACTTTTTCATGAATAATAAAACAAAAAAAAAATTAAACATTTTGATGAACGATAAAAAAATGAAGTTTTTTTTAAGTTTTTTATAGTTTTGTATAACTTTTCTAAAAACATTCAAAAAAAATAACTTTTTATAAAATGTTTAAGAATTTTAAGCTTTTCAAAACAATTAAAGTTTTTCAAAATATTTTAAGTTTTTGAACTTTTTTTTTTCAAAATGTTTAAACTATAAAAATGTTTTTAAACGTTTATTGAAAGTGTTAAAAAGTTGTTTATGTAAAAATTTTAAAAACGTCAAAAAAGTGTTTAATACTTTTTGACAATGTATACATTTATTTTTTTGATTTATAAAAGGTTTACTTTTCTTTAAAGTAAAAAAATAAACTCAAAACGTTGTTTTTTAGTTTTTAATTAATAATAATTTTGCATTTGTCTTTATTAATATTTTTATTCAAATTTATGTCTTTTATATTAAATTAATTTTGTTTGTATTTTAAATTTTTTAGATTAGTTTATTATTTAATAATAATATAAATATCAATAATAATAATAATAATAATTATTATTAAACAAGTAAGGGTAAAATGGTCATTTTAAATTGCCAAAAGACCATATCTGTAACAAAACTTCAACCACAAGGACTATCAGTGTAATTTTTAAAGTCAAATGATACGATCCATAACTTCTAATAAACCACAGGGACGAAATTTGTAATTTACCCTTTTTTTATATCTCATTTCTTTATATATATATATATATATATATATATATATATATATATATATATATATATATATATATATATATATATATATATATATATATATATATATATATATCATCATCATCATCGTCGACGACATCAAAGAAGAAGATCCATTTGGCCATGAATCTGTATCTATGTAAGCAATCGTTCACAATCAAAAACTGGTTATGAAGACCCATTGGGGTTTTTGATTTCCTTCGGAGGGACGACGGCGAGCGGCGGAGGAGGAAGAAGACACCGGAATACACACCCTCGAAATCGGCGGCAGCACAAGCGGTGGAGCAGCAGCACTGCCATCGGCTGCGGATGTGGAAGCATTACTATGACTACGAGCTTCCATGGCGAAGGATGTATATACTGTGTGTATGTATGTATATATATGTGTGTGTGTGTGTGTGTGTATATCCGCAGCTTCCATGGGGTGTGTGTGTGTGTGTGTGTGTTGGAACCAAACACCCTTCACCATAGAAAATTACACAAATGGTCCCTGAATGGCAAAAAGACGGAAATGCCCTCCTCTCTAACGGTCAATGTTAACGGATGTTAGTCAGAGGGACCATTTGTGTTAAAGGTTTGTGATTTTGAGACTATTTGTGCAAAAAAAAAGTTTGAAGGACGAAAAGAGCAAAAAGCAACAAACCACAGGGACCATTTGTGTAATTTACTCTAAAATATAATATCATATTTATGAAGTAAAATAAGATAGAAGTTGAAGTTTCTATGATAACTGATTGTTGAAATATTTTATCAACGAATTGAAGTCGTCGAGGATTCAATTCATAAGAAACACGAAAGATGAATACTTGGATTTTTTTTTTAGAAGTAACTAGCTTATCGATATAAATTGATTTCAAATGTGAAAATAATTTCTATTTATAATTTATGACATAATGTATAACTATACTGTGAAATGCCAATGCTTCGATATGTAATTATCATTCTAAAAGAAAAAAGTTAAATGCATTTATGCATATAAAGTTTCATAAAAAAATGAGTTTAACGTGTAGCAATGATATTTGTTGTATTTACGCCTCGTGGAATGTATAATCATATGTATACATTGTTACTTATCAGGGATGGATTTGCATATATGGGAGTGGTAGACTCCGGTAAATTAAACGGAGATAGTGTAAAAATTTCAAAAAATTCAGTGGTGCTGCTGCCATCACCACTACCGTCGCCGCCCCGGCCACAGTCGCGGCCCCTACTGCCCCCTCCCACTCGCAACTGCCACCGCCACCTCCCCCACAACAGCAGAGGGGGGGTGGGTTGGTAGGGTATGGGTAGGGATGAGATGAGATGACGTGGAGTGAGGTGAGGTGGGTGAGATGGATGTTTTGGGTGGGTAGGGTAGGGGTGTTATTCGGACGGGTTAAATGAGTATCAGGTTATTCGGTTCGGGTTATTCGGGTTTGAGGGTGTGGGTTCTTTGGCCGAACCCGAACCAAATAAGGGAACGGGTTAATCGGTTTCGGGTTAAATGAGTATCGGGTTAATCGGTTTGGGTTAATCGGGTATTCGGTTTTAATATAAAAAATGAAATACTTTACAAATTAGTCTAAACGAGTTAAATGAGTTTGTTAATTTAGGTACACGGGTTAAATGGTTTGACTATTAAAATTAGGCATGTAAATCTTGACATTATTATATATAAACAATTCTAATTCTAATTAAAATTGAGAATTTAAAAATTAAACGGGTTATTTGGGTACCCGAATAAGCATGAAGCCTACCCGATACCTGAACCGAAATTGTTATTCGGGTACCATTTAACCCGATTAACAAAACCGAAAACCGAATAACCCGACCCAAATAACCGATTAAGATTCGGTTCGGGTTAGTTATTCGGGTTCGGTTATTTTGCACACCCCTAGGGATGGGTGGGTTAGTGTATAGTGAGGTAGGTGTAATTGGAGTCAAGTATGGTAAGGTTGAGACATGAGTAGGGATGGAGTAGGATATGTAGGGGTGTATAGTGAGTGTGATGGTGGTATTTGTGTTCGGTGGTGTGGGTGGCTGGAAATAGAGTAGGGTAGCGTGGGTGGTAGGAATGAAATAAGGTTGGATGGGTGGGTGGAAATGGAGTAGGATAGGTTGGGTAAGGTAGGGGTGTGCAAAATAACCGAACCCGAATAATCCACCCGAACCGAATCTTAACGGGTTATTTGAGTCGGGTTATTCGGTTTTCGGTTTTGTTAATCGGGTTAAATGGTACCCGAATAACAATTTCGGTTCGGGTATCGGGTAGGCTTCATGTTTATTCGGGTACCCGAATACACCGTTTAATTTTTAGATTCTCAATTTTAATTAGAATTAGAATTGTTTATATATAATAATGTCAAGATTTACATGCCTAATTTTAATGGTCAAACCATTTAACCCGTGTACCTAAATTAACAAACCCATTTAACTTGTTTAAACTAATTTGTAAAGTATTTCATTTTTTATATTGAAACCGAATAACCTGTTTAACCCAAACCGATTAACCTGATACCCATTTAACCCGAAACCGATTAACCCGTTCCCTTATTTGGTTCGGGTTCGGCCAAAGAACCCACACCCTCAAACCCTCAAACCCGATACCCATTTAACCCGCCCGAATAACACCCCTAGGTATAGGTGATTAGGAGGTTAGGGTAGATGGTTTAAGTGGGATGGGATCATGGTTTAAGTTGATACAAAAGTTACAATTACCATAAGATTAATCATAATATAATATGATATTATTCAAAATTAAAAATAGTTCGAATAAGATTATTCAAAGCAATTATTAAATAAAAATTGAAAATTAATCAACTCTGTTAAATAAAAAAAAGGTATATCATAATTCATTATATTTTAGTGTGAAATCAAGTCATCAAATTGGTTTGGTGCATTTGGGTTGAGATATTTCTCAAACCGACAAATCGATGCACAACTATTGAGACAAAACTAACAAATACACATTATAAAAATTCCAGTAATGAAATCTAAATCCGTCACTGTTTCTTATGATATCAATAAATCTTCATGAACTTGATATAATTCCAATTGAATAGTTCCGTTTCTTAAGAGCTATTATATCCACACGATTTCTATTGTTTGAAAACATTCTTTGGACGGTGGATTAATGATTTGGGCCTCCTTTCTATTGATTAAGACTATTTAATTTGTTTTTACACCATGGTTTTCACTTTCAAATATTATATACAACCTTTTTTTTTTTTTTGATTTTTTTTCAATCTTAATCAAATATTTTTTATATAGGTAAAGTTTCAAAATTGGAAATAATATACAACTTTTACCAATTAGCATACAAGTCATGAATCTTTATCTGAAATTTGGTAAATTAATAAACATATTTGGATTAGATTTTAGATTAGTAAGGTACAACTAGACATGCATAAGGTACAAGTGACTAAAGCAAGAGAATATTTTACATAATCTATATGCATGTAGATGTAGGGAGGGAGTGGGTAGATGGGTAGAGCACCAATCAAAGAAATGTCAATGGGATTCCCTTGCCATGTTTGTGATGTTCTTTGAATGCAAAAGAATGGTGATAGAGGACTCCAACATTGCTTTCTATAAAGTTCGTTTCTTTTTTATCATCATTTTCAATCTTCAAATTTATTCTTGTATTGACTCCAACACCAATATAAACATAACTCACTAAATTCTTGTTATAGATATCTATTATTCAAGTTATATCATCATTGTTTTAGTTCTTTTAATTTTGATTAAAAAAAAAGGTAACTCGCCCTCTGGGGACTCCCACCGATTGGTCCCACAGCCAACATAGATAAGGTAAATCGCGTAACTCATGGTTAAAGGACATATGCTCTAGACCACTATTATAGATTCCATGTCCCCAACCGCTAGGCTACTATCACGTGGACTTTAATTGGTTAAGTTTGAATGCTCTAAATAAGGGCGTTTGGTTCGCGGATTGAAATGCGAAAGATTTTGAATTTAGTTTGTTTGGAACTTTTGATAATAAAATCAATAGTTAAATTTTATTTGTTTTTTCGTCAAATTCTTGTTTATAGGAATTTGACATTTCTGCCGACTAATACATGAATTTGATTTTAACTCATCATTACGAATGATGTGTTTGACAAAACTAGTTGTAGCTTTGTTTTTTATAAGATGTAGAGCTTTTATTAGCTGAAGTTTTTTAAAAGAGCTAGAACTTTTAGTTTTATAAATGTGTTTGGTAAAAGTAGGTGTAGTTTTTAGTATTAAATTACGTAAAATGATATTAATATTAATTAAAGGTGGTAGTTTATAATTAATAGGAGGGTAAAAAAATAAATATGTTTGACTAAAAGATCCAGAGCTTTTCAAACGTTATTTCTACAGCGTCTTATAAAAGATTTTATTTTTGAAAAAATGAAAGCTCTATATTTCTTTCCAAACGAAACTTTTGTTTTTTAGTAGAGTTTATTAAAAATAAAAGCTTTTAAAAAAGCTCTTTACCAAACATAGCCAAATACTAAAAACTATCTTTTATCCATTGCCACCAAACATACTAATAACTAAAATTTAAATTCCAAATATTTTGAATTTCATTCCAGAAAAAAGGTTAATTGGTTAACCGAATAACCGAATCGAATTTTTATCAGTGAACTTACTTGTCTATGCTTTATGATTCAAATTCACATTTTATGGTGATTTTTTTGTTTAAATTTATATTTATTTGCTGGAATTTACTTTTTTGGCGAAATTTCGATGGTCACTAATGACTTGTCGACGGTGGCATGCAACTTTCAATCAGTTACAACCAGTAATATCCCAATTCCGTGAGATTTTACTGGTTGGGGTTTTTTGTGCAATAAAAAATAGTTAAGGGTTTTAATCACAAAAATATCAAACTTAAATGTTCTTTTGCACAAATATCCTTTTTTCATATCGGTGATTATTGACTTAATCATCTTGACAAATTACTATCCCACCAATCCACTAACCATATGGTGCAACTGTGCAAGTAGCAATATTCAATGCAAAAAACATGAACAAGACCGATCGATAACGTTTTTTTTTTCATAGATTATATTTGAGATAAAAGTCAATAAAACTAACATAAAATTTAGTTTTTGACAATAAAAATAACATGAAATTTTTTGGGCATATAAATAATTATACAATATAACTTTGACAAAAAAAAAGTATCAGTGACTAATTAAGAATATATATATAAAATTCCAATTTTATATTGGAATTGAAAGCGTTTGATCTCGTCTCCATGGTTATTGCAACAAGGAGACGGATCGTAGTTAATTTCTATGTTAGGTAGGTATTTGTTTTTGGTGTGATTTAGTTTAGTTGGTTGATGTTTTCTTGGCTCCTCTGCTGCGTTCTGTAAGGCTATGGATGACAGGAACAAATGAAGTAGAATGGAACAGCAGGCGGGTTACACGTTCCATCGTGCCCTCAACAACCTGGCGGTTCTTCGGTCTCCGCTTTTGGGGACGAGAGTGCTTGTTCACTGGGCTTTCCTTTTCCTCAACCAATTTGGTTGTGTCAACCGGTCTAACATTTTATAGGTTCTATCCATACATGTTCTGATCGACAACTCATACTTGATCCGGTTGCTTTTTTTTTAGCAAGTTTCTCCTCCTCGGATATTATTGTTTGGATGGTTTTCGTTTAATAAAATTTTATCTTTTCAAAAAAAAATCAAAATTTATAATTATTTATCGACCTGATAATTAAAATTTCATATCATTTCTTAAAAAAAATAAAACTTCATATATTATCCTATCTCAGCCTAAATAAAATTACAATACGTTTGTCGTCAAAATTTAAAATTTATGATAACTTTCTCGACCATTTGTCTTTATATTTGATGGAAACGATTTTGCCGATAATTTATTTTAACCATGATTTGAGATGACAAAACTTGTCGACAAGTTTTTAGCCGGCCAAAACTTGTATAATGCAATAAAACATTTGAGATGACAAAATAAGGCAACAAAATGGCTTCTTTTGTATGTTATGCTAGGGGTGTAAACGAGCCGAGCCGAACCCATTTAAGCTCGAGTTCGGCTCGTTTAAAAGTACCAGGCTCGAGCTCGAGTTCGGCTCGTTTCAAGCTATGTATGTAAAGCTCGAGCTCGGCTCGTGAATAGTTTTCCAAGCTCGGGCTCGGCTCGGGTTTGACTCGTTTATTATATATTTTAATTTTTTAATTAAAATATATATAATCTTTTATATATTATATATATAACTTTTTATTTTTATATATTTAATCTATATATTGTATATTTATTAATTTAAAAATATATTTATATATAGGCTCGTTTAAGTTCGTTTAGGCTTGCGAGCTCGATATGTGAAGCTCGGGCTCGTTTATTAAATGAGCTCGAATTGAGGCTCAAGCTTGTTTAACTCGAGCTTTTTTTCGAGCTTTTAACAAGTCGAGCTCGAGTAGCTCGGCTCATTTACACCCCTAGTTATAATGACAGGTGCACTCGAACGGACATATCAAAATAATATTTTAAGAAAATTACACGCATGTGTTGAAAATAATATGAAAATTGTTTTAAAACAATAAAACATCTCTAAAATAATTGAAAAAGTCGAGGAAGTTAAAAAAACAAAACAATAAAACATCTATAAAACTTGTACCGGTTTCGACCGATCCGAGAACCAAAAAATCGGACCACAAACCGGAACGGAACGGACCGGACTAAACCCGTATCACAAACATTGGGCCGATTTTTCGGTTTTCTTATTTCCTTAATTTCGGTTTTCGGTTTTTTTTGTGCGAAGCGGTTTGAGCCGATTTAGTCCAAATGCTCATCCCTAATAAAAACTTATAACCATATAAAATTGTCAATATGTTGATATGGTTATGTTTTAGTTTTTATTGGTTTTAGCATTTATATAGCAACGTAAGTGGAATTTTTTTTCCCATGATTGAATTCAAGTTCATCAAACCACGCTCTTCCTTTGATCATCAGTCTCCTTCCTTTGGACTCCATTTCTTCCTATAATATTTCAAACTCCAGCTTTGACATGTCATTGATTTCTATAGATATTAGCTCTGATTCAGGATTTAGTTTTTTGGATTTAGGATTTGATGTTGATGAATTGATTTTGTATTTCGATTTAGGATTCAAGGTTCAAAGATATTGATTTAGGGTTCTTTTAGGTGATGTTGTAGATTTAATATCAATTTTGATTGCAAGTTTAATCGATGTAGAGATAACACCAATGAAGTCGTTTAGTGAAGTAACAATATGCAAACGTTTAATCGATTTTGTTAGATACATATTTTTGTTTGGTAAAGTAACGCCATTGAAGCCATCGGTTGAGAAAAATAATAATAACAGAAGTAACATGCAACGTAAGTTTTTTTTTTTTTTTGAAACATGATAGATTTCATGTGATCAACCATTTTAACAAAAAAAAAATGTCACATGTAGGTGTGTGATTATCATAATTACAAAATTAGTCAATCATACTAATTACTAAAACAAACCAAAAACAAAGTTTAACAATTACAATGAACCAACCAAAAAAGTTAGTTGATAGTTTTACATTTCCAAACCGAAGAAAAGACAACAACAACATGTTTTTAATAAATAGATATATCTCGTTCCTGGTATAAAATCTGAATATAGAAACAGAAGTTTCATATGTGTTGAATGAATATATTCTTTAATACATTTACTAGCTAAATATCTAAATATATTTTCAGTTTAAATAATAATTTATTTACACTAATAACTTTTTTTTAATACCAACGCAATTCAAATAAACCATTTCATTACCAAAAGGTTTATAATCTGATAGATATTAGGTGTTGTCTCAAACAAGAGATTTTGAGTTCAAATCTCAATTAAGATATTGATGATGATGTATGTTAGTCTTTAAAAAAAAAAAAATTACAATAAACTAATTCACTAATGCAACCAAACAACATATCAAAATGATGTTTACCATTTCTACTAACAAATTAAAGATGCGTGATCATAGAATGTTAATTGTATAATTTTTATAAAAAAAATTTGTCATCCAAAAAATAGTAGACATCAAATAGCTCTAAACTTTCGACTTTGTACACATTTATGAAGTGAACTTTTTTTGTGCACATTTGGTAGTCAAAGTTTCAAAATTGTTCCAATTTGGTAGTTGGCGTACCTTTTAACTGGTTGCTTCCTGTTTCGATGCCTACATGGACAATTTTTTAATGACGTGGCTACCCGTTTTTAAATAATACCCGGTTTTATCTACGTGCCAACCCGTTTTTAAAATCACACGGGTTTATAACGCTGTATGAAATTAAGAAGTCACCCGGGTTTTTAACGTCGTTTTTTAAAAAACCCGGTTATAAACCCGGGTGATTTTAAAAAACGGGTTGCCACATAAATAAAACCGGATATAATATAAAAACGAGTAGCCACGTCATTAAAAAATTGTCCACGTAGGCATCGAAACCGGAAGCAACCGGTTAAAAGGTACGCCGACTACCAAATTGGAACAATTTTGAAACTTTGACTACTATATGTGCACAAACAAAAGTTCACTACATAAATGTGTACAAAGTCGAAAGTTCAGAGCTATTTGATGTCATTTTCCCTAATAATAATTTGTTAAGAGAAATGATAAATATAAAACATTTATTATTTATACGATAAAACAAACACAATTGCATCCATCGACTATGAATATTTATTTATATCATATTTGATATGGATCCTAAATGACAATCTCTCTTGTTTTTATCTATTTATTCTCATATGTATACGATATTTCAAAGACAGCTACGTTTAGAATTTAGGAGAAAGTGAAGTAGTTTTTCCCTAATGGCTAATTATTTAATTTGGTTCCTCGTTCTTGGGTGAAGTTTTATTTTAATTTTATCAAAGTGATATATTTTAAAACAAACCATTTAATGTCATTATTGTAGGAGTAAATTACACAAATTGTATATATGGTTTATATAAATTATGGATACGATCATTGTGGTTTTAATTTCGCACAAACAATCATTATTTTCATTGTTTATTTATAAAAATGATTCTTCTACCGTTAACTTTAACAGTTAGATGATTAAATATTTTACAATGACCGTTTTTCCCTTTCTCTTTTTATTATCATGTTTTTGATACTTCAATTTTGTAGTTATTTTAGTTTGGTCCCTCGTATAATTTTTTTTTATGTAACTCTATTATTATCATTGTTGTTGTTATTGTTATTATTAATTTAACTTTTTATATATAAAATTTTTAGTTATAAAAGTTCTTATATTTTAATTTTAATTACAAATTTATTTATTTGTCGCTATTAGTATAAATAGTTGTATCAAGTTAAAATTTTTTATTAAACTCTGAACTATTCCGTTTCCTTCCAAACGTAAAAAAAGCTATAAATTATTTCGTTTTTTTTAGTTTTTTCGTTTGAAAATGCTAAAGCGTATTTCGTTTTTTGGAAAAACTTGAAAACGTAATCATTCGTTATTTTTTTCGTTCAGAGAAACTAATAATAGAGAATGGTTTAGTCTGGAAAAACTATTAAAATAAAGTGATTTTTTTTTCATTTGGAAAAACTAAGTTAGAATGATACGTGGTTTTTTTTGTTGCAGAAACTAATAACAGAACGATTTGTAGTTTTTTCGTTCTCCAAAGCAAATAATTGGAATGGATCGAGTTTTTTGGTTCGAAATAAAATAAAAAATGAATTGGTTTTATAGTTTTTTATGTTTGGAAAATAGAAAAACTTAAAACCGAAATGATTTTTCGTTTGAAAAAGCTGATAAAATTTTAAGATTAAAAATTTTTTAGTTTGGAAAACTATAAAATAAAATAAATTGTATTCTTTCATTCAGAAATACTAAAGTGGAAAAAGGACTCTAACTTGACACAATTCTCTATAACAATGGCAATAAATAAATACGTTTATAATTTAAGTTAAAAAGAATATATTAAATATAATAAGTTAAATTATAAATATAGATTAATATGTAAAAAGATATTTATGATGATGAAAATAATAATAATAATAATAATAATATTATTAATAATAATAGAGTTAAATAAAAAAGCTATTTGAGGGGTCAAAAGTAGAATAAATTATAAACTTGAGGGATTAATTTTAATAAAGAAAATGGCAAAATGGTCATTATAAAATATTTAACCATTTGATTGTTAAAGTTAATAATAGAGAGACCAATTCTGTAAGTAAACAGTGAAAATATCAACCGTTTATGCAAAATTGAAATCACGGAAACCGTATCCAAAATTTTACACAAACCAAAGGGACTATTTCTGTAAATTACTGTTATTGTAATATTGATATTAGTGTGAAAATGACTTGGCGTAAAATATTATAATTTATTATGTGTAAAAAAGATAAAATCATATCATAAGAACGATGGATCCCGCCATGACTAAATTTTGAAATTGTCAATTGATGACTAGATGAGATTGTGATATATTTTTAATAATTTAACAAATTCTTTTCTGTTTTTTGGAAAGACAGAAAATTCTATTGTATCAATTTACAAATTGAAAATGACTTTTAAAGTATTTTCGACTTATTAAAAAGAAATAACACGTTTAAGGATTTTCAATTGACGTATATTGTATTCAAGGTTAGCATTCTAATAGATATGGGACGCTCACGTCCAGTCGCAATCAAATGATTTATCGACTCGTCTTTAAACGATGTTTGTTTGAATGAGTGGTTATATTTCTTACACGAATAGTAAAGCTTTTTTTTTTTTATTAGTATTAAAAGAATGTTGTTTATATACTTTTCAATCTTGAACGTCAACCTAACGTTTGAATTATCTTCAACTAATAAGTTTGATATGATGAACATCCACAATCATGCATCACCACCACTATAACTCCACCTGCCCTCATCAAATTCCTTCTTTTTTTAACATACTTTACCAACAATACTTTTCTTTTTAACATTTATTCCCAATAAAGTTTCTATAAATACAAATCAAGCCCATTTAGTCAAATAACACTTATTAATAAAGTTTAAGCCCGACATTGAGCATTTCCCCAATTGTTTAATCCATTTGGGTTTGATCCAATACAAGCCCACTTCCATATGGGCCCAAGCATTATTGTAATGCGTATCTAAATTTGCAAAATGCATATTTTTTGCCAAATCTTTTGAGATCTGGGAATTCTTATCTTAGATTTGATGTCTTTTTATACACATCATGTCCGTATTTATGTATTTGTTTTGAGTTCATTTGTGTATTTACAAAGATTAAAAAGTATTATTGAAAATGGTATTTGGAACCACATTGAGACCGACCCAAATGACCCATATTCACCATTTTGTGATCAATTATTCTTTTCAACCAACAATGTCAAAGGATTTTAGAGAACAGCCCAAATGGCCCATATTAAATTTAAAGCAAGTTAATGCATATCTTCTACATAATTTTTTAAATAATTCTTCAAAATAAAAAATTATAGTCAACAAATTTGTATTAATAATCATCAAAAAAGTATAAAAAATTCTATTTTAAATATTAGGCCCTTTTATTAAATAGGTTCAAAATTGTCACTCTAATATTTTTCGTTCGCCCAAACACTTTTCATTGATATGTTGCATGTTTTCAATTAGTTGGTTTTGTAGTCAGAAAACAAATAACGTAATCAATATGGCATAGGATTAATAGTGGAGTCCATATGGTAACTTGGCAGGGTAATAAGCCCAAATGTGCCAAGCCCACACATTGCCATTTGGTTATTCGAGTTGGACCTCACCTAATATTAGTTGGGTTTAAATTGAACAGTTTATCCCTTTTTTTCAAAACGTTGATTTTCAAACTTGGTAAGAACAAGACCAACCCAAAAAAAAAAAAAAAAAAAAAAAAAAAAAAAAAAAAAAAAAAGAGGACCACCCCGAACAGCACCAGCAGATCCACAATCTCCTCTACCAGAGGATCCAACAACCATGGAGAAGGAACTCACATGGTGGCGATTGAAGCCCGCCCTCGTCCAAATTGAAATGCACTAGCTAATACATGATAATGCAAAAAAAAAAATTAATTTCTTTGTAACATAATTTTCAAAAAATATATATTTAAAAACAACTATTTATTGTTACTATTATTTCGTCAGTATGGATGCTTTGGGCCGAAATTGTCATCCCCGATTCCCCGAAGCCGCATCGACCAGTTCCATTTTGTTACTCTTGTATTCAATCCATAAAGGAGATTGTCTTTGTACATAAGGAAAAGAGGACCAGCAAAGGAAAGACGGTTTCTCCAATGTCATAAAGACCAAATAATAACAAAGCAAACCCCGGAACACCTTCTTAGCCCCAATATTTAGCACATCATTGATGTGCTTAAGCCGAAAGAAATCGCAAGATAAAACTAAAGTAAAGTAAACTCCACCAAGCCCAAACCTCTTTTCCAAAATTCCAAGTGCCTATTGTTTTTGAACACTTAAAATAAATATATGTTTCACCGACTCATGCTCTAACTTTCACAAAGGACAGAGGGAATGCGAGACAGAGACTCCTCGAGCCACAAGATTGTCAATACCGCTCTCCACAAACATAAATTGATTTTGGATGGGACCCAAGAATTTCAAAACCAATGCATCTCACTATTGTTTGCAACCCCGCGAGACGTTGATTTAGGAATGGCATACATTTCATTGAGAATTTTACATCTTTGTCTAATTTCTATATCCATAAGTCATCTTTGTTGCGTGGTAAAGCCAAGGTATTCCAACAGCCTTGCAATCTCATCAGAAAATCCTTCCCCTCGATAATGAACGCCAATTACAATTCCCGGACCAACGTCCTTTCCCCAAAACCCAATATTCACTAACAAGGAATTCTTTATTCGATTCAAGAGCGAATAATCTTGGGAACACCTTGTTGTTACAAGTTTCTAACGTCAGTACTTGGAGTGCCCCAAACCTATTATTTACTTGCAAATAGTATCTCTATTTCT